>OY755249.1:51404371-51871599 GCA_963576725.1 Azorinus chamasolen
GTGCTTATGGGTTCGACGGTGGATGGGGCTCGATCTTTTACATAACAGGTGAATATAGCCGTCATGCAAATGAAGAAACATTGCTAAATTCTTACTTTAGAAATCAAACAAAAAATCGAAAGCTACTACAGCTATACAGTTCAGTTTGAGTTTTAAATTATGCCATCTGCAATTCAATTGTGTAAGACGGGGCATTGTTACCTGTGTACGTCCGACGTATGTCTAATGAGTGTTTCGTGAGTATGCTCTATTAGTGTATGTTCTGTCAAATGTCATACATTGTCATTAACCCTTTCACCGCCACAGTCGAGTAAATGCACCACGACAAATAGTGCAGTCCCAGATCAGACGCCGCCTTTTCAAGGCGGCGTCTGATCAGGGACTTCACTATTTCTCTCAAACTCTATTTCTATATATGTGCTTTATTCCTTTGAAATTTGCATTAATTTGTCTCATTTCCTTATTTTACTGAATTATTTAACAAACTTGGATTGCAGACGACAATTATAAAGTTGGCGCCGAAAGGGTTAACGTAGTTACTTATTGCTCTCTTTTTAACTTACCTGAGCTTAACCCTTTCATGTAAGAAATTATGTCTTCATCAATATTAATTACCGTATATTAATTGTTATAATTTAGGACATGGGCACACAGATGTTTTGTCATGGCAGAAACTGTGGAATCATATTCATATTACTTTATAAGCAAACAGAGCAGACTCTGATCAGACGGCTCTTCAGGGCATGTATGTCTGATCTTGGTACATTCTGTTTACAAAGGCATATATAGGCGCATTTATGGAGTAAGATGTTAAAAGACGTCTTTTGATGGCTGTTTAAGATAGGTTCTACTGTAACTAAGCATTAAGCAACCACCTGTTTTACAGACTCCTGTGATAATGTATAATAATGATAGCTTTAGCGAGACTATACTGTACTGTTTTGTTGTTGACAGGCTTGTTAGGGGTGCTGTGGTCAGCAGCTTGGTGGTACATCTCCGCGGATATCCCGTCTAAACATCCACGGATAACAGCTCAGGAAAAACACTATATTACGTCTTCCATAGAGTATAGAACAGACGTCAAGGTCAGTAAGGAGAAGTGGGGACAAATGATCATCTGACAAAAACATATCGTTCATTTCAATTTAATAAGTTATTTCATTCATTTTATAAACACTACGGTGATTCAATCGATCATGAAACGTAAACTAAACTAAGTACTAAGCAACAAACAGAAGCACTGCATTAATCAATATAAGTTCATAAGGTTTAAATTCTACTTTATATAAAATATTTGTTGGGAAATTGAATAAATGTCAAATCGATATCTATGATAGAGGCGCCTTTTGGCGTCTTTGCAAAGAGAGTAGAGACAGAACAGACAACTCATGTACTGATCAGGTGTTCTCTGTCCGTTTATAGATCTGGTTCTACATTCAGCCAGGCGCTCGTATGTAAAAATTCAGGTAAAAGATATCCAGGATGTCATCATTTCTTATATGAATACTCATGACATAAAGGATAAACTCTTTGCCTGTTCAGTATTCATGTAAGAAATAATGACACAATGAATATTTATTAGTATACGTTTCATCATGTAAAAGTTTGCTAAATGACAAAAACTGTAGAATCAGATTTACTGTATGTATATCATGTCAAAAGCAACCAGAGCAGACCCTGATCAGACGGCTCCTAGAGGAGCCGTCTGATCTGGGTCTACTCTGTAAATGTAAATGCGTAAAAAGGCGTTTATATGAAGGAAATGAGAATAGTGCTAGGGAGATGTTTTGAGATTTGTTCTTCTCTGTCGGATAGCTAATTGGTTTTTATTAATATCCTATATCATTATCCTTATTTATCATAACTCTTTACTCCATGATAATTCATGTAAGAAATGATGACATCATGAATATTAGTAAGATTATTTTTTTTATAATGGCACATGTACACGGAAATGTTTGGCCATAGTAGAAACTGTAGAATCATATCTGTATTATTTTATAACCAAACAGAGCAGACCCTAATCAGAAGGCTCCTTTAGAAGCCGTCTGATCTGGGTCTACTCTGTTTGCAAATGCGTAGAAAGACGTATTTATGGAGTAAAGGTTAAATTCAGTTTGATATATTGACATTTTTTCCACATCGGTGAAGATTTTGCCCTTGTATACATTACATTGTCAAATATCTTTAATGTAATTGTATCAGACCAAGAAGGTACCATGGCTTTCGATGGCACGATCACCTTGCTTATGGGCGTGTCTCACAGCGCACGTGTGTAACAACTGGACTAATTACACCTTGCTGACAAATATTCCTACCTTCATGAAAGACGTTCTGAAGTTCGATATAAAACAGGTAAAATATAACCCTGATAGGGTTTTATAGCACTGCATTTACGTGGTAAATTATTGCAAGTGTTATATTTCAATTTGTGTTGATAAAGAAAAATATATAATGTTAACAATATACTTTTGACGCCTCAGTAAAAGACATTTTTTATACGCCCGTTTGAAAAAAACCGGGACGTATTATGGAATGGCGCTGTCCGTCTGTCTGTAACATCTCTAACTCAAGTTCCGCTTGATGGATCCTTCCCAATTTTAACCACAATGTTTATCTGGACATGCTACAGTTAGCATGCCCAGTCCCGGTACGTATATCCAAGGTCAAGGTCAGACAATTGGACTTAGAATTTGCGTTTAGCAAAAATGTTAACCTGTCTGTAACATCTCTAATGCCTAGTTTACATCTGCCCTGCGATGAGTTTACGGCGCCCGTAAACTCGTCGTAAGGTCAAAACCGCACGGTCTCCGTACGGAGGCATACGGTCGCCGTGCGAGTTTCTTACGGATTCCCGGGCGCCGTAGCCTCTACGATTTGTCATAAATAAAAGTTATACATATTTTCAAAAATCGCAAGCCCGCAGCCCGTAAACACGTGATTACAGGCATCGTACGACCTCCACACGGGCATCGTACGGAGGCCGAGCGAGGATCGTGCGGAAATCAACCGATTTTCGGTGGACATGTAGCCAAAAATCATACGGCGACCGTGCGGTCGTCGCAAGATCACCACAAGGCTGCCGCTCAGTGTCCGTGCGATACCCGTGAAATCGTATGTACATAGCACGGTCATCCTGCGGCAACCTCACGGCGACCGCACGATGGCCGTGTGGCGGTTTTGAGATTTCTGATATGTGCATATTTATTTGACGTTTCCTGCATTAACAGTTTGTATATCTATCGAATATGGAACGACCCCATTGGTCTTTTTATGGAACCCGCACAGGCTCCGTATATACGGGCTCCGTACGGGCTCCGCACGGGCACCGTACGATGCCTTATAAATCCAAGCGGAGACAGCACTATGACTGCACGGAGATCGCACGATCTCCGTACGGTCGCCGCTCAGTCATCGTACGGATAAGCCCCGATCAGTACTGTCTCCTTCAGCTTTCAAAACGACCCTTTCTTAATTTATTTTACAAACACATAATCAGTATTAACAGTTTGGGTTTCGGTTTACTCAGTCTCCACAAGATCCAAACTGTTTGCAATATTATAACAGATTCGCATGTGGCGGCGAAGAGTTAATGTTCCGCATATATTATAGGTAAAAAGAACGGAAGCTCTAGGATTTAACATGTAATTATTATGGCAATACCATGTGTGCTGGTGGTCTGAATGATTTGTGCGGCACGTCGCCATAATGAAATGGACCCTTTACAAATAGAGACGCCTTGCAAACAGGATAGAGCTAGAATCTATAGGAACCGTCTAATCAGGACATGCTCTTTTTTCTTATATGGATAGGACTAATGTTTCTGCCAAGGCCGCAGCTCTCTATGTTCGTGTTATTATAAAAAATCTAATAAATATCGATGATGTAACGGGTCAAAGATAGTACAGGGCACATCATATACTGCTTATGCATGAACACACATAGCCTACGAGATGCTTTTGCTGATAAAAGGCTAGCCCAGTGGAAACCATTTATTAAAGATCGTACACTATGGCAGTTGTTATCATCGTATGTTAGACCTTACCATAATTAATATCGTACGAAATTAACCCTTTCCTCCATAGGCTATTTTAGACTCAACCTCTTTGAATAAATCTAACCAAAAAGGAGCATTTACTAGAGAAAAGTAAAACATTTGGAATTTTGTAGTTTGAAATCATTGTGTAAAATAGAGCATTTGCTCCTATAGGAGCAAATGCTCTATTTATCACAATGATTTCAAGAAGTGGTTATTACAGAGGCGTAGAAAGGCGTATTTATGGAGGAAAGGGTTAACTTATCTCGTTGCATGCTAGAATGTGTTAATATAATTTTGGCTATGTGAAAAGTAATGTGTTTGACAGTCATAAATGAGATAACCTTAGGGACAGGGTCCAAGCTTATAAAAAAATGAGTCTGAGATCATTCTCAAGTATCTGATTGGTGAGAGTCTGGGCAAGCTCAGAATCTGACCAATCAGATGATTCAGAGTTGGTCTCATACTCAAGCAAAACGTTTTATAAGATCGGGGTCATTTTATAACACCGGGACCATTCGTTTAGAGTTACAGTCGGCGTATGATGTCAATAAGTTCAATTACGTGTAAGGTTGTTTTTATTTACTTCTTTCGCCTAATAACTGTTTATGGTTATTATTTTTGGTGTCTTGTTTGTGTTTTATATATAGAACGGGGCTTTGTCTGCGGTCCCGTACGTGTGTCAGTTTGTCGCTGCCATTTTCGCCGGACAAGCCGCCGACTTCATCAGGACTAAACAGCTCTTATCTACAACGAAAACTAGAAAACTATTTCAGTCAATCGGTTAGTTGTTGAAGTAAACATTATTGATAATAATAACAGACGTGATGTTTAAATCCGAAAAAAGTATTACTTTAAGTGTCTTTTAATTATTCAAACTAGTGAATTCGTATTAATTTTTGCAGTGTATATTTCAAGCCTGTTTGAGTCTGTCTGAAGTTGATAGAAAATATATTACAGTTGTTGTATAAATTGTACCTCAGATATGCCAAATAACAATTTGTCATCCAATCTATTGAACAAGGTACACTTACATTCACGCATTTAATGATATTTATATCCTTAGAAAATCTAGCATGCATTTTTTCTTTGTTACTTTCTTTTTGTGTGTGTGCTGGGTTTGTACGCTATATTAATACAGACTGCTCCTCACTATTTATACATGTACAGTAGAACCTGTCTTAAGCGGTCATAAAGAGGTCTAATTATGAGTCTGTGAGACAGGTGGTAGCCTAATTCAGGTCAAAAGTATAGGAGCTTTCTGCATTACTTTTGCCCTGCATTAACCATTTCCCTGTTCTATGTTTATTACGAATTTCAATACCAGCTGAATATTCATGGACAAAATTGTTAAACTGAAATATGGAAGGTGGAACATGGTAGACATTTTAGAAAGTAAAGACACAGATCTTTGAAATTCTATTAGCAAACAGGGCAGACCCTGATCAGATGGCTCCTCTAGGAGCCGTCTGATCTGGGTCTACTCTGTTTGCAAATGCGTGAAAACACGTTTATATGGGGGAAAGGGTTAAACAACCACGTGTTTTTAAGACTCCTATTAAATGAATGACCGCTTAATACATGTTCTATTGTATCTTTTGTGAGCGCTGGGCATGAGTGGATATAGTATGTACAAGTAATTGGACGAACAGTAATATATATATGTTACGACTGTGAACACTGAGAAATCTTATTGTCGATCTTCAAAAAATGAGGTAGATTTCTGCAAGATGAAACATTGAGCTCATAGAAACGCCTCTTCGCGAAAATGCAATGTGCATGTAGTATGATAGCCAGAGTTTTAACTCTGATCCTTTATCTGATGTAGACATATTGTGGTGCCTTTGCAAACAGAGTAGACCCATAATAGACGGCTAAGGGTCCTGTTTTGTTTTCTTGTGAATAAAATATAGATATGATTCTACAGTTTCTGCCGTGAATAAAAAATGTTCCTGATAATGTCGTTATGAAAATTTGGTAATTAGTCCCCCACCGGTTACCGGTTGGGGGACTATAGGTTTGCTCGATTCCGTCCGTCTGTATGTCCGTCCGTCCGTACGCCCGTCCGTCCGTCTGTCACGCTTCGTGTCCGGGCCATACCTCCTACAAAGTTATGCCAAATTCATTATAACTTAAGACCTTGAAGAAGCATGATGAGGGCTAGTGTCATGCACAAGGGCCATAACTCTAGCATCAATAGTTTTGGAGTTATTCCCCTTTTACATATTTTTTTTGTCCGGACAATAACTCTTTATATACTGGTTCAATTGATTTGAAACTTCACATATGGAACAATCATGATGAGGGGTAGTGTCATACACAAGGGCCATAACTCTAGCATCGATATTTTTGGAGTTCTTCCCCTTTTTCATATTTTCTTGTCAGTCCGTCTGTCACGCTTCGTGTCCGGGCAATATCTCCTACAAAGTTAGGCCAAATTCATTATAACTTCACACATTGAAGAAGCATGATCAGGAGTAGTGTCATGCACAAGGACCATAACTCTAGCATCAATATTTTTGGAGTTATTCCCCTTTTTCATATTTTTTGTCCGGACAATAACTCTTTATCTACTGGTTCAATTGATTTGAAACTTCACATATGGAACAAGCATGATGAGGGGTAGTGTCATGCACAAGGGCCATAACTCTAGCATCTATATTTTTGGAGTTATTCCCCTTTTCATATTTTCTTGTCCAGTTAATAACTCTTTATGTACTGGTTCAATTGATTTGAAACTTCTCATATGGAACAAGCATGGTGAGGTGTAGTGTCATGCACAAGGGCAATAACTCTAGCATCAATATTTTTGGAGTTACTCCCCTTTTTCAGCCAATAACTTTTTATTTACTGATTCAATGTATGAAAGTAGGTACTAATACCATTCAGGTGGTCATGTATATACCATGGTCAACCACATCATGGGTGGGTGGGGTGGGGAGAGTGGAGTTTTTTTTTCAGTCCGGTGGGGGACTCATGTCTTGCATAGCAATACAACATGCCCTTGTTTATATTAATAAGGTCGTTTTTAACAAATATTCATGAGAAATGTGCGGCAACAGTGGAGTATGTATTTTTAAGGTGTTTTATTTTTCTTCTAAGCTGCAGTCAATTCACTGTGCACAAGTATTAACGCCTTACCTTGATGAATATTCATGTAGGAAATAATGATATCATGAACATCAATCAGATGGGTTTTATATTGACGTACGAAAACAGAAATCGTTGACCACGGCAGAACCTAGAATCTCATCTACAATCTGCCATAAGCAAACAGAGAATACCCAAATAAGACGGCCCCTATAAGGGCCGTCTGATCTGGGCCTGTTCTGCTTGCAAAGGGGTCATATCGGGTGAATGGTAATACAGCTGATCCTCGATATCTCGAACTCGGATAACTCGAACTTCGGGATAACTCGAACAAATTCGAACAAACATTCAAGTCCTTCCAAAACTTACAATACAGAATTTCTCTAAAATGTATCGCTACAGATATCTAGAAACACACCTGACAGCTTATTACAGGTCTAAAGTAATGCTAAAATTTCCTACAGGAGCTTTCAGCATTACTTTATACCTGTATTAAGCTGCGAACTTGAGAAATTGTTCAGATTAGAAATCGGATGACTCGAAATTTTGCATGGACAATTGAGACTAATAATGTTTCAGCGTTCACTGGGGCGGGAGCCTGTCTGGTTGGTACCGGCTTCTGTGACTGTGAGCACCGGGCTCTGGCTGTCACCCTGCTCTCTCTCGCGGTGATGTTTACGGGCATTGGTCGAGCTGGATACGTCGTGAACCACGTGGACTTTGCGCCAAAGTAAGAAATGAATCAGGCCCGAATTATAAATCTTCTTAGTTTGAGTCCGAGTTCATTCTAAAGTATCTATAGTTGGTCAGGAGTTGAGGTGCAGGCTAAAGCAGGAAGTTCTATAACCACTGGACAAGATGTTGCAGGTTTAGCGCACAATAACTGTAACACCAACTACAGTAAACTCTCTCTAAACCGGACGTTAACTTTAATATAAATATCGGTCTTGTAGTCAGGTGACAGCTTAATGCATGGTGAAAACAATACAGTAAGCTCCTCTATGAGCTTTCTGCGTGACTTTCACCCTGCATTAAGCAGCCACCTGCCGACTTCACTCAATTCTTCTATACTAGAATTCTGGTTTAGACGATGGGTCTTACTTTTCAAAAGTACAATGGGTGCCGCATATAGTTTGGACCTGGTAACACGCCGAATTAACTGAACACATTTACTTGAGGTGTATTCCATTGAATGCGGAACACACGTGTACTGGTATTTGCAAACAGTATAGACCTAGATCATATGGCTTTCTAGAGAAGCCCCCTAATCAGTGCATTTAGTAACCATGTAGGAAGTTTAACCATTTACCCCATCAGCGACTAAAAGGTTAAACAGTTAAACCTCTCTATAACGGTCACTAAATTACATCAATTATTTTGTGTTAAAGGCAGGTGGCTGATTAAAGCAAGGTGAAAGTAAAACAGAACGCTCATATAGCGATCTGTCTTACTTTCACCTTGCTTTAAGCAGCCACCTGTCCTAAATACCAACTAATTAATACAATTTAGTGGCCGTTGTAGAGAGGTTTTACTATAATTGCAATAGCTTTTTTCAATGGGCCCTTGCGTGTGCATTATTATCTTGATGTATCTGTGATGTACTTATACCATGTATGATTCAATAGAGTCTTTATGGAGATTCTATTTATTATTTATGTTTCAGTTTCTATTTCTTAATGTTTAACATTAAAGGTTAGCGTTCACTGACAATAGACAGAAGACCCAGATCAAACTTTTCCTGTAGAAGTTACAGATATGATATTCTCTTGTAGGAGCAATATACAATATGTAAGGTTCTGCCAAGGCCAAAATTCCATTCGTTCATAGGCCATTACAGTGCTCCCTCTCTACAACGACACCCTTTGCGATACGAAGATTGTATGTGTTGTTCAGAGGGAGTTGTTATAGGGAGGGAAAACCAAACATAATTAGCTTGTTTACAGATCCCCAGATAAGGTTTATTTCGAGAACTAAAACCGCTCTGCCTCAATCAAACCCTATGTTGTGACCACTCTTTAGAATCGTCACAAAGTGACGATTCTAAAGAATGGTCACAACATAGGGTTTGATGGAGGCATAAAGAAAATACGATGGAAAAAAGTTGTTTCTGGAGCCACATTGTTTCGGAAACAGTGGCATGCGTTGTTGTATGGAGGGAATCGTTACTGAGAGGGCCGTTGTAGGGAGGGAGCACTGTTTATGAATGCAGTTTATAAATGTGCATGGTATCATTATTTCTTAACTCTTTCCCTGTTCTATGTTTCAATACCTACTGAATATTCATGGACAAACTAGTTGTGATGAAATATAGAAGGAGGAACGTTGTAGCCATTTAAGAAACTAAAGAAACTAATCAATCAAATTCCATTAGCAAACAGCACAAACCCTGATCCTACAGGAGCCGTCTGTTCTTGGTCTACTCTGTTTGTAAAGGCGTCATAAAGCGCTTACATGAAGGACATGGGTCCATGCTTATAAAGCTTTTAGTTGAGTCTGAGTTTCGTTCTCAAGCTTTTGATTGGTCAGATTTGAGTTCTCAAGCTTTTGATTGGTCAGATTTGAGCCAAAGGCTCAAATCTGACCAATCAAAAACTTGAGAACGAATTCAGACTCAACTAAAAGTTTTATAAGCATGGGCCATGGTTACAAATTCATTTGTTCATCTGCCATTATAAGAATGCAGTTAATAAATACGCATTGCATCATTATTTCTTAACAATATTCATGAACTAAAAAGATAATAGCGATACGAACATGAAACCAATGTTTGGCTATGTTTAGGTATGCAGGCGTGTTGTTTGGTATCACCAACACTGTAGAGCTCTACGGTACCAGGTATGGTATTCTGGCCGGTGTTATTACCAATGTTTTACTATTTTAAGGTATGCGGGCGTGTTGTTTGGTATCACCAACACTGTAGCTACGGTACCAGGTATGGTGGCTCCCATTCTGGCAGGTGTCATGACGCCCAATGTAAGTATGATGTATTACCGGTAATTTTCATCTCCAGCTAACAGTCAGTTTTTTTCAGTTTAAATGCACAGGAAAAATGTCACATGGTAAAAAACTTGTATGTACCACTACATCTTTTATATGATTTCTAGGATACTGCAGGGTTACACTTTTGAAGAGAAATGAAGGAAAATAATAACTTTCAGAATTCTATCAGACGACAGACACGTTTTTGCAGACGACAATTACTTAACGTGAGCATGCAATAGTTAAACCTTTATCCGAGTTTCAGACATATAGCTTCAGATCATGATGGGACAGAGTCCCTCTACACCCCATCTGTATCCAAACTGTTTGCAATGGTCCTCGCGAGATCGCACGGAATAGTTCCTCAGATTTTTTAACCCTTTACTGCATGCATATTCATGTAAGAAATTATGTAAGAAGTTATGACATCATGAATATTAATTAAATTATTTTTAAAAAACATTGTTTATTTACGAAAGAAGGAGTTAATGAGCTAAGCAAACAGAACAAACCCTGATCAGACAGATCCAGTATGGGGCTGACTAGTATGGTCTACTCTTTTTTGCCAAGCGTATTAATGGAGGAAATGGTTAAACATAAATATTTGATTATCCAATTTCAGCACAGCCAAGAGGAATGGCGTAATGTGTTTTATGTATGCGCGGCCTTTGACGTGTTCGGGCTGGTTATCTTCAATATTTTCGCCTCTGGAGATCTTCAGGTTAGTTCTGTTTCACTTTGTACTTAATGATTGGACATAGGTAACCTTAACCCCTACCTTCATAAATACGCCTTTCTACGCCTCTGTAAAAATCTCCTGTTGAAACCATTGTGATAAATAGAGCATTTGCTCCTATAGGAGCAAATGCTCTATTTATCACAATGGTTTCAAATTACAAAATTCTAAAAATTTCCTTTTCTCCAGTTATTGCTCCTTTTTGGTAGATTTATTCAAAGTGGTTGGATCTAAAACTAATCTATGAAGGGGTGGGTTAATGAGCAGATGATTGCTTAATGCCTAACTGTATCAATTTACTAAATGAATGTTTATGTAAGAAATAATGAAATCATGAATATTAGATTATATCGTTATAATCGCACATGGACACAGGAAATATTGGCCATGGCAGAAAAATAGAATCATATCTATATTATATCACAAGCTAGCGGAGCAGACCCTGATCAGACGGCTCCTATAGGAGCCGTCTGATCTGGGTCTACTCTGTTTGTAAATGTATAGAAAGGCGTTTTATGGACTTTCATCCTGCATTAAGCTACCACCTGACTTCAATGCCCAGATTTCTGCCTCTTTTAGGTGTTCGTTTTAAAAAGGTTTTACTGTAACATTGAATTAGTTTGGATCAAGACGAGATCGCCAAACCGGCTACAACCGTTGATTGTGTTTTCGTAAAAATGGGACAAAGTATTTGAGAAATGAAAGACAGCAATTATATATTATACTTTATTGTTTTATCTTTAGTAGTCTTTTGCACACTTTGCATTTTGAATATGGATGACGTATGTACTAGCATTTGTAGTTTGCAAACGGTAGATACCCTTAATAGAGGGTTCCTAAAGGAATCCTCTGACCAGGTTCTGCAATGTGTACTCTGGCAAATTATACCGTTCCACATTAGATGGACTCATCGTTAAGCAATGGTGAGCACCCAACCGTTCCACTTAGAAAATTCAGCATTAATTGTCACTCAGTACATTGATACCCGTATGTCTGATTCTACGGTGTGTGCCATGACCAGAAAACCCTGTGATCATATCATTTATAAAGATTCTTCTACTTTATATTCATCATGTCAATTATTTCTTACATGAGTATTGATGGAATAAAAGCGTAAGAGAGCCATACCTCGTTCATGGGAATCTTTCATAGTTCACATTCACCACCCAAAACCTCATTATTACTCAGGCACGTGGATTTGTTTTGGGTTTTATTTTAAGAATCTAAAAGATAAAGATCGTAATATATTTGCCATTTTTATCTCTGCAGGATTGGGCGAAAGATGAGGATCTGGACACTGAAATAGAGTTTAAAGAAAAGGATAAGGCACTCCCGGAAACAAACAGCAATAATGTCAACACCAACGAAATTGACCAGACGAAAACAGTAGAAGCAAGCAGCAATAGCAATTCCAATGAAAATACTTAATGTATTACGAAACAACAGAAAGGAACAAGAGAGTCAGGATGGCTAGATATTTTATCACATGATCCAACTCAGTTGAATTCAAACATGTACATGTTTAACCCATTACCTCATATTGACGGCTTTTGACGACTCTGTAAAAGTCACTTTGTGAAATCATTGTGATAAATAGAGCATTTGCTCCTATAGGAGCAAATGCTCTTTTTATCACAATGGCTTCGAACTATAAAGTTCTAAACAATTTCCTTCTCTCTAGTTAATGCTCCTTTTTGGTAGATTTATTCAAAGAGGTTGTATCTAAAAATAGCCTATGAGGTAATGGGTTAACCAATAACCAGAGGTCCAGATAAGATGTCTAATTCAAACATGTTCAGGAATAGCTCCTTTATTTCTCCTCCACCTCTATACTGTGCCCACTTTTTAGAATCGTCTCTTTAAGACAATTCTAAAGAGTGGTCACAGTATAGGGTTTGGTGGAGAAATGGCGATTTGGGTATGCAACTTTATCTGTAGCTCTGAATTAACACTGTAAATTATTTGGAATTCATTTGACATGATGAACAAATTCATTTTTGTTTCAATGGAATTACTGATGACGAGCACAGCACTGTCCCAATAAGATTAAAGATTAAACCACTGCTTTAGTTTAGTTTTATTGAAAAATATGATACAGTTAACCCCCTCTAAACTGGAATTCTAGTATCGAAGCATTTAGATATGTTAAGACAGGTGGCTGCTTAATGCAGGATGAAAGTCATGCAGAAAGCTCCTAGGAGTTTTCTGCACGACTTTCACCCTGCATTAAGCTGCCACCTGTCTCACAAAATGGGACATTGATATACTAATTTGAATGTCCGGTTTAGAGGGGTTTCAATGAATAGCGCAATTATAGATAGGAATCAAGTTGATCAGTGCCTCGTTTGGTTTAGGATCTGCTTCAACAAGTATGATAGAGAGATATAATTTGACTTGAAATATTCCTCTTGAGATAATACAATAACTAAGTCTATGTAAAAATAGATGTACATGTACTTGTCTTAAAATGCCAAAATAAATGTTATGTATAACATGGCGTGTTTGTAAAACAAATGCCCAAACAGGTGTTCTTACCCTTACTGAGTGGGACACGAGTCGCTACTTAATCCCTTTCCTCCATAAATACGCCTGTCTATGCCTCTGTAAAAGTCACTTTTTGAAACCATTGTGATAAATAGAGCATTTACTCTTAGGAGCAAATGCTCTATCACAATGGTTTCAAGACTAAAAAAATCTAAGAATTTCCTTTTCTCTAATTAATGCTCCTTTTCGGTAGATTTATTCAGAGGTTGGATCTAATGTCCTTTGCACACAGTGTAGACCCATATGAGAGGGCTCCTAGAGGAGCCTTCACATCAGGGTCTGCAGTGTTTATGTTACACTTTTCTTTAGAAAACTCCCTAAATATTCACCGTAATCTTGACGTGTTTGAATTTCGGAAGTCCATTAGAAAATTCAGCGTTGTAAAATCGAACGGGTTTACACCTTGTACCACGCAAAACTGCTAAATTCCCCTGATAGCGGTCATAGTGCATGTGTGATTGCCGTTTCGGCTGTAAATGTAACCAAACTTTGAAAACGCCGATACGACACTACTGCACCGTAATGATACTAGACCATGCTACTTTAACCCTTTACTCCATGTATATTCAAGCAAAAAATAATGATATCATGACTTTTAATAACAGCACTATGAAAAAGAATGCTTAATGACAATAACAGTATAATCTGATCTAGATCACAATCAAATAGAGCAGACCCTGATCAGACGGCTCCTATAGGATCCGTCCGTTCTGGGTCTACTCTGTTTGCAAAGGCGTGGGAATGCGTATTTATGGAGTAAAGGGTTAGACACAATTTCCTATTGGATCAAGATTAAAGTAACAGACAGATAGGCCAAAACAATACCTACTGAAAACAAGAGGGCCAAGATGGCCCTTAATCGCTCACCTGATTACCATAGATTTAAGATTTTTGCAGGGTAGCCCATGGGTAGGGTCAATATTGACCTTAGGGACAATATATGAACAATGTTGATAGTGGATCATGAGCAGTGGTTCTGCAGAACAAGATTTTCAAAGATTTAGTATATTGATTTTATCAAGACAATGATTCTGACCAATGAAGATTGGGCTAAAAATGTGCTCTCTAAAGTAATTTTTCTAAGATTTGACCTAGTGACCTACTTTTTATTCCCATCCAACCCATGATCACACTCAACCTTGATATTACCAAGACAAACACTCTGAGCAAGTTTGAGGAAGACTGGGCTAAAAATGTGGCCACTGGAGTGTAAACTAGATTTCTCTACGATATGACCCAGTGACCTACTTTTTGACCTCACATAACCCACTTTCAAACTTGTCCAAGATTTTATTAGGACAATCATTCTGACCAATTTTCATGAAGAGTTGGCTATAAATGTGACCTCTAGAGTGTTCACAAGGTTTTCGTACTATTTGACCTAGTGACCTAGTTTTTAACCCCACATAACCCAATTTCAAACTCGTCCGAGATTTTATCAAGACATTCATTATGACTAAGTTTCATGAAGATTGGACTAAAATTGTGACCACTAGAGTGTTCACAAGGTTTTTCTACTGTTTGACCTAGTGACCTAGTTTTTAACTCCACTTGACCCACTTTCGAACTCGTCCGAGGATTTTATCAAGACATTCTTTCTGACCAAGTTTCATGAAAATTGGACTAAAATTTTGACCACTAGACTGTTCACAAGGTTTTTCTACTGTTTGACCTAGTGACCTAGTTTTAACTCCACTTGACCCACTTTCGAACTCGTCCGAGATTTTATCAAGGCATTAATTCTGACCAAGTTTCATGAAGATTGGACTAAAATTGTGACCACTAGTGTGTTCACAAGGTTTTTCTACTGTTTGACCTAGTGACCTAGTTTTTTACCCCACATAACCCATTTTTCAAACTCCTCCAAGATTTTATCAAGACAATCATTCTGACCAAGTTTCATGAAAATTGGGCTAAAAATGTGACCTGTAGAGGGCTCACAAGGTTTTCCTACTATTTGACCTAGTGACCTAGTTTTTAACCCAACTTGACCCACTTTCGAACTCGTCCGAGATTTTATCAAGACATTCATTCTGACCAAGTTTCATGAAGATTAGACTACAATTGTGACCACTAGAGTGTTCACAAGCAAATTGTTGAAGACACACGACGCACGACGGACATTCAAGTCTCCCAAAAGCTCACCCTGAGCTTTGCTCAGGTGAGCTAAAAACGTCACGTACATCAACTGAATGAATACAATCTACAACATGAAGAAATTTTCTTTCAAAGTTTTTATTTCTATCCATTTCGATCATGACATTCATACATACATCAGCCATCAAGCTTTAACAAGCCAAGTTGACATGCAAAAGTACATAGAGGAAATAGCTGAGGGCACATTATTATAAAGAATAGACATTGGCATATCAAAGTAACCACAATCAATTATGTTTTAAAATGTAATTACAAACATGTGATTGCTTTTTCATTTTTCTTTTTTAACAATAAATATGTTTACCCTTCATTTTTTTTTAAACGTAACAATTGCTTATCTTCTTCATGACCTGCTGAGCTCTACATAGTTGCTAGCCATCAAAATGGAATAGGCCCTCGCTTTTAGCTTCGATGATTCAATTTTTATTTCCTCTGTAGCAGATCAACTCAAAATTTGTGAAACAAAACAGAATATGGTATTAAAAACATATTATCAGTTTATTTGGGAGCCAGCTTTAGTCTGGTTATTTTAAATTCCATTTCAAGTTATTAAATAATCCAAGAAAATAAACTTAATTAGCTACTAACTCATGTTTAACAACTATTTCTATTTATAAAACAAGGAAAACCCATGTATCTATAAATAGAATGGAATTCTTTCGCAATCCAGCATGCAAATCTATTTTTAGCCCGAGCACATGGTAACTTGGAAAATTTCCAAGCACCTGGCAGTCTGAGAGGTCATAGGTCATACTACCCATGGTACATCATCATGCACTTCCTTTTTAACTTGGCACTCAAACTGAAAGGCTGTGCTAAATTTGTATCGGAAAAAATCTAAGTGTTAAAGCTCACATCTGAAGAAAATGAGAGGTAAAGGCAAACCAAGGACCTTGAAGAGGAAGCAGAGAGCAGAGGAAGGAGAGAATGAGAGACCAGCCACCAGAAAAAGCCAAAAGAAGACAGGAAAGGAAAAGGAGACAGAAAGCATGGAGGAGGTGGTGGAGATTGTCAATTTGGAATCTGATACAAGCTCAGATAAAGGTACAAATGAGGCCATAATTCATTTTGATAACATTTTCAGGAATGTGAACAGTATTGATAATGCTTTTGAAAAGCAAACTGATCTGGATCAATTCAGGTGTGGTGGCGATGATATCGCAAGCCATGTGCCATCCCAGTTAAAGGAGAAAATCCTGAACTGGGAATATGTCAATTTAGCCCTCCTCCTTAAGGGGTCATCAGAACTCTCTAGTTTTTGTTCTGGGGGGACACTATTTGTGAATGCCACTGGGGGCCTTGAAACGCGGCCACATGTCCCAAAGCAAACAGTCAGAAATATCGAAGAGTGGACAGATGCATTCTTAATTTTTATTAGCATCATGATTCGTAAAAGACCCAATCTCTGCCTGGAACTGACCAAGTATATGTCTGTCATCAGAGATGCTGGAAAGCATTTTCCTTCTAGTGCCTGGTTGAAATACGATGAACAGTTTAGGCTTAGACAAAGCAACGCCCAGACAAGGCAATCATGGGGATCACTTAATGGCGAGCTATGGCTCCGCATAATGGCAACAGCTAGTTTTAGCTCCCAATTAGCGACACCTCCAGTTGACAACAGAAGTCAATCTTCCTTCACATGCCATGATTTCAACTTTGGACTCTGTACACGGTATGCTTGCAAATTCAAACATTCCTGTGCTGCATGCAATTCACCATCCCACGGGAAAAACAAATGTCCCCACTTTATAAATACAGGTTGGCCTAATAACAAACATAACCCATCATCAAATACCACCTTTCGTGGCTTCCGATCCCCCAACAGGAGATTTCCCACTTACAACAGGGGCAACAGAGGATATAGGCACTAATAGATCTGAACAGCAATTAGAAAACATACTCACATTAGCAAAATCTCCAATTAAGATAAAAAATTTAGAACAAGAGCTCCAGCAGTACCCATCTAGTGATAAATGCTTATTACTGAATGGTTTCAAATTTGGTTTTCCCCTACATTATTCAGGACAAAGACAATTTAGAATGTCAAAAAACCTAAAATCAGCATACGAGCATCCCGATATAGTGCAAGAGAAAATAGACAAAGAGGTGGCAAGTGGTAGAGTGGCAGGGCCATTCGATTATCCCCCTTTACCAAATATTCGCATCTCACCAATAGGTCTAGTGGAAAAGAAAAATTCTACAGACTATAGGCTTATCCACCATCTTTCATATCCTGAAGGAAACTCAGTAAACGATTTCATCGACCCGAGTCTTTGCTCAGTACAGTATACTAGCTTTGACCGGGCAGTTGAGATAGTGCAGAATCTAGGTCAGGGATGCTTACTTGGAAAGTCTGATATCAAGTCAGCTTTTAGACTCCTCCCAGTAGCAACAACAGATTTTGACCAACTTGGTTTCTGTTTTAGAGGCAAATTCTATTTCGATAAATGTTTACCATTTGGCTGCTCCATAAGTCCTGCTACCTTTGAAAAGTTCTCGACCTTTTTAGAATATGCCGTTCGTAGTAGGTCACCTGTTGGTAATCTCTTGCACTATCTTGATGATTTTCTGTTTGGAGGTAAAAAAGGCACAAATGACTGCAGTATAATCATGAATCATTTTGTAATGTGCACATCAGATCTTGGCGTACCTATTGCTAATGAAAAAACAGAGGGGCCCACAACAATCATTATTTTTTTTTTTAGGACTAGAAATTAATTCAGAACAGCTAACTATAAGAATACCCAGCCAAAAAGTGTTGGAAATTACTGAAAAAATACTCATCTTGCTAGCAAAAGAAAAGGCGACACTCAGAGGTATGCAGTCTCTGATTGGTAGTCTACAGTTTGCTTGCAGGGCCATAGTTCCTGGGCGACCATTTATAAGACGACTGATAAATGCTATTCGGGGGCTAACACGACCCTACCATCATCTTAGGATAACCAAATCAATCCAAAAAGACCTGAATATGTGGCTCACATTTTTCAAACATTTCAACGGTTTATCAGTGTTTCATGATAGGTTTTGGCAAACAAATGCAGACGCAGAGTTGTTTTCAGATAGTGCTGCAAGCATGGGCTTCGGACTATATTTCAGTGGTCGTTGGGCATGTGCTAAATGGCCTCCAGAATGGAATAAAGCAGGTCGAACCAATAACATCTGTGTATTAGAATTTTTCCCTTTGCTAGTTGCATTACATATATGGGGAGAAAACTTTCGTAATAAAAAAATCAATTTTCATAGTGATAATATTGCAGTCGTGCAAGCAGTTAATACAATGACCTCAAAGTCAGACGAGATGATGGTGTTGCTTAGGTCTTTCACACTTCAGTGTCTGCATTTGAATATGCTTGCAAAAGCCACACACATTCAGGGTTCCAAAAATTGTCTGACCGACAGCTTGTCTCGTTTTCAGATGGACAGGTTCCGTATGCTGGCTCCTCAGGCAAGAGAGGAGCCAGAGCAAGTGCCTCAACATCTCTGGAACATATTCAAAGAACAGCAAACAGATTAATCCAAAGCAGTATGGCTGAAAATACCAAATTAGCTTATAACAATGCAATTAGATCTTTCGAGGCCTTTAGACAGACCCATAAGCTTGATCAAACATGGCCAGCCACTACACAGCAAGTGGTATTATTTATTAGCAAGGGTTATGATAATGGCTATTCACCAGCTACTTTGTGTACATACTGTTCAGGTATAAGTTTTAGGCACAAAATAAGTGGACTACCAGACCCAACGGATAGTTTCATAATCAAGAAGCTTTTAGAAGGAGTGCGCCGATCAAACAAAAAGATTGACCATAGAATGCCAATTGGACTGAACCTATTGGCTAAAATAAGTATTGCACTGCCTTCTGTATGCTTCAATAACTACGAGACTAAACTCTTTAGGGCAGCTTTTACATTAGCATATTTTGGACTGTTAAGGGTAGGCGAAATAGCTTATACATCTGCAAGGTTGGCTGACAGGCCAATATTGTTATCTGATGTGTCTGTGAACGAGTCAGACTTGTATGTGACCATTCGAAAGTCTAAGACAAATCAATGCGGCAGGCCTAAAAGGTTACACATTCCACCTTCAAACTCATCTGATACATGCTGCCTTGATGCAATACAGAAATTTCTTTCAGTAAGGAATTCTCATCCTGGCTATTTTTTCTGTCATCAAGATGAAAAACCATTGTCCAGATACCAGTTCTCCGCAGTCCTTAAAAAAAGTATAGTTTTTATAGGTTATGCATCCAAACACTATCAAACTCATTCATTCCGCATAGGTAGAGCCACAGATTTGTCGGCGGCTGGAGTTAGTCCAGAAGATATTAAACAGATGGGAAGGTGGTCCTCTAATACATACCAAAAATACATACGTAATTAATGATAAGTTTTACATGGTATTATGAACAAAATAATAATAAAACAAACAACATTATGTTTTTTCAGAATTTTGGTTTTTTGGGGACTCTTTAGTGAAAAGGGCAGAAATGTTTGCAACGGCAACAGGTGATTGTGGCCTTGGACTAACCAATGGGTCTATGTTTTGGTTTGGAAAATCAGGGATGACTTGGCCTCAGCTCCTACCTGCAGTCCAATACCAGATGATTTTTAGAAAGGCGCCAGCAGTAATCATAATTCATGTAGGTGGGAACAGCGTAGCGCAAACTAACCAGGAACAGCTAATGAAAGATATTTGTAGCGATATTAAGTACATACGCGACACTTTTGTTAATAGTAAAATAATTTGGTGTGACATCCTCCCCAGAACATCATGGCGATACAATTTGCAGTCCACACCAAAAACTCTTAATAAAAAGACCCGTAGAATAAACAGAGGTGTCAGACAGTTTTTAGACTCTACCTCCAATAGCTATAAAGTGTCATTCAAAATTCACGAATCCATGTATGAATTGTTTAACCAAGATGGGGTACATCTATCTCAACATGGAAATTTGCTATATTTACAAACAATAAAAAATCAGTTAAAGGCTGTGGTCTTCGACTAGAATTTGGCGGAAAATATTCGTAATATTTTAGTGGCGGAAATTCTAGCCTTCAGCCCCTAAAGTAGGACCAAAAAAGCTCTTATATAGCGTTCATGGTGACTGGACTGAACCAGCATCATGAACAGCTGCTAAATTGAAAATATAAACATTAAGTCGCATAGCGTTCAGGGTGACTGGACTGAACCGGCATCATGAACAGCTGCTAAATTTAAAATACATGTATACAGATTAAGTCCCCTTGGTTGTGTGCCAGTATACACGTTGATGGTTGCTTGGTTGCTGGTTGCTTGGTTGCTGGTTGCTCGGTTGCTGGTTGCTTATTAAGGAGTAGGGTGTTTGGACGGAACAATTTTTCATTCACCTGCGTAACTCCTTAATATTTATTAAGTAATCTGAATTATGATAAATTCATGAGAAGGTTGCTGTAGGCACACAGCCAGGGTTTATACATTTTAATAATCTGCTAAAGTGAAATTGGTCCTACAATTAGGGATTGAAGTTGATATTAAATAAAAAGTTGCGGCCTGATATTGCCAACCATACAATGAATATTGTTCTTCTCACATCAATAAAAGAATGTGTAAAAATCTGAATTGCCTGTTATTATTTGCAGCCAACCCTACAAGGTAGTGATAAGCTGGCGTAATTTTCAAATAAAACAGAATATGGTATTAAAAACATATTATCAGTTTATTTGGGAGCCAGCTTTAGTCTGGTTATTTTAAATTCCATTTCAAGTTATTAAATAATCCAAGAAAATAAACTTAATTAGCTACTAACTCATGTTTAACAACTATTTCTATTTATAAAACAAGGAAAACCCATGTATCTATAAATAGAATGGAATTCTTTCGCAATCCAGCATGCAAATCTATTTTTAGCCCGAGCACATGGTAACTTGGAAAATTTCCAAGCACCTGGCAGTCTGAGAGGTCATAGGTCATACTACCCATGGTACATCATCATGCACTTCCTTTTTAACTTGGCACTCAAACTGAAAGGCTGTCCCACCCACCACACCCTATTGGTCTACTATTTGTTCTTGTATTATTTAATTGGTTTTGCTTCAAACTCATATCACAATGCAAATGACAATGATGCTGGCGGAAGTTTTTCATGTATTACAGGGACAGTCATATGTTGGTACCTGGTGAAGTGCAGATGTCACACTAGAGCCATGGCCTAAACAACTCCAAGAGGAAGCCAACAGAAGGTTTATTGGAGCCAGAAAGATTACCTCAATATAAAACTTTTACTTGCTTACCTTCAAAAGGACAGTGACAGGATGACATAATTCAAAATAAGTGATGCTAAGAAAATATGCAAAAGACTTTAATTTGATCCTACAGTCGCAACTTAAGCGGAAATTCTAGCCTTCAGCCCCTAAAGTAGGACCAAAAAAGCTCTTATATAGCGTTCATGGTGACTGGACTGAACCAGCATCATGAACAGCTGCTAAATTGAAAATATAAACATTAAGTCGCATAGCGTTCAGGGTGACTGGACTGAACCGGCATCATGAACAGCTGCTAAATTTAAAATACATGTATACAGATTAAGTCCCCTTGGTTGTGTGCCAGTATACACGTTGATGGTTGCTTGGTTGCTGGTTGCTTGGTTGCTGGTTGCTCGGTTGCTGGTTGCTTATTAAGGAGTAGGGTGTTTGGACGGAACAATTTTTCATTCACCTGCGTAACTCCTTAATATTTATTAAGTAATCTGAATTATGATAAATTCATGAGAAGGTTGCTGTAGGCACACAGCCAGGGTTTATACATTTTAATAATCTGCTAAAGTGAAATTGGTCCTACAATTAGGGATTGAAGTTGATATTAAATAAAAAGTTGCGGCCTGATATTGCCAACCATACAATGAATATTGTTCTTCTCACATCAATAAAAGAATGTGTAAAAATCTGAATTGCCTGTTATTATTTGCAGCCAACCCTACAAGGTAGTGATAAGCTGGCGTAATTTTCAAATAAAAGGTACTGACACGTTTAATATCATTTATATCAACACTTAATGTACCATATACACAACACTTTCAGTACCAGTTATACCAACACTTTATGTTACACGGTATCACAAAACTTGTATGAACTTTGAGTATGGAATGGTGGATAGTACTGATGATGATGTCTTTCTAGTCTTTCTTTTCTTTTGGTTCTTCTTTAAAGTGGAGGAAGACTAAACTGAATACGACCACTCCAAACATCATGGAGAAGGAACTAACGTAGTATGGGTACGCTGTTGGTATGAACCTCTCATACTGGGTGTGCTCTAGTGGCCGTACTGACACCTGCAAAGACATCAAAGAAATTACTACTTAACATTACCTTGTACGAGACACCTTTTCACGATTTAGCAGAAGACCTAGATCTGATGAGGGTCTGCTCTGTTATGAAATAATATAGATCTATTCCTGCAGTTTCTGCCATGGTAAAAAATCTGGTGTTTCAAGGTCAATATAAATTATACTTGCAGAACCGCATGACCTTATGCTACTTAACATTTTCACAAAGTTTCGTAGAAAAAGACAGACAAAAATGTTACACTTTTCGGAAACAAGGGTCATAACTCTAGTGTTCTTGGGTCAATATGAATGATACTTGCACAGACTTATGTCTTTATGCTACTTAATATAAAATTCCAAACAATTTCTGAGAAATGGGTCAGGACATGCAAAAACGTTATATTTTTGGCAAAACAAAGGGTCATAACTCTGGTTTTCCGAGGTCAATGTGAGCCATACTTGCAGGCAAACATTTTGTTACGGTACTAAACATTTACACAAAGTTTCAAAGAGTTTCTAAACAGTTTCTGAAGACACATGGACACAGATGCAAACTATACAATGCCAAAACTACAGTAAAACCCCGCTAATGCGACCACCTAAAAGAGGTATAAATCTGGGTGCTAGATGCAGGTGATAGCTTAATGCAGGACAAAAGAAATGCAGAAAGCTCCTAGAGGAGCTTTCTGCATTACTTTTGTCCTGCATTAAGCAACCACCTGCTTATAAAGACACTCATGTTTATTTATTAAGTGGTCGTATTAGAGGGGTTTAACTGTATATCTATCTGCCTTTGGCAGGGGATAATAAAGATATGAAAACTGTAGAACTACCAATTCCATATGCAACCAGAGCAGACGCTGATTAAGTGGTTTGTACTAGAGCAATCAGATTTTTGTTTGCCAAGGTTTCAAAAGGCCTATCTACGAGATAAATGGTTAAAATAAATTGCTCATTTTTCCTATTTTGTGCGATAACAATCTCACATTCATGTTTTTATTCAACTCAAGGCTCACATCTTATTATTTTGTTAAACAACAATGATAGAAATAATATTTATGTAAGATCCTCTAAATGCTTTTGATTTACATGTATGTTAATATAATACAAAACTAATGCAGATTAAAAAACAAGAGTGTTCGGAGGAACACATGTGTCACCTGCTCGCAGCTGACACAAACACTTATTGTTATTATGAAAAAGGGGAACAACTAAAAAAAAAATGATACTAGAGTTATGACCCTTGTGCATGACACTTCCTCTCATCATGCCTGTTCCATGTGTGAAATTTGAAAGCTATATAATGATTAGTTTAGAAATGACAGCCAAAAAAGAAAGTATGACGGACGGACAGACAGACAGACAGATGGACAGACGACGGAAAAGTGATCCCTAAGTGACACACTGCCTCTCGGCAGGTGACACAAAAACTGTATAATGCAAACTAGTGAAGATTTCAAACAAATCAGTACAGAGTTTTCAATTTCTGCTATGAAAGCAATTCATCATGAACAAACGCTTTTTTTCTGATCAGCTCTAACATCAATCCTAAACAAGAGCAGTGTGTGGCGCCAACACTCGTCTGATTTGGTGCTTGTCCACTGCATACACTTCTCCTCAAAGAGATCTACCAACCTATGAAGTTTCATGTTGATACCGCTTATACTTTTTGATTAATCAGCCACACTAAAGTTTTTGCACGCCACCATTGCTGCCAATGCATACAACAACGCCAACTCCTGCGACCCAGTGATCACAATATCGAAGTTTCTTAGAAACAGACAAGCTTATAATGTGTATTCCCGCTCCTATATCACGAGTTCAAAACCACCACAACTGCTCAATGCTTTGGACAAATTCATGTATCGCATACTGTGTAACAATCTGCACAGGTTTACTTTCAAGCCATAAAAGAATGACAGCGTACCTGTGTGGTACTGAAGAGATGTGTGTAGCCCATCCTGTTATAGTCCACCCTGAACTGATATACTCCATATACATCTGGTAACTTAAATGTGGTCTGGAACAATCCATCTGAAACACAATCATTTGTCTGTGCATAAAGTACGTAGACTTGTTGGGTACTAAAACATTTATGCAAATAGTGAAATATTTCTTAGTACAGAATATGATCAGAAGAAAACAAATCCACACACCCTCCAAAACTTCTACATCCCAAATACAGTATAGCCTTGGTTATCCGACATACCTTCGGGCCGCCTGAAACTGTCGGATGCATCGGTATGTCGGTTGTTCAAAATCGGAAGAGAATTATACGACGACGATAAACATTGACTGTTGATATTTATTTACATTCGGCATGAAACCCGTTAGAATCAAATGTTAACATTCTGCCGCTACGTAAATGTCGTAGGAAAAATGAGTGCAGCAATTCTGAAAGTTTATGAAAATAGAATGCACACTGGAACTCTGTTATACCGAGGACCGTTTTACTGAGGTATTCGATATAACTCCAGTGGTCTGTGTCGCCGAAATAAAAAAAAATGTAAATACCTTATAATATGATTGAATATCGCAATGAAACATACGTCATATTTCACCCCAAACCCTATATTTCAACCCCATTAGACGGCCAGCAGACAGCCTGGCGGCCGATTGAAAAGTGTGAAAACCCAACACACACTTTCAGATGACTCAACTGTCAAAATGGATGCTGCGAATCGTAACTTTCCGACATTACGGAAATCGTCGATCCTAATATCGTGACCGTTTCGGAAACTTCCGTTATGTCGGGAAAGTGCATAGATTGGCCGCGTCGGTGTATTTCGTTATCTTGGAAGTGAACGAAATAAACCAATTGTTGACATTGGCCTAAGGGGAAGATTACAATCGATGGCCTTATAATCCTTTCAACTCTTTTACCTGTTAAATGCGCCAATATGGGGTGTTGAGAAGTTTGTGTGCACGTTACTTTAATTGCATGGCGTCGGGTGTTTGTGAAAAACAAACATCATTAGAAATCTAAACCCTGACTCAGAGCGGGGTTGGAGGTTATATGCTAATGTAGAAAAGTGTGCGTACTCTTTGACCAATCAAATGAAATTGAAAACCCCAATAAATCACACGCGACATCACATGTGACCTTTCATTTTCAGAAAACGGTGACCTTTCATTTTTTTAAAACAGCGACAGCCATATTTATTGTTTTAACACAGCGAATTTTAATCGGATTAGGGGTTTGTGAAATTGTGACAGGCCAAGACGCAATTAACATTTTTCTCCCTTACGCAAAATTTGACATCCTGTCAACAAGTCAGTTTCGCTCGAAATTACTTTATTTTAGGATGAGGGGGTTTATGTAAGTTTATGTAAGTACCCAGATAAATATCAGTGTGTCTAACAATTTGGATCCAGATGAGACGCCGAGCAAATAAGCATCTCATCTGTATGCAAATTGTTTGCAACAGTTAGATCTGGCTGAACAAGTAAAGTACATTTTATTTCAGATCGAGTTTACACCTAACGTTATTCAAACAACTATATATGTTTTCTATTACATGGATTAAGTGTGTGATCACAATGATAATAACCTGTAATTATGGATTTAGCCTGTACCAAAAATGTCGCGGAAGCGATAATTGCTCAGTTATAGGTTGTCCCAATTCAATACAACCGTCAACGTCGGATACGCAGGTGTGAAAAATGCCGCAATTATCACATTGGGACCTTCAAACAGTGTCGGATAACGGTTACGCGAGGATCCGTAAAACCAAGGTTCTAATTACATAGAACAAAGAAGGAAATGTTCGGGACCAAACATTGCTGTCGGATAGATTAGTTTGTCGGATGCAATAGGTTTCGGATAACCAAGGTTATACTGTACATGCATGTTATAAAACTACCATATTTGTGAAAAATTTGAAAACATTTTACTTTTAACACATCAAAGAACTTTTACATCTCAAATCTTTCAACAATGATCATATTTTTGCAAAGATAGGGAAGAAATATCTAGTTCCTAGAAATGAAGTTGTTGGTTTTTTTCTCCAGAAATTTAGCCCAAAGTCACTGTTAGGTTTACAGCTACGTTTTCCTATAAACATTTTAGTTTCATAATTAGATAAGAGACAGAGTCATAGGGCGTATTTCAAACGAGGCGCATTTCAATATATTTTTTCATGTCCGCAGATTAAACAAAAACTGTTAATCCACTAGAGTGCGAAAATCAGAACTAAGGGGAATAACTAAACAAGAGGGCCAGAATGGCCCTGACATCGCTCACCAGACAATCAGAGGAGAAGATTTTCAAAGTTTTCACTATATGTTTCTATTGAAAACTTAACACCCCAAGGGCGGTGCCAATTTTGACCCCAGGGACACAATTTATATAACTTTTGTAGAGGACCTGAACATGATGCTGAAAGAATGTAGTGAAAGAATGGATAGAGCATAGACCACTGGAACTTATATTAATTCTTTGGATGCTAGAGGCGGATTCTCCCACCACTAATGACCTATGCAAACAGTTTGGATCCAGATCAGGCCCCACATAATGTGGGGCCTGATCTGATACCCAAATTGTTTGTAAATGAGACTGAACTTCTGAGAAACTTAGAAAGAATGTGTGTAGTGGGATTCTCCCACCACTAATGACCTATGCAAACAGTTTGGATCCAGATCAGGGCCAATATAATGTGGGGCCTGATCTGATATCCAAACTGTTTGTCAATGAGACTGAACTTCTGAAAAACTTAGAAAGAAAGTGTGTAGTTAGGATAACTTCAGATATGCTCTATATTGATATCTGATAGCTTAATGCAGGGCATAGGTATGAAAAAAAGCTTTAAGAGTGTTCTGCATAATGAGAACTATCCACAGTTTTCTCAATCTTAAATATTGTGTGTTATTTGTCTAAACACAATTTCTACTCTACTGATCAGGCTAAGGGTGATTATATAAGAACTCACACTGACTGGTCTGAGCTCTGCAGGCTGATATATTAAGGAGAAACCTTTAGACTGTCGTTTCTGACGTGAAGAAGACTGTACACACAGGGCAGAGCCAATTTTAACCCAAGAACTATGATACTTATAAAACCCATAAAGTTATGCTAAGTAAATCTATACACCAAATATCTAAGCTCTGGGACATGTAGTTTCTGACAAGAATATTTTTAAAGTGTTTCCTATGCATAACTAGTGATCCCATGGGCTGTTTATGCAGTCAGCTACCAAAAACTTGCAATCCCTGGGGTTGGACCAATTTTGACCCTAGGGGCATAATTTATATAACTTTTGTATAAGCCCTGAAGTTGAAGCTATGTGCCAAATATGAAAGCTGAGGACCTTCTAGTTTTAGAGGAGATGATGTTCAAAGTTTTCACTATATGTTTCTATTGAAAACTGAAAACCCCTGGGGCAGGGCCAATTTTGACCCCAGGGGTATTATTTATACTTTTGTAGAGGACCTACAGATGATGCTATGTGCCAAAGATGAAAGCTGAGAACCCTGTAGATTCAGAGGAGAAGATTTTTAAAGGTTCAAATTGTTGACGACTGACGACGCACGACGGACGACGCACGCCGACGGACGACGGACATCAGGCAATCACAAAAGCTCACCCTGAGCACTTTGTGCTCTGGTGAGCTAAAAAGTATTGCATGCAGATTGATGAACCTTAGTTACATCAATGGTCCTCAATGAGAGGAAGACATATGTAAAATTTGAATGCTCCATATTTATTAGTTTAGAAATGACGGCCAAAAAAAGAAAGTGTGACAGACAGACAGATGGACGACGGAAAAGTGATCCCTAAGTGACACACTGCCTCTCGGCAGGTGACACAAAAAGAAAAACAAAATAACCTTATATTATTACCACCATAGAAGAGTGGTAACAACACCATAAGGTTTGTATGGAGATATAAAAGAGTTAACCCTTTACTCCATGAATAGTCATGAATGAATGACATCATCAATATTAACCCTTCGCTTGCTATTCGCGTCAATATACCTACCTGTAAATAGTGAAGACCCAGATGAGACAGCTCCTGCAGGAGCTGTCTCATCAAGGTCTTCACTATTTACAAGTTGATTGTGCAACCAGTGCATTCCACAGCAGTGATTGCACAGCGAAATACGTATACACAGTGAAGATATATGTAATTATACAACAGGGCATGGGTAAAGAAGGAGAAATGTATTTCAAAATTCAGCAAGCGAAGGGTTAATTCCATTATTTTATTATAATAGCGTATGAACACAAGAAATTTTTACTCGGACAGATACTGTAGAATAAGATCTGTACTGTATCATAAGCAAACAGAGCAGACCCTGATCAGACCCTATAGGAGCCGTCTGATCTGGGTCTTGTCTGTTTGCAAAGGCGTATTTATGGAGTAAAGGTTTCATCATGAAAAAACCAGTTTAACCTTTTACCTCATCCAAACTCTCATCTGTGACTTGCAAACAGAGTAGACCAAGATCAGACAGCTCCTGTAGGAGCCTTCTCATCAGGGTCTACTCTGTTTGGTTATGAATTTATAATAGATCTGACTCTCTAAGTTTGGTTCTGTTTAGTTATGAAATAATGTATATTTGATCCTACAATTTGTCAGCTAATAAATATTCATGATGTCATTATTTCTTACATGAATATTCATCAAGTAAATAGTTAATGTAAACATTTTATCCATCTTTCTAGTGAGACAGACATTGATCCAAAAATACTATATATTTCCCACTACTTACTTTTGCTATTCAGTGTGGTGCGTACAAATGGATCAATCCTGACGAACTCTAGCTGGACATCCTTGCCATTAAATGCCTGCCACTTGTTGTCTCGGAACTCATCAATCTCTATAGAAAAGTCCTGTGAAACAGAAAGACAAACAATAGTTCTGTGAAACAGAAAGACTGATAACTCTTGTATGTTACATTCTTCAACATTTCATAGAGATGATGTTTATCAACTTTCATTGATTTATATTTAAAACTGTAGAAGAATTTCACTCCAAAAACTTTATTGGCTAGTAACACATATGGACTTGTGGTACAAGTCCAGGAGTAGATAACTCCTGTATGAATTGTAAATACTGAAAAGAACTATGTTATACCAATCTCAAAGAGACCATGTGAACAATCTTTCACAGAAATGTAATGAAAACTATTGAAGTAGTTTATACCAAAAGTTCACAGTTACCCTGCTGCAACAGTAAACCAATACATCTGATTTAAGGGCAGGGAACTCCATATAACCTGGAGACAGGCAAACAAAACCTATTTCTGGCACTGACTGACTTACGGACAACCACCAGACAGCGACTCCAGTATACCCTTTCAAACTTTGTTTGTGGAAGTATAAAAATGACTGTCAGCTATATTCAATTAATGTGGAATCTCCTACACACACACACACCACCCACAAAATGCTTAAATGATTAAAATAAGGTTTCTCTCATTTCTTTGCATAAGTATAGTCAAAGCGTCAAACAGTTTTGGATCCTGATGAGACGCCACATAATGCAGTGAGAGGCCACATAATGCAGTGAGAGACCACATAATGCAGTGAGAGGCCACATAATGCAGTGAGATGCCACATAATGCAGTGAGACGCCACATAATGCAGTGAGACGCCACACACTGTTAAAAGAGTTATTTTTGCCTTCAATTAATGACAGTTGTTTTGTAATATATAAATATATGAATTAATATCTATGTCTGACACATACCACCATATCATAGATAGTATAGGCAGATGGTGGAGTCTTTTCCCCTTGCTTGTGGTGTTTGACCTCGCCCACACGTAGCACCCCTCGAGACTTGAACACCCAGTCAGCCAGATTAAGAGCCAGATCCTGGTTACCAGCCTTGTCAAACCTGAAATAATGCAGGATAAAAAGATGCTAACTTTGTTAGATGTTCAGTTAAAGATGTTTAGTGTTAAAGTTGACAGTAGTTTTCTCTTGTGAGCTCTTGCAAACTATGAAGTAGAAAAACAGAACCAACTGAGCTGGCCTAAGTGCAAGCATCCTTTAACACTTTCGCTGCTGTTCTAGACTTCTGTCGAGCTACCTGGATAACGCCATTCTTGACTTTTGTCGAAAAAGACTTGTTTTTACTCTCGCTATCGTATCTATCTGTTAAGGAGGGAAAATCTTGCCTGATTGGCTTGTTGTGTAGCAGAGTGACTGATCGTTAATTTACAATCAAATACATTTTGGTTTCGGTCTTTATCGTTGTCTAAATGAAAAACGAAAATTTCTGGTAAAAAATACGGTTGCCTAAAAACTGTTCTCTCGACTAAAAGTTTTATAAGCATAGACCATGATTTCCTATGTCATTTCAGTTAAAAGATTCAAACATTGGCAAACAGTTTGTTTTTTGTTTTTTTTAATATAGAAATGTGTTGTTATGTTTGCAGATTTCTGAGATTTAGGATCATACCAGCAGTACATTAACTGCAATTGCTGTACACCGTAATGCTTCATCTACACTGAAACTCACTTCTTTCCATTGTTAGCTTTCTGTACAGCAGACGAGAAGAACTCATCACTGAAGAAGTCAATGGAGCCAACAAAGACAACACGAGCATTGTTTCTAGCCTGGAGGGCGGCTACTAGCAGCGTGTTTGTGCCAATGGCCAGCGGGTAGTCGTCAATGGCCACATCAGGGTTGTAGCTGTATGCAGTGGAGGAGGCATGGAGTATACTGAGAACAAGAGGATTGTCTGCATCAGCCACCATCCTGAAAAACAAGTAAATGAGAAGTATGAAAACCCAACATCACCTTAACTTCGAGGATACTATCATGTGGTAGTATAAACTGAAGGAACCCTTTACCCAATACAAATACATGTTTACGCCTTTGCACATAGAGTAGACCCAGATCAGACCCAGGATCTGTAGAAGCTGTCTGATCAGGGTCTGCTCTGTTTGCTTATGAAATTATAATAGGTCTGACTCTATAGTTTTTACCAATACATGTGCCACAAACTCCTGTGTACATATCGAGGGCTTGGTGCAAAACTATTCTAACTCCTTCACTTTTTGTGAAGGAGTTAGAATAGTTTTGCACCAAGCCCACGCCATTACAAAACTTCAGCTGATCAATATTCATGTCATTACTTCTTACATGAATATTCAACAGGGAAAGGGTTAAGTAAATGAAGAAACACTTCTTCCAAAATCTGCCAATTACACAAGCAATTTCTTTACCTAAAAGTCAATTTTCCCTACCAGTATTGGCAAACAGTTCAATGGTCATAACTCTAGACTGAAAACATACATCTTGATGATGTTTGGCATGCAGCATCGGCCTAACAGATACATACAGATATAAGTGCAAGGTACAAATAAAGTCTAACAAGATGCAACAGGGAATAAATAGATGTATACATGGATATCCCTCTCCCTTTTGGGTGAATAATAAAGACTTTAACAAATAACATGAAAGCCATCATCCTCAATCACAATATCCCAAGTGATTTACACGGTTAACACTAAAATCATCTAACAAATTATGCAACAGATTCAAATACTTAATTCATCATTTCTCCACCAAACTCTATGTTGTGAACCACTCTTTAGAAATGACTCAAAGAGACAATTTTAAAGAGTGGTCACAATATATGGTTTGGTGGATATTCTTGAAATGTTTTTATATACAGTAAAACCTCTCAATAACGACCACTTAACTGTGTTAATTAGTTGGTAATTAGAGCAGGTGGTTGCTTGAAGCAAGGTGAAAGTAAAACAGAACGCTCCCATAGGAGCGTTCTGTTTTACTTTCATCTTGCTTTAAGCAGCCACCTGCCTTTAACACAAAATAATTGATATAATTTAGTGGTTGTTATAGAGAGGTTTTACTGTACACATCTTATCTGGGCCATTACCCATTGGTTAACTTACCCTACACCTTTGTACAGATAGGGGGCAGCACCTTTCTTGCCGACAATAATTGGAGCATCCAGAACATAGTCTGTGTCAGCAACAATTGTGGTATGCTGAAGTTATAACAAATACAACTCACAATATTGAAAACAAGAGGGCCAAGATGGCCCTTAATTGCTCACCTGATTACCATAGATTTAAGATTATATAGCTGGGTAGCCCCTGGGTGGGGCCAATATTGACCTATGGGACAATATTGAACAATGTTGATAGTGGATCATGAGCAGTGGTTCTGCAGAACAAGATTTTCAAAGATTTAGAATATTGATTTTATCAAGACAAATCATTCTGACCAATGAAGATTGGGCTAAAAATGTGCCCTCCAGAGTGATTTTTCTAAGATTTGACCTAGCCACCTACTTTTTGATCCCATCCTACCCATGATCAATCTCAACCGTGATATCACCAAGAAAAACATTCTGACCAAGTTTAAGGAAGATTTGGCTAAAAATGTGGCCGCTGGAGAAAACAAACTTTTTCTAAGATATGACCCAGTGACCTACTTTTTGACCCGTCGTAACCCACTTTCAAACTCGTCCAAGATTTTAATAGGACAACCATTCTGACCAAGTTTCATGAAGATTGGACAAAATATGTGACCACTAGATTGTTCACAAAGTTTTTCTACTGTTTAATCTAGTGACCTAATGTTTGACCCCATGTGACCCACTTTCAAACTCGACCCAGATTTTATCAAAACAATCTTTCTGATAAAGTTTCATGAAAATTTGGCTAAAAATATTACAAGGTTTTCCTACTATTTGACCTAGTGACCTACTTTTTGACCCAACATGACCCATTTTCAAACTCGTCTGAGATTTTATCAAGACAATCATTCTGACCAAGTTTCATGAAGATTGGACAAAAAATGTGACCTCTAGAGTGTTCACAATTTTTTCTGTTTGACCTAATGACCTAGTTTTTGACTCCATGTGACCCACTTTCAAACTCATCCAAGACTTTATCAAAACAATCATTCTGACCAAGTTTCATGAAGATTGCACTAAAATTGTGACCACTAGAGTGTTCACAAGCAAATTGTTGACGACGGATATTCAAGTATCCCAAATGCTCACCGTGAGCTTTGCTCAGGTGAGCTAAAAATAATCAAATTGTCGCTCTTATTCAAGTATGAAAGACTAGGGCATCAATTAAACTATCTCGTCAGATCCAAACTGTTTGATCAAAACTCTTGATGGTGTGTTTGTAAAAGAAGACAATTCTCAGCAATAACGGTGAGTATTCAAATATTAAAATCACTGTTTCTCCTCCAGATCCTATGTTCTGAACACTCTTTAGAATTAGCGCAACATGATGCTTGGTGGAGAAAAAATAACTATTTGGGCCTCTGTTGCTGTAAACCTTTTCTCCATAGAAACGCCTTTTGACAACTTTGCAAAAAGAGTAGACCCATAATGATCTGCTCTGTTTGCTTTATAGAGTATCTTAGATCCGATTCTATACTATTTGGCATAGCTATAAATTCAATTGCTTTATATAACAATATAATATATATAATTAGTTAATTTAATTGTTTAAACCAGGGGAAGTCTCTCATGAACATTTATAGAGTAAAGGGTCAAAGTGATAAACAGACCAAGAAGAAAACTTACTAAGAATGCTTAAACCCTTCACTCCATCCCAAACATATGCCTTTGTAGGAGCTGTCTGACCAGGGTCATAATCCTATCTGAATCTACACTTTCTACCATGCTCATATGCAATTATAAAATTGCATCTAATTTATATTCATGATGTCAAATTTCTTACATACCGTAAGTATTCATTCTAGTGAAGGGTAAAACAGACGAAACATGCCTGTACATGTTTTAAATTACCTTGCCCGCGTCAGAGATGTCATAGTTGAGGTGGTCAATCACTGCTGTGTTTTCGTCATCAAACTCTAGTCCACACTCTGTTGCCAACTCTCTAAGGGGATCCCCCACTGAGGAGCTAGCCGCCACCAACACATTACCACCATTGTCAATGAAGTTTGTGATGGCTTCAACATCAATATTGCCACCAAACTCTACAAAATACAATGATCCATGCAATAAATAATGCAAGAAGGTTTTAAGGTTGATTTATTAAAGAGGATTTTACCATTTTTTAAGCATTGAATGCACAATTTTTATACAGGATTTCCTTTAATATTTTTTTCTTTCCATTTATCTATAAACTTGCATTCACATCTTTAACCCTTTCAGTGTGGGAAAAGAGTCACTAATTTCCTTTGCAAACTGGGAAGGCCAAGATGAGAGGGCTCCTGCATCAGGGTGTGCACTGCTTGTCATGTTACACTTTTCTTTAAAAACATGGTATCCTTGACCCGTTTGAATTTTGGAATTGTCCATTTAAAAATTCAGTGTTGAATTACAGTGGTTTCATCAAACTACCAGATTTGTCAACTTAGCTTAAACAGTAAATGAAAAGTGTTTTTTGTAATTGAAGTGCCTGTGGTTTTTTCAAGGTAGAAAAGTGGGTTGGTCAAATAGGTAATACATTAGTTTGGTTTAAAAAGATAGCATTATGTTTGGCACATTAATTATTGAGAAGCAATTAGCACCATGGTGCAATTTAGGTCCAAATGAGATGAGTAAATTAAAAGATCCAATTAGCTCTCTCATCCATAAACAAGAGGGCCATGATGGCCCTGATATCGCTCACCAGACTATCAAAGGAGGAGATTTTCAAAGTTTTCACTGTTTCTATAGAAATACGGCCACCCCTGGGGAGGACCAATTTTGACCCCAGGGGCATAATTTATATAACTTTTGTAGAGGACCTCAACATGATGTTATGTGCCAAATATGAAAGCTCAGAACCTTCCAGTTTCAGGAGAAGATTTTCAAAGTTTTCCCCTATATGTTTCTATTGAAAACTGGCCACCCCTGGGGCAGGCCAATTTTGACCCCAGGGGCATAATTTATATAATTTTGTAGAGGACCTACATATGATGTTATGATTTTCAAAGTTTTCACTATATGTTTGGCCACCCTGGGGCGGAGCCAATTTTGACACCAGGGGCATAATTTATATAATTTTGTAGAGGACCTACATGATGTTATGTGCCAAAGATGAAAGCTGAGAACCCTGTAGATTCAGAGAAGATTTTTAAAGATTCAAATTGTTGATGTGGGACGACGCACACCAATGGACATTGGGCGATCACAAAAGCTCACCCTGAGCACTTTGTGCTCTGGTGAGCTAAAAATTAATATCGAATTGCAGGTGCAATAAGATTCTGAACTATTTGATTCAGATATTTCGGAACTTTTTTGACACAATGATCAAGTTTGTAAGATATTTAATGAATAACATATGCATCTCAGCATCCAAATTGTTAAATGTTTTTTCAGAAAACACTACCTTTATAAATTTGAGTCCGACAATACTTTTGAAAATCGTTGGACAATTACTTAGAATTCAGCAGGTTTCGTTTATTCGCAGCTATTCAAAGCTTGATCAGCAATATAAGGTCTATAAAAAATATCTGGTACCAGTTTTGACCAACAGCGCCCCTGTGTCTGTTTGTCTTTGTAAGGACATAAGCAAAGGTGCAGACATGCTTATTTTGCCAGATCTTACCTTCTACTGATGGTGCAAAAATGACCAGGTTGGAGTAAAGAAACTCCCCATACTTGGACAGTGTCAAACCGGCATCATCAGCTGTCTTAAAGGTGAGCTCGTAACCACGATCTGAAACAATGAAAAAATCAGATTCTGAATCTTTTACTCCATAGATACGCCTTTTAACCTTCTACAAAGGGTAACCCAGGTAAGATGGCTCCTACAGGATTTCCGTTTGCCTAATGGAATTATTTACTGTGCTCTTCACACTCTTTTGTCTTCTTTCAGTATTGTGCTAGTCTCCTCTGGAGTATACTTGCAATTTAAAATAAGATAAAAAAAGTACTCCATACATTTTACTGGCAACGTGGGGAAAAATACATTTTAATAACTGCGAAATTTCGTGTATATAAACTCTGATTTGGTGTTGACGCGCATGTGAAGTGTATTGTTGTCATCCGGGGCACCCGATTCCATGCGCGCAAACTCGGACCTGACTCAGTTCAGTATTCCTTTGGCAGGCAGACCAGACTGGCCAGGAGAAATGTACGTGTTCTTACGAGCCGCGAGTTAGTCTATTTCTCTCCCGCTAGTTTGCAAGGTTTAGAATAGCAAACAGTGGGTACAGTTCCAGAGCAAACACTGGGCTTCTTTCTTGGAAAGCATTTTTGGTCCCATTTTAACTTATTTATTGCATTTTATCAAGCATCTTAATCAAAATTTAACATGGGATTTTATCCCCAAAATTTAGAAATTGCAGCATTTGCTTTCCTGCAACGGGTTTCTAGTTCTCCCATTGCATGTCTTCAAGCATGACTGTAACGCAACTAAAGTGACTGCTACTTGTAATCGCCAATACAGAAGCGGGCGGTCCTACGTGGTTTACTATAGATACGATAACGTAGCTCTATTCCTAAATAGAGCTACGATTCGCTAGCATCTCTACAATGGCGCAAAATCTAAAGTGCTTGTTAACCAGCACGAGTCTCCAAACAGTTAATGTATACCTTTAAAACTTATTATTTATCAATAAAAATCAGATTTTATCAGCCTACGCTATCTTAACTTCTCTGCGGTCGATTAAAAATATTTGCAATACCGGCCGACTTTTATTTTGATTTTGGACGCCATGACAGATCTCGCGAGATCTCGTTTTGCCATATAAGGAAACCTTACTACGGGTCAGCCATGTTGTTTAGATTGACGATTGTTGCTCGTTTTACTACGATTTCCATATATGGAAGCTATTTGCATATAAGGTCACACGTGACCACCCGGAGCATGGGTATTTTTTTCAAAATGGCCGACCATCTCTCGGAAACGTCGTCCGCTTAGAGTGGTAAAACTTTAATCGGAAATTACATGATTTTAAAGAAAGGTAACATAATTTTGTTAGCCCAGTGTGTTCAAAAAATCGTTTTAAATCGAAACATTTATTTATTTTTACATTTATTGTGAAAATAAAAGCGTTAAACCGCCGCGTGTGATTCACATTCGGCTTGCACCACAGTAGAGATGCTAGCATGTCGTAGCTGTAAACTGGACGCTAGTCATTATCAGTCTTACAGCTACGATATCGCATCTAGTGAATGCGCCACAAATAGGGGGCTAAATTATAAGATAAAACTATTTACAGTGATGATTAATTAATGGGTGCAGGAATGACTTTTGATGGCATCTTTGAAGGATTCAATAGAATCACTCCATACTACAGTCAAAGGCAGGCCATTTCAGTCCTTAAAAGTCCGAGAAAAAAAGGAGAGTTGCCTTGATTGTGTTTTGCAAGATGGAAGTTGATAGGCGAGAGTGTGCATACTGCGGGACTGTCCGAGTGGTGGCGAAAGGAATCTCGAAATAAACAACAGGATCTAAATTAACGACTCATGACAACAGGATCTAAAGAAATTTAATGAAAAAATATAACTTTGAGGTGTTACAATGGTAGATACGATAACGTAGCTCTATTCCTAAATAGAGCTACGATTCGCTAGCATCTCTACAATGGCGCAAAATTTAAAGTGCTTGTAAACCAGCACGAGTCTCCAAGCAGTTAATGTATTCCTTTAAAACTTATAATTTATCAATAAAAATCAGATTTTATCAGCCTACGCTATCTTATAACTTCTCTGCGGTCGATTAAAAATATTTGCAATACCGGCCGACTTTTATTTTGATTTTGGACGCCATGACAGATCTCGCGAGATCTCGTTTTGCCATATACAGGGGTGAGAATGGCCGGTGGTGAAAAAAGAGGAAAAGTGGCATGGGTCAAGGGGGCCGTCTAGGCCCCTTGCGGGACATGGGCAGCGCCCATGTGGGGGGTTCAGGGGGGCGAAGCCCCCCCCCCCCCCGACGCAAAATGAATTATAGCTTTCCTGAGCACTTCAGGAGCCTTCTTCTGCATTTTCACTTGGGTCTGTCATTCATGTGTTTTTGTTACAATTATACTTGATTTGCATGTCATACATGATGAGCTGTGTTTACATGTCCATACAATTTACATTCAGTTTATTATTGGATCCATTCAACATTGCCAGATTAATTTCTTGTCAAACACAAGCAATTAAAACTCACACGTTTTAAAAATGAAATCAAATGGAACTCGGTGATCACAGATAAAGATACAAAATTTGATTTTTAAAGTTGGCATGATATTGTAACAGTTAACTTTCTAGACAAGATTCACCAAAGTTCACATTACAGTCACAATTTCTAGTCAAAGTTCACATTCAAACTCTGATTCTGATTATTTTTTTTTATGTCAATAACCCACCTTCTAATTCATTAAACTGGTTTATTAAAAACAAAATATAAGTTTTCTGAATCGATATACTTGACCAGTTCCTTTAACATTACCTATGAATAGCTATTGACAGACAATTTTCTGGTGAATACTTGACATTAGTTTACAGGTTTTTACCTGTGACTGGAAATCCGCTGTTTCAACAACTGGACATGTTTAATGCTTTTCAGAAGGTTCTTATATGCCACGCAGTCGCGTTTTCCATAATTCATTTGTTTGGAACAAAGTTTACACAAGGTTCCCTCGTCCGAAGTTTACTTTCAGTTTCACGAAATCGTCGCCAATTATCACTTTTCTTGTTTCTTTACCGAATGTCAACGTAATTTCTTTCTCTAGCCATCTTGGGTAGAACTTGTTTTTCCACACTGTTATCGTAATCTCTGCCTGTGCTTCTCATTTTTGTCTTAAATTCAGATTAATTGACAGTACAGATACAGAATTTCATATCACGGACGCCATCTTGGAAATGTTGAACGAACACTGCATAATACGAGCGTTTTGATTGGCTGTAGGACAAGAGTCTCGTTATTCGATTAGCTGAACCGAAATCTCGCTGTTAATGTGATATAAACGTTGTTAACGCGGATTTACTTGGAATAGTGAAAGAATATATCGGCAAATAATAATTTCCTGAATTAATCGCCATAACCCCCCCCCCTTCTACAAATTTCTCATCGGATTTACATCGATCTCAAAAACGGCCCTGAGTGAAACGAAATCCGCGGAATTCCGCGGATCCGCGGAAAATTCTCACCCCTGCATATAAGGAAACCTTACTACGGGTCGGCCATGTTGTTTAGATTGACGATTGTTGCTCGTTTTACTACGATTTCCATATATGGAAGCTATTTGCATATAAGGTCACCACCCGGAGCATGGGTATTTTTTTCAAAATGGCCGACCATCTCTCGGAAACGTCGTCCGCTTAGAGTGGTAAAACTTTAATCGGAAATTACATGATTTTAAAGAAAGGTAACATAATTTTGTTAGCCCAGCGTGTTCAAAAAATCGTTTTAAATCGAAACATTGATTTATTTTTACTATTTTTGTAAAAATAAAAGCGTTAAACCGCCGTGTGTGATTCGCATTCGGTTTGCGCCACAGTAGAGATGCTAGCATGTCGTAGCTGTAAACTGGACGCTAGTCATTATCAGTCTTACAGCTACGATATCGCATCTATTACAATGGTACATCGCATCTAGGTTTACTACAGCTTGTCGATGTTAGCCCAGCGTACTATATTTGGTGACAAACGGTCTTGTAGGTAGGCGCTTTGATGTCGGGTGGACTAGAGTCTTGATAAAAGATCCATATATGAATGACATAATTGATCAGGGTTTATTTTGAGCAAAATAAAAATGTCGATACCCCACCCATCCACGCCCGTAAGTTGAGGTGACGTTGAAATATAATATTCTTACCTCTAAGTGATCTGAAAAATATTGAATGGGTTTCTCTCATAGACCAGTTTTCCAACATAACTAATGTCTTCTTATTTGCAAGGCAAATAGTTGGTAAAACAACCATGAGAAAAATGCCGGCTTTCCACATTTTGTTCGCCATCTTGCCACCTCAGCCAATTGTCTGATCTCCGGTCTCCTTTACGGAACATACCGTAAATTTCCGGTAGAAACGTTCAGTTCATTTACGGAATTAAACGGAATGTTACGAATATGCCGGAAATTGCTGTCAACCAGGCATAGAAAAAGGTGGGCCTTACTGGAATGGCGGGACTTTTTTACGGTTGTTACCGGTAAAGGTTTCCCAATACTTAAATAGTCCATATACATGTATACTTGTATGTATATGTCTCAATCACATTTGCCATGCCGGTCGTACGGTCTAAATTTCTACAACCAATAGTATTTCTACGGGCGTCGCAGATTTCCTATGGCCATTAACTGCAGTATAGTCACATTATGCTATAGCAGTCGTACAAGGCGTATGTTGAACATGTACAGGATGTGCTAGAGAGTATCCAGAGTGGCGAGGAATTTGCAAACATCCGATGAGGCGAGTGATGGATCTGTCTTTGCCCCTCTCATATTTTAGGTGGAGGACTGCCTTGGCAATATATATTTGGTGCAAAGTTTGGATTAAAAAGCGAAAAGGACACCCCCACCCTTTTTAGCTGATTTTTTAACAATAGAATTTTCAAATTTCTTTTTACTTTGACACAAACTGTAGAATTAGATGTATATCCTGTTAAAAGCAAACAGAGTAGACCCTGATCATGCGGCTCTTATAGGAGCCGTCTGATCTGGGTCTACTCTGTTTGCAAATGCGTGAAAACACGTTTAAAGGGTTAACTCACAGGTATATTTCCTTAGTTAAAACATTAGCAAATAGATACCTTGATAATGTTTTTTTTGCCGCATTATTTATATAATATGTTCACCACTACAAAGAGATTATAGAAAATGTGATAACAGCCATATCAATCATTTTTTTTCTTCTAAAAAGCTACTCATCATTTCACCTCAATTAGCCGTCACTGAAATAATTGTTTATTTCACACCTCAATACCTACCGAATATTCATGGGCAAATAGTTAAAAAGAAATTGGAAGGTAGAACATTTTAACCATTTTAGAAGTAAAGAAACAGATCTTTCAATTTCTATTAACAAACAGAGCAGACGGCTCCTGACTATAGGAGCCGTCTGATCTGGGTCTACTCTGGTTGCTATTGCGTTGAAAACACGTTTATATATGAGGGAAATTGTTAAGGTCTGAATATGCTGAAGTCTTTTTGGCTGCAGCATGTTGAAAAAATTCTCCATTTATCATGTCGGCCCATAGTTTGCTTTTTGTACCTTTTCCCCCGGAATGTAATTTCCGTTTGTCCGCTTCTGTAGCCGGGTAGAGATTGTGGTGAATCAGTTGATAGGCTTTACTGGGTGGCTTGTTAGCTCAGTCTGTGGAGTACGTGTTGGTATGGTAAACCAGAGGCCCTGGGTTAGAGTCCCAGTCGAGACACAACTTTTTCGCCAGGTTACATTTGGCACCCAACGTAAATAACCCACAGTGTGATTTATATGTGGAGATAGATAATTTGTAATAATAAACTCGTGGAGTGTTCTTTGAGTAAGAATTCGGGACGAATTCATGTGCAGAGGATGTGTGCATGTGTAGCCATGTATAGATTGTGGTGAATCAGTTGATAGGCACTACTGTGTGGCTTGGTAGTTCAATCGGGGGAGTATTGGCATGGTAAACCAGATGCCATGGGTTCGAGTCCCGGTTCGAGTCCCAGTCCACACACAACTTTTTCACCATGTTACACTTCTTACCCATTTTTGTTTTATCTTTTGCTTATGCATGTGCTGCTTATTTGCTACCCGTATAAGTTTGTTGTTGACTATATACATGTAATGTGTCTTAAACTACAGTTGAATAATTTATGCTTTTTAATGCATTCTTAGTCTAGTATAAAATGACCTCTATAGCTCTTACAATTGAGTAATTCTTAAAAAAAAATTGCCAATCTGTTTAGTGTAGCTTAGTCAAGGGAAGTAATTCATGCATCTTTCTGTATTGGATTTTTGCACGAGTTGTTTTTCCCGTATTAGTTTTTTAAATTTATAATTTGTAATACCTTGAACATGCATTCATTGTTTTAAATAATGTGCAGGTTTTAACCAGACTGTGCATGTTTTTTAAACAATTACTATATAACAACTTAACTGTTACTGAAATTCTTAGCCTTTTCATATATATTTTTTATTTTTCTTTCTTATATATCTATGTTTGTATGTATAACCCAAGTCTGTGTAAAAAGCCCAGTAGTGCTTATGTTATTTGTTATGTTCATCAGACTATGTGAATAAAATTTACTTGTAGTGGCCTAGTGTAAAACTCAACTCTGCCTCAATTTTAACCCGTTCATCCATGACTATTCATGTGAGAAAGAACGATCCTCTGTATGCCTACTTTGTTTGCAAACTCCTAGTAAATGCGAAATTATGGAGTATTATAAATGTGGCCAAAGCATTGTGCTTATTCAAACATTTTGAATCAGATGAAACTCAACATAATGCGGCCCCTTGTCTCAGTGGATATTTGTTCTTTTTAGCACCTCGCCTCAGAGGATGTATATACGTGTAATTCCTTTTTAGCCCCTCGACTCAGTGGATGTAGTTATTAGCTCCTGGCCTCAGGCCTCAGTGGATGTATGCAGTTATTAGCCCCTCGTCTCAGTGGATGAATGTAGTTATTAGCCCCTCGTCTCGGTGGATGTAACTCCTTTTAAGCCCCTCGCCTCAGTGGATATAATTCCATTTTAAGTCCCTGGTCTCAGTGGATGTATGTAGTTATTAGCCCCTAGTCTCACTGGATGTTTTTTTTCTTTTTAGTACCTCGCCTCAGTGGATGTATATACTTTTATGGCCCTCGTCTCAGTGGATGCAATTCCGTTTCAGCCCCTCGTCTAAGTGGATGTAAATTAGCTCATCGCCTTAGAGAATGTTTGTACTTTTTAGCACCTCGCCTTAGTGGATGTACATGTATATACTTTTAATGCCTTCGTCTCAGTGGATGTACTTCCTTTTTAGCCCATCGTCTCAGTGGATGTAAATTAGCCCCTCGTCTTACATGTTTTTTTTCTTTTTAGCACCTCGCCTCAGTGGATGCAATTCCTTTTTAGCCCCTCGTCTCAGTGGATGTAAACTAGTCCCTCGTCTCAGTGGATGTAAACTAGCCCCTCGTCTCAGTGGATGTAATTCCTTTTTAGCCCCATAGTCTCAGTGGATGTAAATTAGCTCCTCGCCTTAGAGCATGCTTGTACTTTTAAGCACCTCACCTTAGTGGATGTATACTTTTAAGGCCTTCGTCTCAGTGGATGTAATTCCTTTCAGCCCCTCGTCTCAGTGGATGTAAATTAGCTCATCGCCTTAGAGCAGGTTTGTACTTTTTAGCACCTCACCTTAGTGGATGTATACTTTTAAGGCCCTCGTCTCAGTGGATGTAATTCCTTTCAGCCCATCGTCTCAGTTGATGTAAATTAGCTCCTCGCCTTAGAGCATGTTTGTACTTTTTAGCACCTCACCTTAGTGGATGTATACTTTTAAGGCCCTCGTCTCAGTGGATGTAGTTATTAGCTCCTAGTCTCAGTGGATGTATGTAGTTATTAGCCCCTAGTCTCGCTGGATGTTTTTGTCTTTTTAGCACCTCGTCCTAGTGGATGTAAATTAGCCCCACGTCTTACAGGATGTTTGTTCTTTTTAGCACCTCGCCTCAGTGGATGTAATTCCTTTTTAGCCCCTCATCTTGAGCAGTGGATGTAAATTAGCCCCTCGTCTTACAGGATGTTTGTTCTTTTTAGCACCTCGCCTCAGTGGATGTAATTCCTTTTTAGCCCCTCGTCTCATTGGATGTAAATTAGCCCCTCGTCTTACAGGACGTTTATTCTTTTTAGCACCTCGCCTCAGTGGATGTAATTCCTTTTTAGCACCTCGCCTCAGTGGATGTAATTCCTTTTTAGCCCCTCGTCTCAGTGGATGTAGTTATTAGCTCCTCATCTCAGTGGTTGTATGTAGTTATTAGCCCCTCGTCTCATTAGATGTTTGTTCTTTTTAGCACCTCGACTCAGCGGACGTATACACTGTTAAATCCCTCGTCTCAGTGGATGCAATTCCTTTTTAGCCCCTCGTCTCAGTGGAGTTAGAGGATGTTTGTTCTTTTTAGCATCTCGCCTTAGTGGATTTTCATGTATATACTTGTAAGGCCCTCGTAAATTAGCCCCTAGTCTTAGAGGATGTTTGTTCTTTTTAGCACATCGCCTCAGTGGATTAATATACTTTTAAGGCCCTAGTCTCAGTGGGTGTAGTTATTAGCTCCTCGCCTCAGTGGGTGTATGTAGTTATTAACCCCTCGTCTCATGAGATGTTTTTTCTTTCTTTTAAGCCCCTCGCCTGAGTAGATGTATATACTTTTAAGGCCTTGTAAAGCTTGTTTTATTAGGCAGAGAATTAATGCTATTTACACATTTCCTCCATATAAACTTCCACGCATTGCAATCGGAGTGGACCCAGATCAGACGGATCCTATTGGAGCAGTCTGTACCGAACCCTCATAACATTAAACATTAACTTTAACCCGTTTTTCTTCTACCCTTTCCATCATAGATGTGCCTTTTGACATCTTTGCAAACCGAGTATATGCAGATCAGAAGGTTCCTGCAAAGAGCTTGTTTGATCAGGGTCTGCTCAGTTTCCTGCTACGTAAAAAGTGTTTATATGAAGGAACTCGTTAAATGGAATATATATACGAGGTTTGGGATTCATGCTCTTGAACCCTTTCCTTCATATAAACGCTTTGCAAACGGGGTAGACACAGAAGAGCAGTATGCACCATTTGCAAGAGTCACTATTAAAACCAACGTTTCCATCCCTTAAGGCTCAGTTAAAATTATTCCATTGGCATTTCGGTCAGACTGCAAACATAGTAGACCCACAGGATGCAAATGCACTGGCTTTAAATGGCATATATACGAGGTATAGGATTAATACTCTTGAACACTTTCCTTCATTTAAACGCTTTGCAAACGGGGTAGACCCAGAGGAGCAGTCTGCTCCATTTGCAAGACGTTATTAAAACCATCTTTCCCATACCTTGAAGGTCAGTTAAATTTAGACCTAGGTCACACAGGCTTTAAAAGTGCCTTGCAAATGATGCAGACCCTGACCAGACACCTCGTATAGGAGCCGTTTGCTCCATTTGTAAAGCCAGATTTATAAAGAGACTTTCAAGACTAGAACAAGTTCTTTAAATTTACATCAGCAAACACAGCAGACCCAGATCAAACGTCTCTTTACAGGAACCTTCCGATCTAGATCTATTCAGTTTGCAAATGTGTCAAAAGGCACACTAATTGGTTAAAGTTTAAATGAACCCCATAAGTTGAGAAATGGGTCTTAATAGTGTCTTGCAAATGGTGCACACTGATCCTATAGGAGCTTCTGAGCTGGGTCTACTCCGTTTGCAAAGCTTGAAAAGCCTATTTGGAGGAAAGGTTTTAAATTACATTAATCATCCACCTCGTAGAGGAACTGTGATCTTGGTCTACTATGTTTGCAAAGCGTGAAAAAGTGTTTATATGAAGGGAAGGGTTGCATGTCCTCTATTTAAAATATTTGCAATCGGAGCACATCCAGACGAGACAGCTCCTATATATGAGCCCTAGGCACCATTGCAAAGCAATATTATTATAAAGACGGATTTTTGAAAATGATGCAGACTAGAACAAGTTCTGCAAAATTCTAACAGCAAACAGAGCAGACACTGATCAACGGCTCTTTACAGGTGCCTTCTAATCTGGATTTATTCTGAAAAGGTGTAAAAGGCGCATGTATGGTGGAAATGATTTATAATAGGTTAAATGTAACTGAACCCTAAGGAGTATGGGAATGGGTCTTAATATACTGCCTTGCAAATGGTGCAGACTGCTCCTACAGGATCAGTCTGATCTGGGTCTACTCTGATCGCAAAGCAAGGCTACAAATGTGGAAAACCCTTTCATACAAATACTTTCAAAGAGGAGACCTGAATGAGCAGTATGCACAATTTGCAAGACATTAATACTAGAATGTTGGACATATCTTGGTAGTTATAGTTAGACAGTCGAAGTGTACATAGCTGTAAGAACAAAGTATATTAACCTTAAATGGTGTACGTCGTTCAATGGATCTACCTTTAATGGTGATAGTTTGTACACAAACACTACAATCATCACCACCACCACCACCATCATCATCATCATCATCATCATCATCATCATCATCATCATCATCATCATCATCATCATCATCATCATCACCATCATTTTCTTCTTCAGTAATAGCATTAGAGTATCATCATCATCATCATCATCATCATCATCACATCATTATCATCATCATCAGCATCAGCAGCAGCAGCAACAGCAGCAGCAGCATCATCATCAGCATCATCATCATCATCATTATCATCATCATCATCATCATCATTAATTAATTAATTAATTAATTAATTAATTAATTAATTAATTAATTAATTAATTAATTAATTAATTAATTAATTAATTAATTTATTTATTTATTTATTTATTTATTTATTTATTTATTTATTTATTTATTTATTTATTTATTTATTTATTTATTTATTCATTCATTCATTAATTCATTCATTCATTCATTAATTAATTAATTCATTAATTAATTAATTCATTCATTCATTCATTCATTCATTCATTCATTCATTCATTCAATCATCCATTCATCATCATCATCATCATCATCGTCGTCGTCGTCATCTTCTTCTTCAATAATTACAATTTTTATATTTTCTAATAAAACATTTTCTGGATCATTCAAATAACCCAACCAAAAATGTAACTAAACTAGACACAGGTGTTCTACATCATTTCTGTACAGGGGGTGGAAATCATCTTGGTGTGCATGCAGACGACGTTTTACCGCCGCAATCCGTGGTCGGGGTTTTATACGATACCAATGAAAAAATGGCTACCTTGCCCCGATTCCACAACAGGACAGGGGCCCTAGTTTCGCTTAGCAATGAAAACAGGACTGCGCAAAGAAACCACCCTGCCCAAGAATTCAATAATGGAGTTGTGCTTAGTTCCGAACCACTCCAAGATGACCAAGTTCTCGAAGTCAAGATTGATACAAAGGTTCTGTATTCTCGACTAATAGATTAGCATAATTTTATAGAGAAAACGAATGGGTGGGGAAACTTGTGTAAAGAACTAAGTTGTTTGTACCAGACAGAGGTCCAAAATAAGATGAATGAATTAAACCATTTTCAAGAAAAGTGCCTTTAGTTCTCCTCCAAACCACCTGCTGTAATCGCTGTTAAGAATCGACTCGAAGAAACTATTCTAAATAGTGATGACAGCTTGGGGTTGGTGGAGAAATGACAGTTTTAGTATTTGAATATGCTATCAATTGCTCTGTGTACCATTGTAACACCTCTTAAGTTATATTTTTTCATTAATTTCTTTAGATCCTGTTGTCATGAGTCGTTAATTTAGATCCTGTTGTTTATTTCGAGATTCCTTTCGCCACCACTCGGACAGTCCCGCAGTATGCACACTCTCGCCTATCAACTTCCATCTTGCAGAACACAATCAAGGCAACTCTCCTTTTTTTCTCGGACTTTTAAGGACTGAAATGGCCTGCCTTTGACTGTAGTATGGAGTGATTCTATTGAATCCTTCAAAGATGCCATCAAAAGTCATTCCTGCACCCATTAATTACCGTATCCGCATGAATATAAGACGCAGTTTTTTCCCAAGGTTTCGATACTCAATAGGATGGGTGCGTCGTATACACAGAATTGCAAAAAATATATATTATTCTCGAGTAAAAATGAAATTTACCACGGCATCTATCGAATCTTCCGACTCGAGTCCGCCATCTTGTATCAAGTTGCGTAACTCTTGCAGAACTTCCATAATAGATTATTATTTACAATAAAGTGTTATCTGAGTGTTTTAAACTTACCTGAAAAGAAAGTCCGTGCTTTATATGCATTTTATATGTGAATACTGGACACAGTACAAAAATTATTAACTTGTTTCATTTGTGCACGAACAGTTAATTCATTTAGGAAAGTGTAACGTTCATATAGGGAAAAGGTTAAGTGCTGGGCTATGGTATCCACTGAAATTCTAATGAGGAGGGCGGGGCTTATATGCTAATGAACTTGATCCAAAAATATTTTCCTGCAATGAGATTTTAAACACGACACATGACCTTTCTGTAATGACCGCCATCTTTGTTGTTTTAACACACTATCACACTAACACGCTAATGGTCACGTTATCTATCGGTTTATGACTTTTTAACAAAAGATTGTGGTCTGACAGGCTTGTGGATTACTGTCAATCTCTACACATGTGGATTACCCGTTAATTAGACCTGAGCTTATCAGCTTGTCTACAAATGTTGCCTAGAGTGGTGATCGAATTTGATACGCCCGACACGGTATGGAAGTATTTTCAAAATCTTGACTTTACACACATACTTTTATGTGGCATATATATGTATGCTGTCATACAAACATAAAATCATAACAAATACTGAAATTTCCAAATCTTTATTGTACCCACATCTATACACATTAAAATTTACTAGTCCTATTATGTGCATATGTGGCAAGTAGCGTTACACAAACACCACATTGAATGAATCTTTCGTAAATATTCTGCGCACAGGAAAATGGATATGCTGTGTTTTGGGTCAATATTTTAAGATGCGACTTATTTACACATGTAAGCATTTTCCCTCCAGATTTCCCTTGAAACTAAGGGTGCGTTTTATACATCTTTGCGATTTATATTCATGCGGATACGGTAATCATCACTGTAAATAGTTTTATCTTATAATTTAGCCCCCTATTCGTGGCGCATTCACTAGATGCGATATCGTAGCTGTAAGACTGATAATGACTAGCGTCCAGTTTACAGCTACGACATGCTAGCATCTCTACTGTGGCGCGAGCCGAATGTGAATCACACGCGGCGGTTTAACGCTTTTATTTTCACAACAAATGTAAAAATAAATCAATGTTTCGATTTAAAACGATTTTTTGAACACGCTGGGCTAACAAAATTATGTTACCTTTCTTGAAAATCATGTAATTTCCGATTAAAGTTTTACCACTCTAAGCGGACGACGTTTCCGAGAGATGGTCGGCCATTTTGAAAAAAATACCCATGCTCCGGGTGGTCACGTGTGACCTTATATGCAAATAGCTTCCATATATGGAAATCGTAGTAAAACGAGCAACAATCGTCAATCTAAACAACATGGCCGACCCGTAGTAAGGTTTCCTTATATGGCAAAACGAGACCTCGCGAGATCTGTCATGGCGTCCAAAATCAAAATAAAAGTCGGCCGGTATTGCAAATATTTTTAATCGACCGCAGAGAAGTTATAAGATAGCGTAGGCTGATAAAATCTGATTTTTATTGATAAATAATAAGTTTTAAAGGTATACATTAACTGTTTGGAGACTCGTGCTGGTTTACAAGCACTTTAGATTTTGCGCCATTGTAGAGATGCTAGCGAATCGTAGCTCTATTTAGGAATAGAGCTACGTTATCGTATCTACGCATTCACCACCAGTGACATAAACTTCAGCCAGTTGAAGGTGGTCACTAAAATGTAGAAGTAGAAGATATGGAAATAGTGTTATGTCTGTGTCTACAGTGATGTCTCGTTAATCCGGAATTCGTTAATCCGGAAAACTCGCGATCCGGACGAAAGTCGTGGGGAACGGATTTTTTGTGCAGTAAATTGACTCGTTACATCCGGAAATTCGCGTTCCGGAACCGGACATAGATTTCTGGTAACCAATCTATGTATTTACCTGTATTTGTGACTCGTTTATCCGGCCGGGTCAGTAGCCCCGGGGCTTAATTGCTCACCCCTGACACTTAACAATAGTGCACCGCGGAGGTGCAAATACTTGTGTTTACAATCACGGGCATGGGTAAAACAACCCCCGACTGTGTGCAAACTGGCTATTTATCAAAGCATATGGCACGCGGGTAGTGATGTTTGATATTCATTAATGTTCCTTAATGAGATGCACACTCGCCCAATTAATTTGTTACGTTAAAACCGCGCCGCCATCGTTAAACTGTTAATCACCTTAAATGATTTGCTAATTCAGTATTTATCGGGGATTCCCACTATTTAGGGATTCCCTAAGATTAACTCACGCGTGAGCTGGCTGGTTCCCGACTTTCAAGTACATGTACGCGGATGGAATATTCGGGAAACCAGTCATGTCAAACATGGAGACCTACGTCGATTTTACAAAATTTGCCCGCAGGCATATTCGATAATCCACATTGTATTACTCAAATGAGAGAACTGACACTTATGGATAGGGTGCAAAAAGCATTTAGAATGCCAAACAAGGCAATTATTTTGATATGACTTGCGATTATTACGGGCATATGCACACATGAACGTTACAAGAAATAAATTATTGATGCGAAAGTAAATGTGTACATATACATATACAATGTTTATGATTGAGTTGATATTTTGCAGCATACGACGGTGATTTGTTAATCCGGAAAATTCGTTAATCCGGAAATTTCGTCAGGAACAAACGTTTCCGGATTAACGAGACATCACTGTATATGGTACTGTCTGAATTTAAAAGAATAGTGAAAGTACAGATAAGTAGACTATCTATCTTAGGTTGAAACTGATAGTTGCAGAGTCTATTCTAGGGAGGGTTCACCCTACTCTTTTTTTTTAAAATCCCCCATATTTACATGGGGGTGTATATAGATAAAGAAGGCCAATTGTCAGCCTTTCCAAAGTAATTGAGATGTCATTAATTACATTCTGCAAAGTAATTATAATTTAATTAATTACACTCATAACACCCCCCCCCCCCCAACAATAAAAAAAATTAAAAAAATTGTAATTGACCTTTTATGAGTGTAATTGTAATTTAATTAATTACATTGCCATGTAATTAACCCCAGGTCTGGTTCTGTCATCTGAATTAATCTGTCATTCATGCCTAGTCTTTCTGAATAGGTTACCTGAGTTACATTGAGGTGCCCAAAAAAAAAAAGGACTCAAAATTTTATGTTCTCTGTGATCAATTACTAAATTTGAGGTAAATGGCACTCAAATCATTGCAAGTTTGTTGGTTTCTTAGCACAGGACAAGTAACATGAATTCCAACACATTTTGGTGTATCAAAAACGTTTAACCCTTTTCTCCATAAATTTTGATAGGCCTTTCTATGCCTTTGCAAAGAGAATAGACCTAGATCATCAGCTCATTTAGGAGCGGTCTGATCAGGGTCGGCTCTGTTTGCTAATGAAATAATATAGATCTATGTGATTTTACAGTTTCTGCCATGGCCAAAGCTCCCTGTGTCCATGTGTCATAAGAAATAAACAGTAAAACTAGTAATATTGTTGATGTCATTATTTATTTGAATATTCATGGAGTAAAGGGTTAAGTTTGTAAGTGAATATTAGCTAGGAAATCTCATTTCTGTAGTTTCTCCAAAACGTAATTTGTTTTCATATACCATTATAATAAGTCATAATTATATGTTCTGTATTTCTTACATGAATATTCATTATATAAAGGGTAAATTTTCAGGTGAACTCTTGGAGTGGATCAATAGAAATTGGTGTGACAACATGTGACCCAGATAATCTCAACTTTCCAATTAGTGCCACAGGCTTTCGTGAGGGAACATGGGTCATGTCTGGCAGTTCTGTTCTAAAAGATGGACACTCCATGATAGAGGAATATGGCAGTGATTTAGACCAACTTTCAGAAGGTGATGTGGTTGGAGTTATGAGATCGTCAGAAGGAGAGCTTCATTTCTATGTGAATGGAGTAGACCAAGGTACAGCAGCCACAGGCATCCCGTCCAAGGTCTATGCTGTAATTGACATGTATGGAAAGTGTGCACAAGTGTCCATTATAGAATCTACAGATAACAGAGTCACAGGTAAATATCAGTCAATATCATTGGAATGCAGTTTTCTAAGTTTACATTTGACAGATACAACACTTGTTAAACCTTTTCAATGCTGAATTTTCCAAGTGGTCCATTAATGTCTTACATTATAATGAATATGAAAGTGAAATTTACTAGAGCATTCTAAATAAAAACCATGCTGACCATGATTTAGGAGCCCTCTGATCTTGGCCTGCCCTGTTTTAAAATGCCAATTTGAATTAATTTGTTCCTCTCAGAGTCACTCATAGGGTTAAACTGTAGTTTTTAGCTCATCTGTTTTAACCCTTTCCATGTTCTGTGTTTATTCCTAATTTTCAATACCTACTGAATATTCATGGCCAAAATAGTTATAATAAAATATGGAAGGTAGAACATTGTAACCATTTTAGAAAGTAAAGAAACAGATCTATAAAATTCCATTAGCAAACAGAGCAGACCCTTATCAGACGACATCCTATAGGAGTCATCTGATGTGGGTCTTCTCTGTTTGCAAATGCATGAAAAGGTGTTTATAAGAAGGAAAGGGTCAAAGTTAGTAAAAGGTGAAGGTAATCGTTCATACTCTTAACTGGTTAACTGGATTTTTTTTTACTATTATTAAAAGATATTTCAAACTTGTCAAAGTTGATGTGTGTCTGGGTGTTTCTCATATGAATCAATTGCAAGTGTTCACATCAGATGCTTAATAGATTGTTTATTTAATCGGGGTTATAAAAATTCCCTATTTGTCTGATCTATAAATTAATTTAACGGCAGTGGTTTTTCAACAGACTTGACAAACAAGTAATATTGCAGTCATGAGTAGCCAGAGTTTCATCAAGGGAGATAATGAAAAGGCACTTCCGGCGAGTTCTATAGATCTGTGACTCGGGTTTAAATTTCTATTTTATTTAAAAATGATTACTTTATTTCTGTATCTATACCTGTTAAAAATCCCAACGGTATTGAAGCTAACTTTTTTTTCAGTCGTAGTATGCCTTTAGCAAAGGAATTCTGACAAATTGGCTAAAAGTTTATGAAATTCTACAATCCTGTTTCACGTTTTCTTTGAACAATAATAATAATCTTTAATCTTGAACAAAACTGGTGCAGCGAGTTACTCTCACAAAACAGGTATTGATTGGAACATGAGTGTTTATTGTCATTCGATCGAAACAAGATGCAGATAACAAACTGCTCCAAATAATAAAGTGGTTATAAAAACAAATTGTGCTTAATTGGTGCCTATCTCATAATCTGTTGATGACATCTATGCTGCTATGTGTTTGTCACAACAGGGGTAATGTTTAGGATATGGATGGAAAGAGAAAGTTAAATCGTCAGGATTTTGGGCTAACAACACTAACATTCATATACCTCCCTTTTGAAAGGGGGTATATTGCTTTGCATATGTCGTTCGGTCAGTCTGTTTATCTGTGACTGTCGGTCAATAGATCAAGTGGTTTCTGATTAATAACTGATTAACAGCTTGGTGTAGGATCTTCAAACTTGCTGTTGTGGTTGGTCATGACCACTAGACCATAACTTATGAAATGGTTTCCGATCAATAACTGCTCAAGGGTTTGGCTTAGGATCTTCAAACTTGTTGTGGTGATTAGTCATGACCGTTAGATGACGCCTATAATTTTTTAGGTCACTAGGTCAAAGGTCAAGGTCACCATGACCTTAACTGGTGAGATGGTTTCCGATCAATATGCACAAGGGTTTGGCTTAGGATCTTCAAACTAGCTGTGGTGATTAGTCGTGACCACTAGATGACCCCTATTGTTTTTGATGTCACTAGGTCAAAGGTCAGGGAGTCTGGGGGTATACATGTTTTACAAACATCTTTAACCTTGGTTTTTTATTCAAAACTTTATGCAACTGACAGAATGTCATTTTTAGCTCCACTTTTTCAAAAAGTGGAGTTATTGTCATGACCCTCTCGTTGGTGTCAGTGTCGGCGTCCGCGTTAGTTAACCATTTTGTTAATGTCCATTTCTCAGAAACCATTAAAGATGTTTGGTTCACATTTGGTATGCATGTTAACTTGTTATTACTATCACAAGGGGAACCCATTTCACAAGGGTAGGTAACCCTAAAATTAATTTTGCTATAATTATGCCCCCTTTTCGACTTGTTGGTTAGGTTTTATGTTAAGGTCCATGTCTCAGAAACTGTCTAAGATATTTGGTTCAAATTTGGTATGCATGTTAACTATTATAAGAGGGATCCATTTCACAGGGGCAGGTAACCCGAAATTTAATTAGCTCACCAGAGCACTTTTGTGCTCAGGGTGAGCTTTTGTGATCGCTTGATGTCCGTCGTCCGTCGTCTGGCGTCAACAAATTTGAACCTTTAAAAATCTTCTCCTCTGAATCTACAGGGTTCTCAGCTTTCATATTTGGCACATAGCATCATGTTCAGGTCCTCTAGAAAAGTTATATAAATTATGCCCCTGGGGTCAAAATTGGCCCAGTCCCAGGGGTGGCCAGTTTTCAATAGAAACATATAGTGAAAATTTTGAAAATCTTCTCCTCTGAAACTGGAAGGTTGTCAGCTTTCATATTTGACACATAGCATCATGGTCAAGTTCTCTACAAGAGTTGGCCCCGCCCCAGGGGTAGCCAGTTCGCAATTGAAACATATAGTGACAAATTTGAAAATATTTTCCTCAGAAACTGGAAGGTTCTCAGCTTTCATATTTGGCACATAGCATCATGTTCAGGTCCTCTACAAAAGTTGTATAAATTATGCCCCTGGGATCAAAATTGGCCCGCCCCAGGGGTGGCTAGTTTTCTATAGAAACATAGTGAAAACTTTGAAAATCTTCACCTCTGATTGCCTGGTGAGCGATGTCAGGGCCATTCTGGCCCTCTTGTTTTGTTATTGTTATCTCCCCTTTCCAACTTAGACTTCCACTACACTATCCAGCACTAAAGAAAGTGGAGCACGCTGTTTGCGGACAGCTCTTGTTAATAACCAGTTATCGGTCATCTGACTGATTAACCAGCTAACCGTTGACATCTCTACTATAATACATACTGGTACATACATGTATAAATTTAGACAAGTGTTTTATTTAGAGACGTTATCATCAAAGGGGCATCCATGTCCTATGGACACAATTTTCTAGTTCTTACAGGAACTGTCTGATCTTGGATTACTCAGTTTGTAATGACATAAAAAGACAGGATTGTCAAGTGATGGGATAAGTTGAGGGACATGTTTAACCCTTTCCCTCATATAAACGTGTTTTCACACATTTGCAAACAGAGTAGACCCAGATCAGACGGCTCCTGGAGGAGCCGTCTGATCAGGGTCTGCTCTGTTTGCTAATAGAATTTGAAAGATCTGTTTCTTTGCTTTCTAAAATGTCTACAATGGTCCACCTTTCATATTTATTTATAACTATTTTGTTAATGAATATTCAGTAGGTATTGAAATGTGGGCTAAATATAGAACAGGGAAACGGTTAAAGGAAAAATCTAAAATCTAGAAACAAAAGTTTGTCATGAATACTGCTTAGAGTAAGCTTTTCTTTGTTCTTCAGGCATTGCTCTGTTCACACAAATGTTGACGTCGTTTACCACCACAAGAGCAATCACCTTAGTTAGGGTCATAATGCTGTCATGCATAATGATGAAGATGTGTCCTTTTTAATCTCTTCCCTGTTCTATATTTATTCCAAATTTCAGTTCCTACTGAATATTCGTAGAGAAAATAGTCATAATGAAATATGGAAGGTGTAACATTGTAGCCATTTAAGAAACATATCTATCAAATTCCATAAGCAAACAGAGCAGACCCTGATCAGATGACTCCTATAGGAGAGATATTGCCATGGCTTGTTGTCAACATCATCATTCAAAAGCTTTGACATTTTGTCATAGTTTCGACATCAATATCTATAGCTACATGTATCCCTTTCAAACTTCATACAAATCTTCACAATGCCAATGTGGCTGTATCAGATACATCAGTTTGTGTAGTAAAAAAACCAAAACAATTCCTGTGGTTACCCTGACGACAATGTGCCAAGTCTGTTTTCCTTTTTTTCTCTCTCCATATTGGCTTGTATTTCACAGGAACATTCTTCATGAAAATTGGCATAATTTACAAACATGGTAAAATTCTCAGTTAACAATGGGTATTGGAATATGATTCAAACATGGAATCATGTTTGATCATTGATGAGATACAGAGTTAGACAGCATTCGATCAGACTCCAAACTTCTTGCATAGATTAACCCTTTCCTCCATAAATACGCCTTTATACGCCTCTGTAAAAGTCACCTGTTGAAACCATTGTGACAAATGGAGCATTTGCTCCATAGGAGCAAATCGAGGGCTTGGTGCAAAACTATTCTAACTCCTTCACTTTAGTGAAGGAGTTAGAATAGTTTTACACCAAGCCCTCGAAATGCTCTATTTATCACAATGGTTTCAAATTACAAAATTCTAAAAAATTACTTTTCTCTAGTTCATGCTCCTTTTCGGTAGATTTATTCAAAGAAGTTGGGTCTAAAACTAGCCTATGGAGGAAAGGGTTAACAGTATCTTTATTTCACCACTATCGTTCAAAGAGCAATGCATACATGTAGGTAGAACATTGGAATATAGAGAATAAGAGCTTAGAATTACAAACTTGGAAACTCATAGCTTTTAACATTTTCCAGGTGCAATAGCTCGGCGATCCAGATCATTCAGTCATGGTAAAACTGGATGTTGTCTCTGTGACATCAATACTTCAATCATCTTGTATACTTGCATAAATTTCTCATACATTAAGTTTGCTACCACATCTGCCTGACATCTAGGAATTCAGTTCTTGCATTTGCTTTAGCCTTTTACAGTACTTGACCCATCACTCCATGAATATTCATGTAAGAAATAATGACATCATGAATATTAATTAGATTAATTGTTATAATAGCACATGGACACAGAAAGTTTTGGCCATAGCAGAAAACTGTAGAATCATATCTATTTTATATCATAAGCAAACAGCAAACCCTGATCAGACGGCTCCTATAGGAGCCATCTGATCTGGGTCTACTGTTTGCAAATACGTAGAAAGGCGTTTTTATGAACGTTAACCCTTTACTTCATACTTAACGCTTTAACAAACAGAGTAAACCCAAATTAGATGGCTCGTCAAGGAACCGTTTGATCAGGCTGTGATCTGTTTGCTTATACAGAGCTACATATAACGATGCGTACACAAATACTAAAATCGTCATTTCTCCGCCAAACTCTACACTGTGACCACTGTTTAGAATCGTCTCAAGGAGACGATTCTAAATTGTGGTCACAGTATAGGGTTTGGTGGAGAAATAAAGGAGCTATGCTTGAAAATGTTTTAAATTTACGCATCCTATCTGGAGCTCTGTTATGTAATAATATATATCTGATTCTACAGTATGTGCCATGGTAGGAAATTCTCTGGTGTATAATGTTGTCATAAAACGGCAATTAATGTGCATACCTTTATTATTTCTTACATGGGTATTCATTAGGTAAACGGTTAACCCTGTACTCCATTCACACCTTTCTATGCCTTTGCAATCAGAGTAGACCCAGATCAGACAGCTCCTATAGGAGCTATCTGATTAGGGTCTGCTCTGTTTGATTTTGATTTGGATATGATTCTACAGTTTCTGCCACTGCCAAAATTTCCTGTGTCCATGTGCTAGTATAACAGATGTTCTAATTGATATTCATGACATTTTTATTTCTTACATGGTTTTTTTTTTATTAATCTATCTTTCTATAACCTTTAGCCTGCTGAGGAAATGTTCACCTGCTTCAAACTTTTGCCTGTTTCTTATTTGTGGTAAAAATCATAAGCTAATACAGTACAACCTCTCTAATCCTGACATTCAATTTAGTGTAAATATTGGTCATGGAGACAGGTGGTAGCCTAATGCAGGGTGAAAGTCATACAAAAAGCTCCTGTAGGAGCTTTCTGCATGACTTTCACCCAGAATTCAGCTGCCATCTGCCTAAAAGTATCTTAATTCTTCTCAACTAGAATACTGATTTAGAGGGATTTTACTGTACATTTTTAGCTCACCAGAGCACAAAGTGCTCAGGGTGAGCTTTTGTGATCGCCTGATGTCCGTCGTCCGTCGGCGTGCGTCGTGCGTAGTGCGTCGTGCGTCGTCCGTCGTTCGTCGTCAACAATTTGAACCTTTAAAGTTCTTCTCCTCTGAATCTACAGGTGTCTCAGCTTCCATCTTTGGCACATAGCATCATCTGTAGGTCCTCTACAAAAGTTATATAAATTATACCCCTGGGGTCAAAATTGGCCCTGCCCCAGGGGTTTTCAGTTTTCAATAGAAACATATAGTGAAAACTTTGAGCATAATCTCCTCTAAAACTAGAAGGTCCCCAGCTTTCATATTTGGCACATAGCTTCAACTTCAGGACTTTTACAAAAGTTATATAAATTATGCTCCTGTGGTCAAAATTGGCTACACCCACGGGTGGCAAGTTTTCTAGCAAACTTGAAGCTGACTGCACTTTTAAGCATCTTATCTTTACTCAGTCTCATAAACAGGTCATCAGGTCAAGCAATAGAGATGGGGATGACCAGTGGCTATTTTAAGTACACCTGTATTGCTGGTAGTGGCTGTAGTAACCCTTTGCCTGTACTGTGTTTATTATTAATTTGAATGCCTATTGCATATTCATGAGCAAAATGAAGTATGGAAGGTGAAACATTGTAGCCATTTTTTTTCTCCAAATTTCACAACCTACTGAATATTCATAGACAAAATAGTTATAATGGAATATAGTAGGAAGAACATTGTAGCCATTTTAGAAACTAAAGGAAGATCTGTCAAATTCCATTAACAAACAGAGCAGACCCTGATCAGATGGCTCCTATAGGAGGCATCTGATCTGGTCTACTGATTTTTCAAATGTGTGAAAACACGTTTATATGAGGGAAGGGTTAATTAATAATAGTGATTGGCATTATGACATTATTATAACCTGCCCTGCAGTTCAGAAGAAGGGTAAATCATGTAAAGGCTCCAGAATGCCAAATTAAAGATTTTAAATAAATTATGAAATAATTTTTAACATGAAATTGTATTACTTGAAAATATTTAGTTCAGTGAACTTATGAATATGAAATTATTATGTAATAATTTATAATAATATTCAAATGCAAAAAATCAGTTTGGAATGCTAGGGTACACATACCTTTTCAGAGGAACAGTAATGTTGATTATTTGAGAGGTCAATTGATCGTCTTTAGTCAGAACTTTGTATGGCCTTGCATAATTAAAATTCCCTGGTTAATACATATCAATCTTACAATTAACTTTCTTGTACAAACCACATATTATGAAGTTACATATGTGTCAGATCAAATCCAAACTGCGTGCTAATTTCAGTCAAAATATGCGCAGCAGTAATAGGGTTTCTGTCATCTGTATTTTGTTTGTCTGAAAAGTTAGCACTTTCAATGGCCCTCTTGTCTATAGAAACGTATAGTGAAAACTTTGAAAATCTTCTTTTCTGAATCTACAGGGTTCTCAGCTTTCATATTTGGCTCATAGCACCATTTTCCGATCCTCTACAAAAGTTATATAAATTATGCCCCTGTTGTCAATATAGGCCCCACCCCAGGGGTGGTCAGTTTTCAATAGAAACAATTTTAATGTGCAAACTTTGAAAATCTTCTCCTTTGAAACTGGAATGTTCTCAGATTTCATATTTGGCACATAGCTTCATATTTAGGTCATCTACAAAAGTTATATTTTGTGTCCCTGGTGTCAAAATTGGCACTGCCCCAGAGACGGTCACTTTTCAATAGAAACATATCTGATTGTCTGGTGAGCGATGTCAGGGCCATTCTGGCCCTCTTGTTTATTTATTTTTTTACAAACAGACAATCTGAGTATTAAAACAGTTTTGATCCTGATTAGATGCCTGGTTACTGAGTGTCTCATATCGATACAAACTAACAAATTTATCCAAAGCATATTAAAGGTTAATCTTACAAGCAATTGCTAAGTTCAGTTTTCTTCAATTTTAAAAAATCAGTAATGTTTCTTGTATCTTTTCAAAAAACTCGATCAGGTGTTGTCAAACAGATTGTTCGCACTGATTATCACAAAGAGTGTAGATACAACAGTTGTACCAAACCTTACTTGTTTAACCCTTCGCTTGCTAATCACGTCAATATACCTACCTGTAAATAGTGAAGACCCAGATGAGACAGCTCCTGTAGGAGCTGTTTCATCAAGGTCTGCACTATTTACAAGTTGATTGTGCAACCAGTGCACTCCACAGCAGTGTTTGCACAGCGAAATACTTGTACACAGTGAAGATATATGTAATTATACAACAGGGCATAGGTAAAGAAGGAGAAATGTATTTTAAAATTCAGCAAGAGAAGGGTTAAGTATAACTTTAGATGTTATTGGCTGGAGATCTGTCATGTGACATTTTATACTGGTATTTATCCTCTGCTATATTGTATGCCTTTTCATGATTGTGCTTGAATTATGTTCAATACCAGAGGCCCAGATTAGATGCGTAAATGAATTCCTTTTCAAGAATAGCTCTGTTTTTTCTCCACCAGAATCGTCTTGAATATTTCAGTATTTGAATACGCATCTTTATCTGTTGCCCTGTTGTATTGGTTTGACCAAAACTTTATTTGTACCAATCTCTATAAAAACTAGCATTCATAAAAGTGTGCTACAGCCTACATGCTTATTATTTGCTTCTGCAAAGGTCACGATGGAATTTGATTTCAACATACATGCAATGCTGAATCATGTAGAGTCTTTGTATAGCTATTGTTTTGCATGTTCTCCTTAGTACTGTATAGTACTTATAGTAAATACAATGGACTTGCCATGATGCTGCCATATATACACAGAGATCCAGATAAGATGTGTAAATTAAAACATTTTCAAGAATAACTCCTTTATTTCTCCAACAAAGCCTATATTATGACCACAAAGTAAGGTTTGGTGGAGAAATGAACCATTTACTCCGTAAATACGCCTTTCTACGCCTTTGTAAACAGAGTAGGCCCAGATCAGACAGCTCCTGTTTGAGCTATCTGATCAGAGTCTGCTCTTTTTGCTAATGATATAACATAGATATGATTTTACAGTTTTTGCCATGTCCAAAAATTATTGTGTCCATGTGTTTATATAACAATTAATCTTATTAATATTCATGATTTTATTAATTCTTATATAAATATTCATGGAGTAAAGGGTTAATGTTCTGACATCCACTCTCCTCTCTTCATTGGCTTGTAAAATGTAACCTTTTACTCCATGAATATTCATATGAGAAGTACTGACATCATAAATAGTGATTTTATAGATGATATTAATTTTGCAATGGTATTTGTACACAGGAATTTTCGGCCATTGCAGAAACTGTAGAAGTAGATCTATATAGTATATCATAAGCAAATACAGCAGATCCTGATCATAAGGCACTTAAGCTGTCTGATTTGGGTCTTCTCTGTTTGCAAAGATGTAAAAATGTGTATTTATGGAAAAAAGGGTTTAAGATGTATTCTGCCCATATTTTAGAAAATTTTGTGTATCAAACCGACTTCAGAATTTTAATATGTATACTATAATTGAATGCTAACAAGCATAGTAAGAAAATCATTTATGTGTACCGGAAATACTTATTTCGATATTTAGTAGAACCCCTCTAATGCGACCACTTAAAGAATTACCATAGCTGCCTTTATAAGCAGGTGGTTGTTTAATGCAGGATAAAAGTAATGCAGAAAGCTCCTATAGGAGCTTCCTGCATTACTTTTGTCCTGCATTAAGCTACAACCTGCATCTAGCACCTATAATTATACCTCTTTTAGGTGGTCGCATTAGCGGGGTTTTACTGTACATATAGGTTAACTGTTACACAGTAGATGTTCTGTTTTGTGGATTTTAACTTTCAATTGACCTGTTGTGTCAGCTTTTGTTATGAACACCTTTTTAGCTCGACTATTCGAGGAATAGTGGAGCTATAGGTTTTTGTTAAAGTCCACTTTTTGCCTCTAACCTTTGGAATAAAGCTTTGAAACTTGGAACACTTGTTCACTACCACAAGCTTCATCAGTAGACTAGAGTACATAACTCTGTCAAGCATTTTGACAGAATTATGGCCCTTTTTAACTTAGAATTTTTGGTTAAGGTTTTTGTTTTTGTTAAAGTTAAAGTTTTTGCCTCTTAACATTTGGAATAAGGCTTTGAAAGTTGGAACACTTGTTCACCACCACAATATTCATCTGTAGGCAAGAGTACATAACTCTGTCCAACATTTTGACAGAATTATGGCCCTTTACAACTTAGAACTTTTGGTTAAGGTTTTTGTTAAAGTCCACTTATTTACATAACCCTTTGAGATAAAGCTTTAAAACTTGGAACACTTGTTCACCATCTCAAACTTTATCTGTAGGCAAGAGAACATAACTCTTTCAAGCATTTTGACAGAATTATGGCCCTTTTTAACTTGAAACTTTTGGTTAAGGTTTTTGTTAAAGTCCACTTATTTACATAACCCTTTGAGATAAAGCTTTGAAACTTAGAACACTTGTTCACCACCATATTCTTCATCTGTAGACAAGAGTACATAACTCTGTCAAGAATCTTGACAGAATTATGGCCCTTTTTAACTTGGAACTTTTGGTTAAGGTTTTTGTTAAAGTCCACTTATTTACATAACCCTTTGAGATATAGCTTTGAAACTTGGAACACTTGTTCACCACTACAAGCTTGATATGTAAGCAAGAGTATAGAACACTGTCAAGCATTTTGACAGAATTATGGCCCTTTTAACTTATGATGTTTGGTTAAGGTTTTTGTTAAAGTCCACTTATTTACATAACCCTTTGAGATAAAGCTTTGAAACTTGGAACACTTGTTCACCATCACATGCGTCATCTGTAAGCAAGAGTACATTACTCTGTCAAGCATTTTAACAGAAAATTATTGCCCTTTTTTACTTAAGTTTTTCTCTTTCATTAAAGAGTTCAAAGAGATCCTACATCCTGAATACTATTAAAGGTATTTTACTGAGACTGATTATTTGCTTCTAGTATCATCGGACACTATTTTAGTCCACTATCAAGCATTTTTACACTTACAATTCTGAGGATAGTCGAGCGCGCTGTCCTGTAACAGCTCTTGTTAATATTCAAAGCCTTGTTTAGAAATTGATTCAAAGACAATCTGAGCTTTACCGAACATGTCCATTGATTTCGCAATGTTCTATCTCTTAACCCTTTACTCCATGAATATTAATTGGATTGATTTTTATAATAGCACATGGACACAAGACGTTTTTACCATGGCAGAAACTGTAGAATCATATCTGTATTATATCATAAGCAAACAGAGCAGACCATGATCAGACAACTCCTGAAGGCATAGGCATATTTATTGAGTAAAGGGATAACCATTTACTCCATGAATATGCCATTTTACACTTTTGCAAACAGAGTAGACCCAGATGGAGCTGTCTGATCAGGGTCTACTCTGTTTTGCTTATGGAAATAATTCAGCTAATTGATATGCATGACATTATTCTTTTATGAATATTCATGAGGCAAAGCGTTAATAATAGTGAACATATACAAATGTATATTCATTTTAGTGTGATTATATAAGTTACCCTATACTCCATAAATATTCTTTTCTGTGCCTTTGCAAACAGAGTAGACCCATAGTTTCTGCCATTACCAAAATTTCCTGTGTTCATGTGCCATTATAAACAAATTATCTAATCAACATTCATGGTGTCATTATTTCTTACATGAATATTCATTGAGTAAAGGGTTAATTTACATCTCTGCCTCTGTTTGTAGCAAGAAATGGTATTCCCAACGATGTTGCCCACCAATTAGCTAATGAGTTCCTTGCCCAGCTGTCCAGTCAAATTGTGAATGATCTTGCCCGTAATACAGAGTCTCTAGCCCTCACGGAAGATACCATCCACTCCAATGAGAGGCTTACGTTCCATGAGAGGTGTGGTTCTCTAGTCAAATTAAGTGGTGGGAGGAGAACAGCTGAAAGGCGACGCCCACTGGATGAATTTAACAATGGAGTTGTCATGACAAACAGACCTCTTAAAGATGATGAATATTTTGAGGTAAGACATGAACTTCTTTGAAGTTGATCAAAGTCTGAAATTACAATATACAGTAAAACCCCGCTAATGCGACCACCTAAAAGAGGTGTAATTGTGGGTGCTAGATGCAGGTGGTAGCTTAATGTAGGACAAAAGTAATACAGAAAGCTCCTAGAGGAGCTTTCTGTATTACTTTTGCCCTGCATTAAGCAACCACCTCTTTATAAAGACGCCAATGTTTATTCATTAAGTGGTCGCATTAGCGGGGTTTTACTGTACTTGCATTTTCTCACAAAGCAATATAGGTTACACACACTGTTTGCTAATTCTTGAAGACACATATTTTGTTATGTTGCTCATGATTCTATGCGGAAAGCTTTTTATACGCCCGAAGGGTCGTATTATGTTATGGTCTCCATCGTCTGGCCGTCTGGCTGGGTGTCCGTCTGTCTGTCTGTCCGTCCGTCCGTCCGTTAGCAAATTCGTGTCCTAGCTATAACTTACTCATTTTTTCTCCGATTTTCAAAATTCTTTCACACAAATGTTCAGTATCACTTGAAGGTGTGTCGCGTACAAAACCCAATTGTGAACTTTCAAGGTCAAGGTCACAAATAGGGCGTTAGCAATTTTCGTGTCCTTGCTAAAACTTACTCATCTTTTCACCAATTTTCAAAATTCTTTCACACGTATGTTCAGTATCACTTGAAGGTGTGTCGCGTACAAAACCCAATGGTGAACTTTCAAGGTCAAGGTCACAAATAGGGCGTTAGCAATTCTGTCCGTCCGTCCGTTAGCAAATTCGTGTCCTGGCTATAACTTACTCATTTTTTCTCCGATTTTCAAAATTCTTTCACACAAATGTTCAGTATCACTTGAAGGTGTGTCGCGTACAAAACCTAATTGTGAACTTTCAAGGTCAAGGTCCGTCCGTCCGTTAGCAAATTCGTGTCCTGGCTATAACTTACTCATTTTTTCTCCGATTTTCAAAATTCTTTCACACAAATGTTCAGTATCACTTGAAGGTGTGTCGCGTACAAAACCCAATTTTGAACTTTCAAGGTCAAGGTCACAAATAGGGCGTTAGCAATTTTCGTGTCCTTGCTAAAACTTACTCATCTTTTCACCAATTTTCAAAATTCTTTCACACGTATGTTCAGTATCACTTGAAGGTGTGTCGCGTACAAAACCCAATGGTGAACTTTCAAGGTCAAGGTCACAAATAGGGCGTTAGCAATTCTGTCCGTCCGTCCGTTAGCAAATTCGTGTCCTGGCTATAACTTACTCATTTTTTCTCCGATTTTCAAAATTCTTTCACACAAATGTTCAGTATCACTTGAAGGTGTGTCGCGTACAAAACCCAATTGTGAACTTTCAAGGTCAAGGTCACAAATAGGGCGTTAGCAATTTTCGTGTCCTTGGTAAAACTTACTCATCTTTTCACCAATTTTCAAAATTCTTTCACACATATGTTCAGTATCACTTGAAGGTGTGTCGCGTACAAAACCCAATGGTGAACTTTCAAGGTCAAGGTCACAAATAGGGCGTTAGCAATTCTGTCCGTCCGTTAGCAAATTCGTGTCCTGGCTATAACTTACTCATTTTTTCTCCGATTTTCAAAATTCTTTCACACATATGTTCAGTATCACTTGAAGGTGTGTCGCGTACAAAACCCAATTGTGAACTTTCAAGGTCAAGGTCACAAATAGGGCTTCAGTATCACTTGAAGGTGTGTTGCATACAAAACCCAATTGTGAACTTTCAAGGTCAAGGTCACAAATAGAGCGTTAGCAAATTTTGTGTCCTGGCTGTAGCTAACTAGACCTACATCATTACCTTTAAGGTCAGTCATATTTGAAGGTGAAAGGTTAAACGCACTTATGTCACGTTCGGTTTAAACTTTCTCGACTTTTTTTCCAAAGTTCAAAAAAGTCTGAAAGTCTGAAAATGATTGCTATGTACACTGTTCTTACCATGCTCATATCTTGGATATTTATTCACTTATTTCAAACTTGTTAAATAATTGCTTAGATCTAAATCATGTTAAATACTTTTCGGTTTTAAATGTCAGAGTAATTTTGTATTCACAGTTCTTACCATGCTCATATCTTGGATATTTATTCACTTATTTCAAACTTGTTAAATAATTGCTTAGATCTAAATCATGTTAAATACTTTTCGGTTTTAAATGAGTAATTTTGTATTCAATTTACAAACAAATGTGTATCATCTCCAGATCAATTAATTGTGGAAATTGTGTCGAATAAAACTCGGCAAAATTCAAACAAATATTTTTCATAGATTTACAAGCTTGTTGACAGGATGTGACTTGCGTAAGGGAGAAATGTTAATTGCCTCTGCCCTCTGGGCCAGTAAAACCCCTAATCGGGATTAAAACCTGCTGTGTAAAACAATAAATATGGCTGCCACTGTTTTCAGAAAATGAAAGGGTCAGTGTCTTCTGAGAATGAAAGGTCACATGTGATGTCGCGTGATTTATTGGGGCTTTAAATTTCATTTGATTGGTCTCAGAGTACACACCCTCTTCTATATTAGCATATAACCTCCGACCCCAGCTCTGAGTCTGGAGTTTCCTAATGATGTTTAATGACGTACTTCCTGCACAATGTTTGCAATTTTTATACGCCCGAAGGGACGTACTATGGTATGGCGCATGTCGTCCGTCCGTCCGTCCGTTAGCAATTTCCTGTGCAACTAACTCCTCCTTTATTTTTCAACATAATTTCTTCAAACTTTCAGGAATGATAGATACTGATGTGTAGTTGTGCATATCAGTGAGATAACTCTCATATCATTTTTCATTCTGGAGTTATTGCCCTTTGATAGTTTCGGGTAGCAATTTCTTGTGCAACTCCTCCTTTATTTTTCAACATAATTTTATAGAACAGCCTTCGGGCGTATATTGCCCCGTCTTGCGGTGCTCTTGTTTAATCCTTTCCTTCATATAAAGTTTTATAAATACATTTTCTTGCATTTGCAGTGTATACCCAGATAAGAAGGCTCCTATGGGAGCAGTCTGATCAGGGTCTGCTCTGCTTGCTAATGAAATTTGATAGATCTGTTTCTTTAGTTTCTACATTGTTTCATCTTACATTATTTCATAACTATTTTGTCCATGAATATTCAGAGGTAATGAAATTTGTTATAAATATAGAACAGGGAAAGGTTAAGGTAGTAGGTAATTACTACATTGCCTTTTACATGTACATAATTTTTATAATACTTTTCCGTTCTCAGGAGCTGTCCATTTCATGTCAACCTTTTCTCTGTTCAAAATTCATGTAAGAAAGAATGATGTCATGAATATTTATTAGTTGATTTTATATACATGTAAAGTTTTCAAGGGAAAGTTTGCTTTGACAAACACTAGAATCAGATCTATATCATGTCATAAACAAACAGAGATGGCTTTGATCAGATTGCTCCTATAGGATCCATCTGATCTGGGTCTACTCTGTTTTCAAAGGCACTAAAAAGCATTTATATGAAAGAAAAGGTTAACCAGTTGAATTGTCAAAGTTGAATTGACCTATATTGTTAAATGGTAGTCTCCATTAAGGATTAAATCAATACATTTTTTTTAGATTTTAAGGACAAATAGTGCATTTCCTAATCAGAGGTATCCTCTAGTTTGTTTGATCTGGATCTACACTATTTACAAATGCCAGTTAAATCATTCCCCACATGAATATTGATTGGATGATTTTTAGCTCACCAGAGCACAAAGTGCTCAGGGTGAGCTTTTGTGATCGCCCATTGTCCGTCGGCGTGCGTCGTTCGTCAACAATTTGAACCTTTAAAAATCTTCTCCTCCGAATCTACAGGGATCTCAACTTTCATCTTTGGCACATAGCATCATATTCAGGTCCTCTACAAAAGTTATATAAATTATGCCCCTGGGGTCAAAATTGACCCCGCCCCCAGGGGTGCCTTGTTTTCAATAGAAACATATAGTAAAACTTTGAAAATCTTCTCCTCTGAAACCAGAAGGTTCTCAGCTTTCATTATTTGTCACATAGCATCATGTTCAGGTCCTCTACATAAGTTATATTATTTCTGGCCCCGGGGTCAAAATTGGCCCCGCCCCAGGGGTGGGCAGTTTTCAATAGAAACAAATAGTGAAATCTTTGAAAATCTTCTTCTCTGAAACTGGAAGGCTCTCAGCTTTCATATTTGGCACATAGCATCATGTTCAGGTCCTCTACAAAAGTTATATAAATTATGGCCCGGGGTCAAAATTGGCCCCGCCCCAGGGGTGGGCAGTTTTCAATAGAAACAAATAGTGAAATCTTTGAAAATCTTCTTCTCTGAAACTGGAAGGTTCTCAGCTTTCATATTTGGCACATAGCATCATGTTCAGGTCCTCTACAAAAGTTATATAAATTATTGCCCTGGGGTCAAAATTGGCCCGCCCCAGGGGTGGGCAGTTTTCAATAGAAACAAATAGTGAAATCTTTGAAAATCTTCTTCTCTGAAACTGGAAGGCTCTCAGCTTTCATATTTGGCACATAGCATCATGTTCAGGTCCTCTTCAAAAGTTATATAAATTATGGCCCCTGGGTCAAAATTGGCCCCGCCCCAGGGGTGAGCAGTTTTCAATAGAAACAAATTGTGAAATCTTTGAAAATCTTCTTCTCTGAAACTGGAAGGCTCTCAGCTTTCATATTTGGCACATAGCATCATGTTCAGGTCCTCTACAAAAGTTATATAAAGTATGGCCCGGGGTCAAAATTGGCCCCGCCCCAGGGGTGGGCAGTTTTCAATAGAAACAAATAGTGAAATCTTTGAAAATCTTCTTCTCTGAAACTGGAAGGCTCTCAGCTTTCATATTTGGCACATAGCATCATGTTCAGGTCGTCTACTAAAGTTATATAAATTATGGTCTCGGGGTCAAAATTGGCCCCGCCCCAGGGGTGGACAGTTTTCAACAGAAACAAATAGTGAAATCTTTGAAAATCTTCTTCTCTGAAATTGGAAGGCTCTCAGCTTTCATATTTGGCACATAGCATCATGTTCAGGTCCTCTTCAAAAGTTATATAAATTATGGCCCGGGGTCAAAATTGGCCCCGCCCCAGGGGTGGGCAGTTTTCAATAGAAACAAATAGTGAAATCTTTGAAAATCTTCTTCTCTGAAACTGGAAGGCTCTCAGCTTTCATATTTGGCACATAGCATCATGTTCAGGTCGTCTACTAAAGTTATATAAATTATGGTCTTGGGGTCAAAATTGGCCCCGCCCCAGGGGTGGACAGTTTTCAATAGAAACAAATAGTGAAATCTTTGAAAATCTTCTTCTCTGAAATTGGAAGGCTCTCAGCTTTCATATTTGGCACATAGCATCATGTTCAGGTCCTCTTCAAAAGTTATATAAATTATGGCCCGGGGTCAAAATTGGCCCGGCCCCGGGGGTGGGCAGTTTTCAATAGAAACAAATAGTGAAATCTTTGAAAATCTTCTTCTCTGAAACTGGAAGGCTCTCAGCTTTCATATTTGGCACATAGCATCATGTTCAGGTCGTCTACTAAAGTTATATAAATTATGGTCTCGGGGTCAAAATTGGCCCCGCCCCAGGGGTGGACAGTTTTCAATAGAAACAAATAGTGAAATCTTTGAAAATCTTCTCTGAAATTGGAAGGCTCATAGCTTTCATATTTGGCACATAGCATCATGTTCAGGTCCTCTTCAAAAGTTATATAAATTATGGCCCTAGGGTCAAAATTGGCCCTGCCACAGAGGTGGGCAGTTTTCAATAGAAACATATTGAGAAAACTTTGAAAATCTTCTTCTCTGAAACTGGAAGGTTAATATCAGCTTTCATATTTGGCTCATGGCATCATTTTCAGGTCCCCTACATATTCCCCCGGGGGTCAAAATTGGCCCGTCTCAGGGCGGGCTAGTTTTCTATAGAAACATATAGTGAAAACTTTGAAAATCTTCTCCTCTGGTTGTCTGGTGAGCGCTTCAGGGCCATTCTGGCCCTCTTGTTATAATGACTTGTGAACACAGGGAACTTTGGCAATGGCAGAATCTGCAGGATCGGATCTATATTATACCATCAGCAATCAGAGCAGACTCTGTTCAGACAGGTTCTAGGTCTACTCTGTTTTCAAATATGTTAAAAAGAGTATGGAGTAAAAGGTTCAATGTGTGGTATATTTATGTGTTAGTGTTGTCCTTGTTGTTTTCAGATCCGCTTAGACCGGCTTGTAGACAAGTGGTCCGGTTCTATAGAGGTAGGCATAACCACACACAATCCCAGTGCCATCGACTTCCCAGCTACCATGACCAACATGAGATCAGGTATGGGATGCTCCTCATTCAATTCCCTATCATGTTACCAATGAAAGTTTCAATGGCTTTGACATCATAACAAAGGGATCACTCATTTGTTACCAATTTAAATTTAATGTCTCAGAACTCATGACAAAGGGATTCACTGATTTTCAAACTGTAAAGACCAAGATCAGCATCATAGGCATCATTCATTTCTACCATTCTTGGGCTGTATTTAATAAATCTTTAACCCATTCCCGCATATTGACGCCTTTTGACGCTTCTGTAAAAGTCACTTTGTGAAACCATTGTGATAAATCTATTTATCACAATGGTTTCAAAACTACACAATTCTGAAAATTTCCTTTTCTCTATGTAATGCTCCTTTTTGGTAGATTTAATCAAAGAGGTAAGGTCTAAAAATAGCCTAAGTGGGAATGGGTTAAATGCATTTATACTGAAAAGAGTTAACAAGTGCCAAATTCTGATATACATGTATTTGTCTCTATAGCTTAATTGTCGTATCAGAAGTGTTTTCTTACCTAACACTGTTTGCAAACAGCATTAAACATATTATGATACAGCATTTGGCACATTTTACATGTTTTTTAGTCAGAATGGAAGTTGAAACTGGTATTTAGAAGTCAACTTGTCTGTCCGTCTGTAATGCTATCAAGCTATCCGTTGTGTATGTAGCCGTGAACTCTATCTAATTGTTTCCGTATTGGCTGCCTTGTTTTAGGTACCATTATGATGAGCGGATGTGGAATTTTAACCAATGGTAAAGGAACAAGGAGAGAATATGGCCAGTATAACTTGGATGCTTTAGCGGTATGTATTTCTAGCCTATACAGTAAAACCTCTCTATAACGGCCACTAAATTGTGTTAATTAGTTGGTATATTAGGGCAGGTGGCTGCTTAAAGCAAGGTGAAAGTAAAACATAATGCTCCTAAGGGAGCTTTCTGTTTTTCACCTTGCTTTAAGAAGCCACCTGCCTTTAACACAAAATACTTGATGTAATTTAGTGGCCGTTATAGAGAGGTTTTACTGTAGTATAGCTCAGTGTAGGAGCCGTACCCTGCATGTTGCTGAATTATTATAATGGCATATGGACACATGACCAAATTAAAACGACAAAAAAAACCCAACCAAAATGGGATTTCTTTAATATTCATCAGATAAAGGAGTTTACTTCTGTTCACTCCAGGCAGCATTGGCAAATCTCAAGTAGTAATAAAAGTCAAGCTTGGTATAATGTTGAGGCATTAGAATATGTTATGTGTGTCTCTCTGTTTAACTGTCTACAAACTTTTTAACCTTTTTCATAAATTGTGTATTTTCTTCGACAGATATTTTATATTTGGCTTGTATGTGAACTCCAACAATATAGCCATTTGGTAGGGATTGTCAGGTCAATCATTTGTCTGTCAGATTATATAGAAATTTAACCCTTTACAAGATAGAGACACCTTTTCATGCCTTTGCAGACAGAGTAGACCAGAATGATGAGACGGCTCCTGTAGGTTCTATCTAATCAGGGTCTACTCGGTTTGCCTATGAAATTATATATGTTTCTTCCAAAGCCAAAAGATCCTGTGTTGATATACCATTTTAAATTTTAACTTATGAAAACTCTTAATGTCCTTATTCTTACTTAACCGTTTACTCCATGAATATTCATGTAAGAATTAATTACATCATGAATATTGATTAGATTAATTGTTATAGATAGATAGATTTATTTCAACATAAAATGTACAATTACATGGCAATCTGTTATTAAAAACATACATAATAAACAAGCAAAAATATGTATGATTTAAAACAGCCACGCCCAGGCAGGAACTGTAGATGGCTTCTGCAGAAGTTGTCTGATCTGGGTCTTCTCTGTTTGCAAAGGCATAGAAAGGTGTAATTATGTAGTAAAGGGATACATATTTATGAGGTAAAGGGTAATGTCTGTGGGTTAAAGATTAAAGTGAGAACAGATAGACTAGGGATTGACTTAGTGAGCTAAAAGTTAAAAACAGAATTTATGTTGACCTTTTCCAGGAAGGGGACCGAATTGGTCTAATTCGGAAAACCGGTGGTAGCCTGCATTACTTCATCAATGGTGTAGATCAGGGTATGGCCTCCAACTCTTGTCCAGTCACAGTCTGGGGAGTGGTGGACCTGTATGGCATGGCAGTCAAAGTGACCATACTGGACAGGAATGACCCTAACTACAACCACATGGTCAACAGTAGACAGCCGGAGAGACGTACCTTCCTCAGGCAGTTTCCTGATATGTATGATGAGGACAATAGTGCTGGTAAATATTACGAGTCAAATCTAATTATCAATATCAGAAAAAAGGTGGCATCTTAACCCTTCTCTTGCTGAATTTTAAAATGCATTTCTTCTTCTTTACCCATGCAGTGTTGCAGCCAGGACGCGCGATAGCTCGATTCCCTCCTTTTTCTGAAAAATCCCCACTCTTTTTCACTGGAGGGGGCGCCTAGTCGCGCACTAAAGTTTCAATATTACTTTGCTAAAAAAGTCCCTCCCTCAGGCTGTCGAAACAGTTTGTAACGAGTACCGGTAAAGCTTTCAATTCATATCGAATCTGAACCGGATGTTTGTCAACTGTCATGTATAGGTAAGGCTAAAACGCGGTTCGGTACAGTAACTTGGCTATCATATTCTATGGGACCTCGGCAATTCCAGATACGTGAACAGTTGTCTGTCCAAGATCTACAGTTTTTTGTGACTACTTTGTTAATCAATTGTGCTTATGATAAAACAATAAAACATCACTCACAACTGATAATTTATAACTCGTTGAGTAAAGTAATTTTTGCCTGTCTCGGTCCGACTTTTAGTCTATGCCTGTGACCTATATAATCAAATGAAAACAGTAAAAACGTGTTTGCTGTAAAAATCGTCAAAAAACATTATCTTAAAGAAAAATCAGCGACTACTTTGGGGTAGGTACCCTTCCTATAACCAAATTCAGCCCAAATTCAAGTGTCAAAGATACGTAACCGAGTTATTCATCTTCTACGAGTCACAGACAGATTAGTCCTGTAGAAAGCGACGAAATCGACCGTGTCGAACCCATTGCGCTAGATTTGCATTGATATTGTTGTGAAATAAAAATCCGCCCCCCCCCTATTTTGAACAAATCGCCCCTAATTTTCAAAGGGAGGGGGGAAAATCGCCCCTCTTTTTAAAATCCTGGCTGCAACACTGCCCATGCCCTGTGGTATAATTACATATATTTTCACTGTCTACAATTATTTCTCTGTGCAATCACTACTGTGGAGTGCTCTGGTTGCACAATCAATTTGTAAATAGTGCAGACCCAGATGAGACAGCTCCTGCAGGAGCTGTCTCATCTGGGTCTTCACTATTTACAGGTAGGTACATTGATGTGAACAGCAAGAGAAGGGTTAACCGTTTCCCTGTTCTATGCCATGTTGAGCACTTTTTAAGCTTTTTATTTTGATAAAATTTAAATCAGACTAACAGTGTATAGGCAGACCAGCTACTGAGTTAGAAATGCAGAATCAGATTAACCCATTACCTGATAAATATTCATTATAGAAGTAATGACACCTTATGTATTAGCTGATTTTTTATGAATACAGGATTCTTTGGTATTGACAGAAACTGTTGAATCAGATTGATATTATTACACAAACAAACAGAACAGACCTATGCCAGATGGCTCCTAAAGGAAGCATCTGATCTGGGTCTGATCTGATTGCAAAGATGTGAAGAAACATTTGTATGAGGTGAAGGGTTGAGGTCTTTGTAGATGAAAATACTGATGAATATCAAACAGTAAAGACCCCTGATCGTGTTGTTCTCATGTTATTGCATTTTCAGAGGAAGAGATAGAGAGGCTGTCCTTCCATTCTCGTTGTGGCTCGCATGCTGCTGTTATCAACAGTCAGCGCACAGCACACAGACCAAAGTATGCACTATTGTAAATTCTTAGCCATATGGTTCTGTAACATTTTGAAGCTTCTTTGCTTCTTGAATGCTTGTTATCTACAGAAAGTGTTGTCTGCTATAGTTCTCAAAGTTAATGTTTCTTACATTTCTCCTCAAACATACAATCTCATCTAGATCAAAACTGTTGTATATGACATCACAAATTCACTGCTGGAATCTTTTATTCCCAGTTAACCCTTTCCCTGTTCTATATTTAGTCCAAATTTCAGTACCTTCGGAATCTTCACGGACAAAATAATTAGAATGAAATATGGAAAGTGAAATAGTGTAGCCATTTTAGAAACTAAAGAAATAGATATATCAAATTCCATTAGCAAACAGAGCAGACCCTGATCAGACGGCTCCTCTAGGAGTCGTCTGATCTTGGTCTACTCTGTTTGCAGATGTGTGAAAACAAGTTTATATGAGGGAAAGGGTTAATAAGAATTATATCTATATTATTTCCTAATCAAACAGAGCCACCTGATCTGGATCTACTCTGTTTGCAAAGGCATAGAAAGGCGTATTTATTGATTAAAGGGTTAATGGGGGAAGCTCCTTCTTGAACCCTCTGATCTTGGCCAACACAGTTTAGAAATGCCAGTTGACTAATGTTCTCATTTAAACCTTTCCCTGTTCAGTTTTCATGTAAGAAATGATGATATCATGAAAATTTATTAGCTGAAGTTTTATAATGTAAACCTTTCACAGGTTCTTTTTGCTTTTACATAAACTGTAGAAGCAGGTCTATATCATGTCAAAAGCAAACATAGTAGACCCTGATCAGATGGCTCCTATAGGAGCTGTCTGATCTGGGTCTACTTTGTTTGCATGACAATTAGTTTATATGAAGGAAAGGGTTAAAGGGTTATTTGTAAGTCATTAACTTTGATTCCATCACCTCTTCAGTGCTCTGGATGATTTCAACAATGGTGTGGTGCTAACAAATAGAACAATGCGACCCAATGAAGTTTTCGAAGTCCGCATTGACAAAATGGTGGACAAATGGGCTGGGTCAATAGAGATAGGATTGACCTTGCATTCACCTGAGAATTTGGACTACCCATCCACAATGACCAACATTCGCTCAGGCACCTGGATGATGACCGGTAATGGTGTGATGTACAATGGCACAACTGTGATGGATGATTATGGACAGAATCTAGACAGACTGAAGGTAAGAGGGAAGTGATTGCACAATACATGTACAGTAAAAACCCTGTAAACCTGGCATTCAATTTAGTATAAATATCGGTCTTAGAGACAGGTTGCAGCTTAATGCAGGGTGAAAGTCATGCAGAAAGCTCCTAGAGGGGCTTTCTGCATAACTTTCAATCACCCTGCATTAAGCAGCCACCTGCCTTAAAGTATCTAAATTCTTCTCAACTAGAATTCTGGTTTGGAGGGATTTTAATGTACTGTCACAGAGATGTGAATATTAACAAACATAGCCAGTAATTGGTTGTGATAGGCAATGGCTTTTGATAGGTAATGGCTTACTCTGTGAACAATGGATATATGACAATTCCATCATGGACTTCAGTGCTTTTGGTCAGTCGAAATGTAACTGATTTGTACATTAAACTGATTTGAAGATTTAACCCTTTCCTTCATATTAACACATTTTCAAGCCTTTCCAAAGAGAGTAGACTCTTCACTAAAGTGTCCAAGCTTTTGTTACTGGTTAAAAACATGACTGTCATAGACAATGACAATTTTCCTTATATAACTGTAGAGGATATTTCTTAGGTGATATTTTGCCAAGAGTGCTCAAGTAATCATAATTTCTGAAAATCTGTGACTGCTAGGCAAAGCTCCTAATAAGATGTATAAATCAAAACATTTTCAAGAATAACTTCTTTATTTTTCCACCAAACCCTATGTTGTGACCACTCTTTAGAAACGTTTTGAAAAGACGTTCTAAAGAGTGGTCACATCATAGGATTTGGTGGAGAAAGGATGATTTTAGTATATGAGTAAACATCTTCATGGCAGTAAATTTGTTGTTTTAAACAACTGGACCAGTATTGATACATTCACAATAGAGCATGTGACCTGTTGACTCAGGTGATTGATATAAGGCCATTGTGACCATATTGTTTATCAACACTGACAACCTTTTTCATGGAATTTCTATTTTTCTTGTGTGTTTTTTTTCTGTGAGTTTTCATTACAATTTTATTAAGTTTTGATGTATGAAAACAAGATAGCATGTGAAAAAGTTATGTAATGATCAGAAATTAGAATAACGTAGTAGGTCACTATATGCAAATTAGACAAAAGTTTGACTTGCTTTTCATGATAAATTTGTATCAATATGCACAGGCTGGAGACAGAGTGGGCGTGGTCAGGAAGGAAACGGGGACAGTGCATTTCTTTGTTAACAGTATAGACCAGGGGGCAGCAGCAAGCAATGTTCCGGAGAATGTCTACGGAGTGATTGACCTGTACGGCCAAGCAGCACAGGCAACTATAGTCGACCAGCTAGGTAACTTGAGCCTTATTAAATCTCTGCAAGTTAGCAAGTGAATGATCTGTTTGCTGAGTAGCTGGTCCTGTCATCAGGATTAAAACTGTTTAACACACGCTGATGGCCTTTTGAAGTGAATTGAAAAATGATATTAAGAAATTACTTAGCTCGCAAAACTTGAATCAGAGATAATATATAGCAACTTAACCCTTTTCCGGTTCAGTATTCATATAAGAAATAATGACATCATGAATATTTATTAGCTGATTTTTAGGGGGGCGTATTGCTTTTCCTATAGGAGCAATCTGATCTGGGTCTACACTGTTTGCAAATGCATGAAAATACGTTTATATGAAGGAAAGGGTTAATAGGAAATCACCAAGACATGAAGAGCCTAGTTTAGCTACAAAGGTGCTGTGAGCCTTTCATATAGGAAGTTTTGTATTTTTCAAAGTTAAATGAAATATGCTTCTATATTGGATGCCTTCTGAATTACCTGATGAATTATCACTGAGTATTGTTCAATGGATTGTATTTTGTTGCAAATAAAATCCAGGCAAATGGTTTTAATATTGAGCATTTGAAATTTAAATTTGGTCCTTGTTTACTGCTGGATTTCAGCTATTAATGAATATTAATCAGGTAAAGGGTTATTAAAATATAAACATTGTTAGGCAGCACAGGTCAGATTTGAAATACAGTAGAACCTGGCCTAAGCACCCATTCATTTATTGAACATAGTAGTCTTAAAAAAACAGACTGTTGCTTAATGCAGGGTAAAAGTAATGCAGAAAGCTTCTGCAGCTTTCTGCATTACCTTTGACCTGCATTAAGCTACCACCTGCCCTACAGGCTCATAATAAGACTTCTTTTTAGTGGCTGCTTACGACAGGTTCTGCTGTAGAAGGTTTAATTTTGAAAAATGATCTTTCTATTCACTTTTCTTGTTTGCTATCATACATGTTCCTTATAAAGCATGAAAGTGATATAAAGCAGAAAATATAATTAAATGAATGAAGTGGTTACAACGCATTTTTAATGTTTCAGATTCACTAAGCACTCCTGACATGGATTTGTCCAGTCTTGGTGACTCAGATACCCTTACGTTCCATAATCTCCATGGTAGTAACTCCGCCATCATGAACAACGGGCGGACAGCGGTGAGACCCAATGCTACTGGAGAGTTCAATGATGCCATAGTCATGAGTAACAGGCCACTCAAAGATAATGAACTGTTTGAGGTTTTAATTGAAAAGATGGTGGATAGATGGTCAGGATCAATAGAAGCAGGTGAGAAACCATACTTGATATGGTAGTCTTTGTAAGAGTACACTACAGTAAAACCTACCTTTATCAACCCCATAATGAATAAACATGGGGGTCGATAAAAGCAGATGATTATGTAACCCTTTCACTCATATAAACACCTTTTCACACATTTGCAAACAGAGAAGACCCAGATATTTCCTTATCTCAATTTTTGTTATAATATTTAGGACATGCAAGTTACTATTACTTAAGTTTGGAACCCTATAATAATACTCTTTCACTCTAGACCTGTGGCATTAAAAATTTGATGAAATTCATCAGACCCAAAACTTTTTATCAAATGGCATATGAATGCTGTACAGGTTATAGAGTTACAGAATATATTCTTATTGGAATACTTGTATCTCTCCACACCCCTCCCCTCAATTTTATCAAATTGCATGTGAATTCTGTACAGGTTGTAGAGTTACACAATGTATTCTAATTGGAATATTTATAGCTCTCCACACCCCTCAAGTCAATCAAACTTTGTCAAGATGTACTGGAATCAGGTTATTATCGATTCATCTCTCTGTTCGCTACTCTTTAGATAAGGTATCATATTATTATACTGATTTGTCTGAAACTTTCTAACAATTTTAACCCTTTCCCTCATATAAACGTGTTTTCACGCATCTGCAAGCAGAGTAGACCCAGATCAGACGGCTCCTAGAGGAGCCGTCTGATCAGGGTCTGCTCTGTTTGCTAATAGAATTTGATAAATCTGTTTCCTTGCTTTCTAAAATGTCTACATTGTTCCACTTTCCATATTTCTTTACTAACTATTTTGTTAATGAATATTCAGTAGGTATTAAAATTTGGCCTAAATACAGAACAGGGAAAGGGTTAACTGCTATAGGATCTGCATCTGTCATTATGATCAAAATGTAAATACCAGAGTTATTCCCCTTTTTTTCATGTGGTATGAACAAGAGGCAGATGATTGAATTTGTTAGCTTTTGGTTTACAGACATAGCCTATTATTGAAACTGCTCTTTCAGGTGTTACTATGATCAAGCCTGAAGACATAGAGTTTCCAAATACCATGACAGACATTGAGTATGATACCTGGATGTTGAGGTAGGAAATTTACTTCTGTTTACCATAATTTCTCTAAATATGTTCTACACAAACTTTATAGGCAAATTGTGCAGACCCGGATCAAGGTGCTGCTAAAGAAGCAGTTTGATAAGAGTCTACACATTTTGTTACTCAGTTAGATTCATTTAAAGTTAGCGTCCAAATACTGAGGCAATTAGCCCTTAATTGGCAGAAATGGACGTTAATCATCACAAACAAAATCATTTAAAGTTGTCAAAGCTGCAAAAATTTACAGGTAGAGGAGATTCTGGAAATGTGAGTGGTTTACCGTGTTTGTTGTATGTATTGTGAGAATTTCATACTGCAAATCCTGATGACTGTCTATAAACAGTGCAGAGCTTGATCATTAGCTGAATTGGGTGTGTGTACGAAATGTTGCAGCACCTTTATGCCTGGGATTGGCTGAATTTATTTTACTGTTTGCTCACTCTCTATTGCAGTGGCTCTGCTATCATGCAGGACGGGTCAACGATTCGGAATGGCTACCCATTGGACCTTGATGGAGTGATGGTGGGCTGTCGTATAGGCATGATGAGATGTTCAGATGGCACGCTGCATTACTACTTCAACGGTACAGACCAGGGCGTGGCCTGTACAGACATACCTCCAGGTATATGCAACATATGTGCTGGATTAATCTGATAGACACATAAACCAATTATTTAGATTAGCCCTTTCAATTCTAAATTTTCAAACTGGAATAGCCCATCACTGTTTAAAGATAAATTTCATACAGTATGAATAGGTATAATTTGTGAGTGGAGTTTGAATGACAGACAGTTCAGACCCTGATCTAAGTCTACAGTAAAATCCCTCTAAACTGGAATTCTAGTTGAGAAAAAATTAGATACTTTTAGCCAAGTGGCTGCTTAATGCAGGGTGAAAGTCATGCAGAAATCTCCTAGAGCAGCTTTCTGCATGATATTTACCCAGCATTAAGCTGCCACCTGTCTCCAAGATCAAAATTTATACTAATTTTACTTACATTGTTTTTAAATGTCATCTAATTTGTTCCCCACATTCAAAGGCTTAGGTAGTTCGGTATATATGTAGGGAAATACTGCATGCCAAATATCATGATACAGTAAAACCTCTGTATAAATTACATCAAGTATTTTGTATTAAAGGCAGGTGGCTGCTTAAAGCAAGGTGAAAGTAAAATAAAATGCTCCTAAAGCAAGGTGAAAGTAAAACAGAACGCTCCTATAGGAGCGTTCTGTTTTTCTTTCACCTTGCTTTAAGCAGCCACCTGTCCTAAATATCAAGTAATTAACACAATTTAGCGGCAGATATAGAGAGGTTTTACTGTATACTTGCTCCTAATCAATCCTTTACTGAACATTTTTGTCTGTCATATCTTAGAAACTGTTTGGACTTTTTCAATGAAATTTTGTGTAAATGTTTGGTACTTTAAAGAAATATGGCACTGTACAAAATCTTTTTCCCGCCTTGCAAACAGATTAGACTCAGATCAGACGGATCCTATTGTGGCTGTTGGGTCAGGGTCTTCTTTGATTGCTTATGAAATTATAGAGAATTGATTCTATGGTTTCTGCCAGTACCAAAAAATCCTGTATTTATATGCCATTATGAACATTCAGCTAATAGGTATTGATGGTGTCATTATTTCTTATTTGTCAGGTACAGTATTAAACTTTGCATAAATTTGCCTATTTCGTTGATCATCCTTAGGTGTATATGCTGTGATAGATCTGTATGGCCAGTGTGGCCAGGTGTCCATTACCAGTGGTACAGGGGTCATGCCTATAGACAACAATCTCATCAACAGAGCTGTGGCTGAGCACTCCAACTTCAACTCACCCATCAGCTCAGGTAATGTCACAATTGGCGTCCAGTTAATCTTTAGTATGCTGAGGAACTTATAGTGACAGCAAAACCTGTTTTTTTGTGACTATTGAAAATATGTCTTAATGCTTGATCTTTAAAATTTTCCTTCATGTAAACATCTTTTCACACATTTGCAAACAGAGTTGACCCAGGTCAGATAGCTCCTGAAGGAGCTGTCTCATCAGTCTGTTATGTTTGCTTATGTAAGTATTTTTATCTGATCCTACAGTTATTGTCTAAGCCAAACGTTCCGTTGAAAAATTTACCTTATAAAAACTAAATTAATGAATATTCATGAAGCGATCAATTCATGCTTATTATTTAGGGAAGGGTTAACCCTTCGCTTGCTATTCACGTCAATATACCTACCTGTAAATAGTGTAGACCCAGATGAGACCGCTCCTGCAGGAGCTGTCTCATCAGGGTCTGCACTATTTACAAGTTGATTGTGCAACCAATGCACTCTACAGCAGTGATTGCACAGCGATATACTTGTACACAGTGAAGATATATGTAATTATACAACAGGGCATGAGTAAAGAAGGAGAAATGTATTTTAAAATTCAGCAAGCGAAGGGCTAATTTACCTTATATATGTGCCTTATTCTATTTTTCAGAAGTGACCCATAGATTCAGTCACTGTAGTGGCAAAAACATCCAAATTTCTGCCAATGGCTGCACTGCAGCTCGTGTTCACAACTTTAGCCATGGACTCATATTTAGTTCTGATCCTTTGAAAAAGGATGAAGTGTTTGAGATAAAAGTAGAGAAAGTTTCTAAGCAGTGGTCAGGATCATTACGAATAGGTCTAACATCTATGGCTATATCTGACTCTACGCCCGTTTCGAGTATTCCTTTGTCCTCTCTCGAGTTGACGTCAAAACCAACCTGGATTATCACAGGATCAGAGGTCAAGAAAAATGGTGTTACTATCAAAGAAAATTATTGTCCATCCCTCGAGAGACTAGAGGTAAGGGAGTGTTGGCAGGGATGACCAGCATAGTTATAATTTCATATGAAATTTCAATCTCTACACTATCTACAGTAAAACCTCTCTAAACCGGATGTTCAATTTATTATAAATATCAGTCTTGGAGACAAGTGGCAGCTTAATGTAGGGTGAAAGTCATGCAGAAAGCTTCTCTAGGAGCTTTCTGCTTAACTTCCACCCTACATTAAGCAGTCACTTGCCTAAAAGTATCTAAATTCTTTTCAACTAGAATTCCGGTTTAGAGTGGTTTTACTGTATTTTACTTTAAGTCATTTAAGTAAGTTCTGTTGTCCATGTTTTGAGGTTTTAGGGCATAGGACTTGTTTTTAAAGCATCGCAGTTACATTTTAGTTGTATTACAGCTAATTTCAGTGTGTTTTTATAGCCTCTGTGACCATTACAGCTTTATCAAAATAGGTAACAATGTATGTGGCCATGATAAATAATCTGCCAGATAGACATATACATTTCAGACTTGAAGAGTTGGGGGGGGGGGGGGGGGGAATTGTTACAAATTGTTTTAAAAAATTATTGGAATTATTTGCATTTTTTCTATCACAAAGCACATTATTTCAGGTGGGTAATAAAGTTGGTATCCGTAGAAATCAAGACGGGACCATGCATGCATATCTGAATGGTGATAACCTTGGCATAGCTGCTTCAAACATACCAAAGGTACAGTAACACACTTATTTGCATTTGCTGTATTTTAACCCTTTACTCCATGAATATGATATAAAATAATGAAATATGAATATTGCTTAACTGAAGTGTCATAATGGCATAATGAACAAGGGAAGTTTTGTTCCTGACAGAAACTGTAGAATCAGATCAAGCAAACAGAGCGGACCACAGGAGCCATCTGATCTGAGTCTGCTCTGTTTGTAAAGGCATAGAAAGGCGTATTTATGGTGGAAAGGGTTAAGAAATTATAAGAAACATTATGAATATTAATTAGATGATTTTTTTTTATTTTATGAGCATAGGAATTAAAAGTCATGACAGAAACTAGGATCAGATCTAAATTCTTTCATAAGTAAACAGAGCAGACCCTGATCATTTTGGAAAAGGGACATAAGATTAACATGTGGTGGTAGACAGCCATTTTTCTGTCCATCTTTCTGTCACGCTTTTTGCGTCGAACCTTTTTTTTTCATCACACTTCAGCTGGCTGGGTAAAACATGCGTTCCTTCAAAATACTCTTGTTAAGAATATGTCTGCTTTTGAAAAAAGATGGGGGAGGGCGTGGTGAGGGACAAATTCAGCATATTTGGTGTAGTGCTTGTTGAAGTCACTGTTTATGAGCTCCACTTCATGTAAATAAACTTATCAAGAGCCAGAATGATATCATCGAGATGTATTACCCTAATTCAGACTGCCTAGGTTAACCCTTTCCAAGGTTTATACTTATTCCAAATTCAATACTTCCTGAATATTCAAAATAGTTAAATGAGATATAGAAGGTCGAGCACTGGACCCATTTTAGAATGTAAAGACACAGATTTATCAAAAACCATTAGCAAACAGCAGCCCCTGGTAGGACGGCTCTTATAGGACTCTGTTTGCAAATGCATGAAAAGGTGTTATATATGAAGGAAAGAGTTAAATCTAACAGAAACATCCAGTTGTTCTTCAGTACCCATGAAGTGTATACTTTTTATGCTTGTTGACTATGCTGTAATTCTATATTGGGATTATTTTCTCTAATTTCAACAGAATGTATTTGCTGTGATAGACCTGTATGGTATGGTGGAATCTGTATCTGTAGTGAGCAGTGTTACCATGACAACAGACTGCAGTTCCTCTACACCCTCTGTAGAATCTGAGACTGGGCACCAGATTTCAATGGTAAGTGTTACTGTGGTAAATTTGTTATTTTCATAAAAGAAGATTTGTTAATAGTTACTCGGATCTAAAAAAAATTCCCAACGGAAATCATGAATAAACCTAACAGAATGTTAACCTTTTAAACCATGAATATTCATATAAAAATTAATGACCATGAATTTTAAATAGATTATTTTTTTATGGTATGTAAACATTTAAAAAATTTACCATGACAAAAAATGTAAAATCATATCTGTTATTCCATAAGCAAACAGAGCAGATTTTATTACTCCATAAATATGCCTTTGTACACCTTTACAAACAGAGTAGTCCCAGATCAGACAGTTCCTATAGGAGCCATCTGATCAGGGTCGGCTCTGTTTGATATAAAATAGATCTCATTCTACAGTTTCTCTCATGGCCCAAATATCGTGTGTTCATATTCCATTATAAAAATGAGTTACGTCATTGTTCCTTGCATAAATATTTATAGATTAAAGGGTTAAAAGGCATATTTATTAGTATTTATGGAGTATGGATTAAAGGTTTATTTAGATCTGGTTATTGTCTGTAAATGTTGCTTTTATTTTCAGCCATTGGACAGAGACCAGGATCAAGACACTGCCAGTAACTACATCCCAGAGTTCCACTGTAACCATGGCAAAAACATAATGCTAAGCAACAGTAATCTGACAGTGGAGAGAGTGGCCAGTTACAACCAGGGCATTGTGGTAACTGGCAAACAGCTAGTCAGAAACAAACTGTTTAAGGTAAGATTGCCTGTATTCTATATAGAATGATACAGTGAAACTTCTTTACAATTGCCAATTATCCTTTCCCTCATGAATATGTTTACAAGAATTCTGTTCCATGTTCAAACCACACACAGTCAAATGTAATTTCACATTTCTAAATCTGTAAACACGATGGCTCTGGCATAGAGGTGTGCAGACATGATGTAAATGGTATAGCTGTTCGTTTCAGTGTAAAAGATGAAGCATTTTTGACTTGGAATTGTTGTTTTCTGTTGAGATTTGGCCTTTGACTCATACGTCATGGGTGAAAGTCGTGTAGAGTAAATGACAATGCTACTGGTTTTGCCGTACTTTCTGGGAAAAGTCTTTTTTATTAAAAAAGTTGTGTTAGAATCGAAATAACAAATTCCTAGCTGTGCATTATCACGCATTAGATCACAGTCACTTGTTGAGATGTGGGTAATTAGATCACTCAGCCTAAAGGCCTCGGGATCTAATGACTCCACATCTCAACTCCTAACTCTAAAGCGCGATAATACACAGCTACACATTTTCTTAATTAACACTTTCCCTGTTCTGTATTTAGGTCAAATGTCAATACCTACTGAACATTCATTAAAAATTAGGTATAACGAAATATTGAAGGTGGAACATTGTAGACATTTTAGAAAGTAAAGAAACATATCTATCAAATTCTATTAGCAAACAGAGCAGACCCTGATCAGACGGCTCCTCTAGGAGCCGTCTGATCTGGGTCTACTCTGTTTGCAAATGCGTGAAAACACGTTTATATTAGGAAAAGGGTTAACACGTTGCAGCCTATGTTTAGGTAGTATATTTCTTCTAGTCTTTGTATGCTGAAACATCAAAATGGAGTGATTCGTAACTGCCTTCAATTATTTCAATCAGTGAAAGTCCTTAGATCTTGATGTATACTGTTTGCTCCGTTGTTCAGAGGGAGCACTGTAGTACCATATGATTAATGAGAATATTCTTTCACTGTTGCTCTAGGTACGGATAGAAAAGCTCAATCCCCGCTGGAGTTCCTCTGTTATGATTGGCTATCTCGGGTTTTCACCTGAAAAGTACAGTTTTCCTGTGTCAGCCATAGCTATCAAGAAATCGTCAGTGGTCATACAGAGTAACCATGTCTACTCATGTGGGGCCAAGGTAAGTAATGTTTTGTTATGATTTAGATCTAATGAAAAAAAAAATGTTTCATTATTATTAACATGTTGTTTCCTTGCACAAAAGTTGCAACTTGCAGTTTTGATTGATGTTGAAGAAATATGTATTTACAGTAAAACCTCTCTATAACGGCCACTAAATTACAGCAATTATTTTGTGATTAAGGCAGGTGGCTGCTTAAAGCAAGTTGAAAGTAAAACAGAACGCTCCTATGGAGCGTTCTGTTTTACATTCACCTTGATTTAAGCAGCCACCTGCCCTAAATACCAACTAATTAACACAATCCAGTGGCTGTTATAGAGCGGTTTTACTGTATCTCTTTAATATATTTTAAAGGACATTCTGAAATCAAAAGGTAAAATTTTAATCTTGACTATAACTTTTAAACTATGAGAGATAGAGACTTCATAATTGGCATGTACACTCATGTCATTAAGCTGCGAGTGTTGAGTGGTTGCATGTCAAGGTAAGGTCAAACTTAAGTTCAAAGCTCAAAATGTTTTAGGTTAAAGTGCTTGTTTGGGGCATAGTGTTTCTCAAACATATCTTGTAAACCCGTTCCTTCATAGAAACATCTTTTCACACATTTGCCAACTGAGTAGACCCAGGTCAGACAGCTCCTGTATGATGTCATTATTCCTGAATGAATATCCATGAGGTAAAGGGATGAGAGAATCAATGAGTATAATTTGCTAAATATGCTAATGGTTATTGTTGGTCTATATTGTTTATACATGTTCTAGGGACTGGCTTTTGAATTTCAGATCAAAGAAAGTTATGGACCTAATCTTGACAAGCTGCAAGTGGGGCATACAGTGGGTATACTGTTAGATGAGGACTGCAGTCTGCATATGTATGTGAATGGTATAGACCAGGGTGTGGCAGCACGGGATGTGCCTAGTCCATGTTATGGCCTCATAGACCTGTATGGCCAGTGTGAAAAGGTGACAAAATTTCTTTACCCTTTCCCTGTTCTATATTTACTCCAAATTTCAGTACCTACTGAATATTCATGGACAAAATAGTTATAATGAAATATGAAAGGTGGAACATTGTAGCCATTCTAGAAACTAAAGAAACAGATCTATTCAAATTCCATTAGCAAATAGAGCAGACCCTGATCAGACGGCTCCTATAGGAGACATCTGATCTGGGTCTTCTCTGTTTGCAGATGCATGAAAAGGCATTTATATGAATGAAAGGGTTATTTCATAGGATCATTATATAATAACATTCCTAACTACTTGGATCCAGATGAGAGTCCCCTCTACTGCTATTTTAGCAATGTTGGAATAAATAATTTGAGCCAAGCCTGAGTGAAAGCAGTCATCCTACATTTAAGGACCTAATATTGTGCCAGCCTGGGCATTTGAATTTTTCTTGTGAGGAAGCCTTCCAGCTGGCTTGCAGTAGGTCGGTGGTTCTACCTGGATGTTCTTCTGTGCACGAAACAATGCAGTTTGTTCTGTGCACAGAAGAACCTCTGGGGTCTTCCTCCACCTGTAATTAGCTGGACGTTGTGATACGACTGAAATATTGTTAAACCGATGTAAAACCTGATAAAAACCAAACCTAGCCTAGTACTGTGACAAGGTAGTGTGGTGGCGGAATTAATCACCTTCAGCGATAGTTCTAGTTTGACCCTTCCAGTGCTGAGTGTTCAAAGTGGACTGGTCCATCAGTGTTTAACGGCAGAATTCATTCAGTAATTAGGATTATGAATTACAAACTCTGCAGACCCTGATCAGAAGCTTCCTTTAGAGCTCTCTGATCTGGTTCTACACTGTTTGCAAATGCCAGAACACTCATTTCTCACATTCAGGTCAATCATGTTTCAGACTTAAATTTATATACATGTACATATATTTTTAATTTATATACATATATTTACAGGTTTCTGTGGTAACAGATGATGATAACTCACTAGTAAGTCAACCCGTTGTTGATGATAGAGAAAAAGCTGACATTGATGATGGTAAGATGATCCTTGTACTCCATATATACACCTTTTAACGCCTTTTTGAACAGAGTAGACCCAGATTAGATGGTTCCTGTTCTGTTTGCTTATGGAATTTTATAGGTCTGATTCTACAGTATCTCTCATGGGCAAACATTTTCTTTGTTCATATGACATAATAAAAATTCAACTTATTACTATCTACAATATCTAAATTTCTTATATGAATATTGATTAGATAAAGGGCTATTGCATTTGAACAATCGGTAATAGAAAAAAACAAAATGTGGAATTATTAAATCAAGGTATTCAAATGTACTTTAATATGTCCACAGACAATATCCAAACTACTCCTACAGTATTTTACTACATGGAAATGTTCCTAAAATCATTAAATTTATTAAAGGCATTTCACAGTTTAATGCAGGATGAAAGTTATACAGAAAGCACCCATAGTAGCTTTCTGCATCACTTAATTCTGCAGTAGGAGCGGTCTATGGGTTACAGTTCTGGTAATTCTGTGTGTGACTTCTTGCACATCCATTGTTCACTGTTAACCTTTAAAATATTAGTTACTTAGCAACTATGTATATTTTTTTTCAGTTGTGAAGGAGAAGTTGCATCGACCTGTGATAGAGCATAGCTCAGTGAACAGGAATTGTGAATACCACAATATGTGTACACGGATAAAGTCCTTGCTCTCCTTGCCAGGTAATTAGCCCTTTTAACCCTTTCCTCCATAGGCTATTTTTAGACCCAACCTCTTTGAATGAATCTACCCGAAAGAAGCATTTACTAGAGAAAAGTAAAATTTTAGAATTTTGTAGTTTGAAACCATTGTGATAGAGTATTTGCTCCTATAGGAGCAAATGCTCTATTTATTACAATGGTTCCTAGAAGTGGTTATTACAGAGGCGTAGAAAGGCGTATTTATGGAGGAAAGGGTTAATCTCGGACACACATACACTGTCATTTGCAAACAGTGTTGACCCAGATCAGAGGGCTCCCAGAAGAGCCCTTTGACCAGGGTGGACACTGTTTGTCAATGATTATGCCCTAGCAAATTTAAAACTTTCGTAATGAATGGACTCTATAGTTCAACACTGATGGGCTATTCCATTTAGAAAGTTCATGGTTGAAGGGGCTAGGCTTTGGTCTGTACCGATAATAACTCTTTGTGCTGTACAAATGTTTGTACTCTCAAAACTTGACCTATTGGCAGATGACACACAAATTACTTCAGATACTCTTTAATTATTTGAAACTTTTCTTCCCAGATTCTTGATATTGTTTAACCCTTTCCTCCATAAATACGCCTTTCTACGCCTCTGTAAAAGTAACTTATTGAAACCATTGTGATAAATAGAGCATTTGCTCCTATAGGAGCAAATGCTCTATTTACCACAATGGTTTCAATACTACACAATTCTAAACTTTTCCTTTTCTCTAGTGAATGCTCCTTTTCAGTAGATTTATTCAAAGAGGTTGGGTCTAAAAATAGTGTATGGGGGAATGGGTAAAAAAAAAAGTCAGAGTGTCATGTAGTCTTAGCCTGATAAGGAGTTGGTGCTACTCTGTGTCTCATCTACAGCCAAACAGTTTGTTAGGATTAACATGTTTTTCTCATAAAAAATGATATCTGCCCAGACTCTAATCTTTGAGTAAATATTACATGCTTTTGAATATGATTTAAGCTTTTGAGAAGCTACTAGCAAGTTTTAAACAGCTTGAATTCTGTCAAATTATCCACTAGATCCAAGCTGTTATTAATGTCAATTCAAGTCACGCTTAACAATGTAAGTGTTAACCCTTCCCTTGCTATTCACATCAATATACATACATGTAAATAGTGAAGACCCAGATGAGACAACTCCTGCACTATTTACAAGTTGATTGTGCAACCAGTGCACTCCACAGCAGTGATTGCACAGCAAAATATGTGTACACAGTGAAGATATATGTAATTATACAACAGGGCATGGGTAAAGAAGGAGAAATGTATTTAAAAATTCAGCAAGAGAAGGGTTAATTTCAAAGTGTTAAAACTGAGCGTTACTCAGGCTCAGGTATTCAAGCAATCAGGAATGACTGAATAGATCTGTATCAGGAGTCTAATCCTTTCACTAAATTACACACTAACTGGTTTCCTATTCAGAGGGTTACTTTGATAGTAACATCAATCTGTGTTTCTGTGAGACGTGCCATAAAATGAGAGGGGAGGAGCTGTACCACAGGAGGGGAGACCCACCGAAGGAGTACGCTGTACAGTGTGGATGGTGTTTATACAAGTTGAAGTAAGTTCTTACACTCAACCCTTTACTCCATGAATATCCATGTAAGAAAAAATGGCTTTGTGAATATTGATTAAATTAATTTTTATAATGGCATAAGAACACAGGAAGTTTTACCCATGGTAGAATTCGTAGAACCAGTTCTATATTATACTGTAAGCAAACAGAGCTGTCTGATCGGGTCTACTCTGTTTGCTTATGATTTATTTGGACATGACTATACAGTTTCTGCCAGGACCTCCATGGCCAGGTTTTGGCCATATCTATATTATATCATAATGAAACCGAGCAGACGGTGATCAGATGGCTCCTATAGGACTTCAGCTCATTAACATGTCTTATGTATTTTTCAGAATGCCTAACAAAGCTAATATGTGGAATGTCTCTGAGAAGTGGCATGTGGCATACTTTGGTACCAAAATAGAAAGTCTTAGAAAAATCCTAGACACAGGTGATCTTCATGCGACAGGTAAGCTATGTCAAATTCGTAGAGACTTGGTAATAACTCTTGACTAATGAAATCTTGTCTAACAAAACACTTGACATTACTTACAGTTGACCATAATTCTTTTATATAGTCCACCTCCTTTACCATTTCAACACTATTAAAATAACTTTTGTCTGAAAAATATTTGATCTGTTTCAAGCTTAAAATTGTATTTCTTGAAATGTCATGTCAAAAACCAGTGTCATACAGTTTGGATCCTGATGAGACACTGAGTTACTCATCTCAAACTGATCCATGTTTAACTCCTTTCTCTATGAATGTGCATTTCTATGCCTTACAAACAGAGTAGAGCTAAGACCCAGATCAGACAGCTCCTATAGGATAGAATATAGGCTTGATTCTACAGCTTCTGTTGTCACCAAAAATTATTGTGCCCATTTGCTATTAAAACATTTGCTATGTATGAATATGTCTGTGTTCACACCTGGAATCTAAACTGAGAAATGTGTCATTGGTACAAATGTTGCAAATTGTTACATGTAAACATACACATGGAAAATGAGTTATTGAAAAACTGGGCAGTTCCAACTCGCCTAAAAGTTATATCGATATTGAATGAGAAGGAGGAATTTGAGACTTCATCATATTAACGAGAAATTGGTATCCCGTGAGTCCGTCTTAACTGAGCATGGACTGTATATTAAAAATGATTACCTTTTGAATTGGGAAAATTAAGCATTTGCAAATTGTGTAGGCTGAGATCAGATGACTGCTTGACAGACCATCAATCAGGATCTGTATTGTCTACCAATCAAAAATCTTTACTGCAAAGTTTTCTGTTTTTACTCTTTACATTTTCAATATTCATGTAAGAAATAACGACACCAGCAATATTTAGTAGCTGACTTTTAACAATGGTGCATGAACACCAGGTATTTTTTCCTTTGGAAGAAATTGTGGAATTACACCTTTTATAATTCTGTAAACAAACAGAACAGACTCTGATCAGGTGGCTCCTACAGCAGATGGCTCCTACAGGAGCTGTCTGATCAATGTCTAGGTCTACTCTGTTTGCAAATGGGTGAAAAGGCGTTTATATGAAGGAAAGGGTTAAACAATGATGTACCATTCTTCTTTGAAAATGCAGCATTCAAATATTAACATCTGCAGTAAATACTTGTCTCGCTTGTTTCAGGGGAGGTAATTTCGGGTGGAAGTGTACTCCTGCCTCAACCACCAATTTTCACAGAGAAGTCTCAACCAGATGATTTGTCAGTCAACCAGATCTTCCTGTCTCCATCCCTTAAGTATGCTGGATCTACCGAGTTTTCACCAAAACACAAGTGAGTTCTACAATTAACCCTTTACATGATAGAGACCCCTTTTGACATTGAACTGAAAGTTGGCAAACAGTTATTATGGATTGAATTATCCCTTTGCCCCATATATACACCTTTGTAAACAGAGTAGACCCAGATCAGAGAGCTCCTGCAGGAAATGCAAATAATATAATATAGGTATGATTCTACAGTTTCTGACATGGCCAAAATTTCCTGTGACCATGTGCTGTTGTAACAATTAATGTAAGTGAGTTGGTTATGAGGTAATACAGATCAGTTGTATGTGAATTGTTGTATCTGACTTACTTTTTTAAGTTGGAGTGTTTTCTGGACTGTCTTTCTATAGTGTTTTGTATAGTGAATCTTATGGACCCAGGTCTAGTCTTAATACTAATAAATGATAATAAGGTACTCATTATAACAACATTTTTAGCTCGTCTGTTTCGAATAAAAGTTAAGCTATTGTGATCACTGGGTCATAGGCGTTGTCGTGCAAAAACTTAATGTAGATCATTACTTGAAAAGTATAAGAGGTATCAATATGAAACTTAGTAGATCTCATTGAGGGGAAGGCCCCCCCACATAAGAACCATAACTCTTGATTTCAAAATTTTGGAGTTTTGGCCCGTTATAAAAAAATTTCAATTTAGCTGTACAAGCACCAAATCAGACGAGTGTTAGCGCAGCACGCAACTCTTATTTTAACCGTTTACTTCATGAATGTTCATGCAAGAAATAATAACATTGTGAATATTAATTAGATTAATTGTTGTAATAGCATATGGACATAGGAAGTTTTGCACATGGCAGAAACTGTAGAATCATATCTGTATCATATCATAAGCAAACAGAGCAAACCCTGAACAGACAGCTCCTACAGGAGTCATCTGATCTAGTTCTACTCTATTTGTAACGGCACAGAAAGCCGTATTTATGGAGTAAAGGTATTCTATTTCAGTGATTACTTCTCTGTCTCTGACTGTCCATGCATCAGTCCCATCCATCTTTCTTGTCTTTCCAATATTCTTTATTGTGTCACTTGCTGAGAGGCAGTGTGTCACTTAGTGATCACTTTTCCGTCGTCCGTCCGTCTGTCCATCACACTTTCGGTTTTTGGCTGTCATTTCTAAACTAATCATTATAGAGCTTTCAAATTTCACATGTGTCTTCCTCTCATTGAGGACCATTGATGTAACTAGGATCCATTACTCTGCATGTAATACTTTTTTAGTTATTCCCCTTTGTTCACACTTTTAATTTATTTATTTTTTTGGGGGGGGGGGCTGTCATTTCTAATCTTATCATTATAGAGCTTTCAAATTTCACATGTGTCTTCCTCTCATTGATGTAACTAAGGTCCATAACTCTGCATGCAATACCTTTTGAGTTATTCCCCTTTGTTCTGATTTCACTGCAGCATATTAACAGTTTTTGTGTTGGCTACGAGCAGGTGACACATGTGTTCCTCCGAACACTCTTGTTCATCATGCTTTCACTTCCTTCAAGCACTCTTGTGTAAACCTTTGCATGTTCAGTATTCATGTAAGAAATAAATAATGACAACATGAATACTTATTAACTGATTCTTCATGATGATACATTTTCAAGGGAATGTTTTGCTTTGACAAAAACTATATAATCAGATCTGTATCATGTCAAAAGCAAACAGAGTAGACCCTGATCAGACGGCTCCTCTAGGAGCCGTCTGAGTTGGGTCTATTCTGTTTGCAATTTCATGAAAATGTGTTTATTTGAAAAAAAAAGAGTTAAACATTTATTTTTTTGTTTCAGAGTAACAGACCCAAAGACCAAGAAGGTACACTATTTGCGAGTAGCATTCCAGGTGTGTGTGAAACCGGGATCATACAAGGTTGGGCCCCAGTCAGTAGAAGCCAATGAACAGATCGACCCATGTATCAGCAACAATGAAATAGAGTGGTCAACAAAGGAAAGAGGATCTGTGCTGCTTCACAGTCTGCTTATTAGAGTGGATTAATCCTTTACTTATGAATATTTATGTAACAATTAATATTCATGAACTGAATTTATATAATGTCACATTAGCAAGGGAATATTTTGCCATGACAGAAACTAGAATCAGGTCTATACTATTTCATAAGCAAACAGGGCAGACCCTGATCAGACGGCTCCTACAGGAGTCTTCTGATCTGGGTTACTCTGTTTGTAACGGTGTTAAAAAAATGTATGAGGTAAAGGCTTAACTTGATTTGCCATCGTTTTTAACATTTAAATAGCCTGCTGAGTAAATAATTCTCATCAGAAAAAGACTTCAATATGTTTGGTCCGTTTCTTTTTAAAAATGGTCAGAGTGGAAAATCTTTTGGATTTAGATATATTACTGAAAGTCTCATTTGGATCAAAACTTGGGCGACACATTGGGATAATTTTGCCGCACCTTTTGGTCCATCTGTCTGTCCGTCCCTTCTGTATCACATTTTTTGAGTACACTTTCTTCAGGCTAGTGACATGTGTTTCTTCAAATACTCCTGTTCTTGCCATATCTGCCCGCCTTCTTTTGATTTTCCATTGATATTTTTCTAACAGTTTTGATTCTAATGAGACACAGGACTATTTTGTATCTCGTCTGGGTTGAAGCTATTTACAGTTTAAACCCTCTAAACCGGAATTCTAGTAGAGAAGAATGCAGATACTTTTAGGCTAGTAGCTGCTGAAGGAGCTGTCTGCATGACTTTCACCCTGCATTAACCCTTTACAAATGTTTTTTTACCCCTTTGCAAACAGAGCAAACCCAGATCAGATGGCTCCTAGAGGAACTATCTGATCATAGTCTGCCTCGTTTGTTTATAAAATTATTAATAGATCTGACTCCACAGTTTCTTCCAATACCAAATATTTCCTGCGTACATATGCCATTATAAAATTTGGCGAATACATATTCATGACGTCATTATTTCTCACATGAATATTGAACCGGAAATGGGTTAAGCTGCCACCTGTATACAAGACTGATATTTTTACTAAAGTTTATGTCCGGTTTAGAGGGGTTTTACTGTCTTTACAGTCTAATGGTAAATTTGTGATAACCTGAACAAACTATTTGGATCCAGATGCAGAGGTTCAGATAAGAAGCCTAAATGAACTCATTCCCTCCTAGACTATTTTTAGACCCAGCCTCCTATGAATTAATCTACCGAAAAGGAGCATTAACTATAGAAAGGAGAATTTAGAATTGTGTAGTTTTGAAACCTTTGTGATAAATAGAGCAATTGATCCTCTGGAGAAAATGCTCTATTTATCACAATGGTTTCAAAAAATGAGTTTTACAGAGGCGCAGTAGGAGAGAATGGGTTAAAATCATTTTCAGGTATAACTCCTGTATTTCTACACCAAACCGTACATAATATAAACATAGGGTTTGGTGAGGAAATGACAATTTTAATAATTTAATATGGACTTTTATCTATTGCTCTGCATGTGAGACACCAAACTACTCTCTTAGGATCCAAAGTGTTTGTCAAAGGTCGTTTGTAAATATTAACTCATTCCCACCTAGACTACTTTTAGACCACACCTCTTTGAATAAATCTACTGAAAAGGAGCATTTACTGAAAAAAGGATTTTTTTTTATAATTGTATAGTTTTGAAACCAATTTGATAAATAGAGCATTTACTCCTATGGAGCAAATGCCCTATTTATCACAATGGTTTAAAAAAATGACTTTTACAGAGGCATCAAAAGACATCAATATGAGGGAATGTTTCCCAAATTTTCAAATGTTTGTCAACTTCGGCATTTATTCATTGACATTTTATGAAACAGTATTACTATTCATTGTACATAATCAGTTGTACATAATCATTCATAGATCATTATTAAAACTGTACTGTCATTGATATCCTAATTATTATATGACCTAAGTATTCAGACCGACAAACATAGGTATATAGGGAAGACCCAGATCAAATTCCCCAATGAAGGATCTACCCTAATTTACTCCATAGATATGCCTTTTAATGCCATAGCAAACAGAGTAGACCTAGATCAGGCGGCTCCTTCAGGAACTGTCTAATCAGGGTCTGTTCTGTTTGCTGGAATTACAGTCTATGTAGATCTGACATTCTACATTTTTCGCAAGAGTAAAAGCTTTCTTATTCATAAGCCATTATATGCATGCTAATTAGTATTCATACATACTTACTGTACGTTATTTATTACATGAATATTCATGGAGTAAATGGTTATGCAGATTTACAGACCGTAGAAAGGAGAGATTAGGAGTTAGGATACATTAGTGTAATTAGGTATCTGTGTCTCATTTTGCTGTGTGTACAGATTCTTTTGAACAAAACTTAGTAGTACAGTAGAACCTGTCCTAAGAGGCCATTCATGTATTGTGCATAAGAGTCTTAAAAAGCACATTGTTGCTTAACCCTTTCCTTCATATAAACACGTTTTCACGCATTTGCAAACTGAATATACCCAGATCAGACGACTGATCAGGGTTTTCCCTGTTTGCTAATGGATCAGTTTCTTTACTTTCTAAAATGGCTACAATGTTCCACCTTCCATATTTTGTGATTTCTATTTTGTCCATGAATATTCAGTAGGTATTGAAATTTTGAATAAACACAGAACAGGGAAAGGATTAATGCAGGGCAGAATTAATGCAGAAAACTCCAATAAGAAATTTCTGCATTATTTTTTACCTGTGTTAAGCTACCACCTGCCTTACAGACCCATAATTAGACCTTTTAAATGGCCACTTAAGACAGGTTTTACTGTATTTTTATTATGAAATTGAATTTAGACCAAATGGCTGGCCTTAATCCTTTATTTGATAATTTCGCTTTTCTAGGCCATTACATATATATTAGATCAATATCAGACAGCTTCTGTATTGTCTTCTTTATATGTTACAGATCTGATTTTCTACATTTTGCCATGCAAATGAGTTTTCCTATTTTGTATTTTAATTCAAGAATTAATATCCATAATGGATGAAGTCTTGCATTGATATTTATTAACACTTTCCTTCACATGATTGCCTTTTCATATCTTTGTAGGAGCCATCTGGTCAGGGTCTGCACTGTTTGCTTATGAAATTATATACATGTAGATCTGATCCTATAGTATTTGTCCAAGCTGACTATTCCCTTTTATTGCTAACCTTACAAAAACGATAATCTTCATGGAAATGACCAATTTATGCAAAACTGATTATTAGGGAAAGGGTTAAGAAAAGGGGAAACAATAGGATTCACACTTTTTGTAGACAGTAAATCCAAATGAACCATTGCATTTGAGTGTGGTGTATGATAAGGGTCTATACTAATTGCAATGGAATTGGACAAAATACTATTGTCTGTAACTTTTGACAACTCTCAGACCATGGTCAATTGCAGTGTTCATATCAAGAGCTTGGTGCAAAACTATTCTAACTCCTTTACAAAGTGAAGGAGTTAGAATAGTTTTGCACCAAGCCCTCGATATGTAAAGGGTGATCCAGGCAGAACTCTAAATAGGAACTGTTGGTAACACTTCTTTTATATTTCTCCATCCAACCCCATCTTACTGCTACTCAGAATTGCCTCTCTGAGGCAATTCTAATGCCTAGCAGCAAGATAAGGTTTTGGCTGAAAAATAAAAGATTTTGATAAATCAATAGGCATCTTGTCTAAAACCCCTGGATCTAGGTCTGCACTGGTTGCAAATGCCTCAACCGTTTCCGTTCTATGTTTATTCCAAATTTTAATACCTACTGAATATTCATAGGCAAAACAGGTATAATGAATTATGGAAGGTGGAAAACTGTAGCCATTTTAGAAAGTAAAGAAACAGAACTATCAAGTTCCATTAGCATAATAGTGCAGACTATTCTAGTAAAGACTTTAGGCAGGTGACTGCTAAATGCACAGTGAAAGACCAGTACTAATTCTTATTTTACTCTTTGGATTAGCAAGTTTCTACTGCATCCAGTCACCTGTATTACAAGAATCAGAGATTTCTATAGTTTGACTGAATATATTTTTGTTGATTTTTTTACCTGATGGAGAAGCCTAATGACACCTTTGCAAACAAAGTAGACACAGATCACACAGCTCCTAAAGGAGCTGTATAGTTAGGGTCTACTTTATTTGCTTTATATGGAATACAGTAAAACCTCTCTAAACAGGAATCCTAGTAGAGAATTTTAAGCAGGTGGCTGCTTAATTCAGGGAGAAAGTCTTGTAGAAAGCTCCTTGAGGAGCTTTCTACATGACTTTCACCCTGCATTAAGCTGCCGCCTGTCTCCAAGACAGATATTTATACTTAATTTGATGTCCGGTTTAGAGAGGATTTACTGTAATAAATATCTAATAATGTAGTTTCTGCCACAGTCAGAAACATCCCAATGAGTGGTCAACAACATAGAGTTTTGTGTAGAAATGTTTGTTTACACATGTCTTTTCATCTATGCTTCTGTTAACACTATTATAATGTTGGAAGTTCCCATTTTCTGAGAAAATGGCTTCAAATGTGATTTGGTATTTGAAGTATACTTTTCCGTCTTTCCAAGTTGGAAGTTAGATCAAGTGCTATTTTCTGTAATGTGTTGCTCTTTTGTGTTGATACTAGTTGTTCTTGCTTGTAGCATTTGTCAGCCATGTGTTAGTTATTGTGATCAAGTGATATGATATACGGTAGAACCTCTCTCTATAGTGACCATTTAATCCTTTACTCCGTAATTATCCTTTTCTACACCTTTGCAAACAGTGTAGACCCAGATCAGACGGCTCCTGTAGGAGCCGTCTTGTCAGCGTCTGCTCTGTTTGCTTATGATATAGTCTAGATATTCTTCAGTTTCTGCCATGGCCAAAAAGGCAGAAACTGTAGAATCAGATCTATATTATACCATAAGCAGAGTAGATCCTGATCTGGTCTACTTTTCAAAGGCATTTGTAGGAAGGAAAGGTTTAACCCATTACCTCATAATTATGGACACCTCTGTAAAAGACATTTTTGAAACCATTGTGATAGATTTCTAAAATGCTCTATTTATCATAGTTTATCAAAATACAATTCTAAAACTTTCCGTTTTTTTGTTCTACATGTATTTCAGTAGAGTTGTTGAAAGAGGTTTGGTATAAAAATAGCCTATGAGGTAATGGGTTAAAAGTTTAAAACCCCATTATTTTTTCAGTGGTTGTTATAGGGAGGTTTTGCTATAGTTTTAAACTGTGATAATATGTCATATGTGCTATAAGTTGATAGGAAATAAATACATGTACTGCATATTTGCTTATTAATGATACATTAACCTGTTCAATGGTGCAGCCCGCGAATGGAGAAAGGTTTTGCCGCCCGAGTGCAAATGCTCATGTAGTGCGAATGCTCATGTTAATAGTTTGTAATCCATGTGGTTCTATATCCCATTCCTTCATTGGCCATGTTTAGACTCGATCTGTTTAACTAAATCTACTGAAAAGGATCCTTTAATAGCAAAAAAGGAAACTTTTAGGATTGTGTAGTTATGAAACCATTGTGATAAATAGAGCATGTGCTCAGTAGCTATTTATCACAATGGTTTCAAAAAAGGACATTTACAGAGGTGTTAAAAGATGTCAATATGAGGGAATGGGTTATACTTGTGTGTCATCATTTGTTTTGTGCATCATTATCATCCAACAGTTTGCAACATGTGACATCTTCTCCAAAGCCATGAGGCCATTTTCAATAGAATATTATTGAGAAGACCTGCTAAAACTTTTAAATTTATTTAGTAATAATTGCTACTCCCTCGCTGTGCTTGTGTTTGCACTAGTCCATATTTTCTTTTTGACTTTCCAAGATACGGGCAAGTGGGATCATGTGAACCCTGCTTAATCCATAACCTTATGAATATTAACAAGACATTGGCATTAGAACATAGGATTGAACCATGAAGGAAACTGTAGAATCAGATCTGTATTATTTCATAAGCAAACAGAGCAGACCCTGAACAGATAGCTCCTACAAGAGCCATCTGTTCTGGGCCTACTCTGTTTTGCAAAGGAGTACAGCAGAGACTGTCCTAAGTGGCCATTCATTTATTACGGAGAAGTCTTAAAAAGCAGGCGATTGCTTAATGCAGGTCTAATGCATTAAGCTACTACCTGCCTTACAGACCCATTATTAGACCTTCTTTTTATAGCTGCTTAATACAGGGTCTACTATATACATGTTTATGATTTAACTCATTACCTCATAGGCTATTTTTAGACTCAACCTCTTTGAATTTATCTACCGAAAAGGAGCATTAACTAGAGGAAAGGAAAGAATTAGAATTTTGTAGTTTGAAACCATTGTGATAAATAGAGCATTTGCTCCTATAGGAGCAAATGCTCTATTTATCACAATGGTTTCATAAAGTGACTTTTATAGATGCGCAAAAATGCGTCACTATGGGATAATGTGTTAAAGTGTTTATGTAGCAGCAGCTGTCAAGTCAAGTTCCCTGTGTCTATCACAGCTGGCATCTGCAGTTTCTTAGCTTAGAGCAGATTGTGTTATAGCTCATTATGGAAGCAGTCCTATTCTAGTTTTGTTACAGAGATTGTTGTGTTCAGTTATATTTGATTTATTTATGTAATTAAGATTTCATCTCTGTATGTAGGTAATTTATTACATTTTGTTATATTTAATAATGTGCTGAGTTTTTTGTTCATTTGTACCTTGTTTATTTAAGATGATATTTAATCCTTTACTCCATAGATATATATGTACGTTTAACCCTTTACTCCATGAATATTCGTGCAAGAAATAATAACATCATAAATATTAATTAGAATACCTTTTAAAATGGCACATGAACACAGGACTACATGGGAATGGCAAAATGGAGAATCATATTTATATCATTTCATAAACAAACAGAGCAGACCATGATCAGACAGTTTCTATAGGAGCTGTCTGATCTGGGTCAGTTCTGTTTGCAAAGGCATACAAAGGCATATTAACCCTTTCCCTCATATACTATTTTTAGACTGAACCTCTTTGAATAAATCTACCATACTGAAAAGGAGCATTTACTAGCAAAAAGGAAAAAATTAGAATTGTGTAGTATTGAACCATTGTGATAAATAGAGCATTTGCTCCATAGGAGCAAATGCTCTATTTATCACAATGGTTTCAAAAAATGAGTTTTACAGAGGCATCAAATGAGGGAATGGGTTAATGGAGTAAAGGGTTAATGCCTATGCAAACATGGTAGACCTAGATCAGACTGCTCCTGTAGAAGCAGTCTGATCAGGATGTGCTCTGTTTACATGTGGAATAATATAGATCTGATTCTAGTTTCTGCTCTGGCCAAAATATTTCTTGTGTTAATAAAACATAAGCTAATTAATATTCATACATACATTGTTTCTTTCCTGTATATTCATGAAGTAAAAGGATAACTCTGTATGATACAACTGTGACCAAGGGAGATAATAATGTATTAACAGTGTGCTCCATAGAAATACCTTTTAATGCCTTTGTAAACGGAGTAGACCCAGATCAGATGGTTCATGTAACAGCTGTCTGACCAGGGTCTGCTCTGTTTGCTTATGAAATAATATAGATCTGATTCTACACTTTCTGCCAGTAATAATATGACATTTAAAAAATTCATCTACATGTAATTTATATTCATGATGTCATTATTTCTTAGGAAAATATTCATGGAGTGAAGGGTTAATATTTTCAATACTGTGATGGATCCAGACGAGATTTTAAGCAGTAAGTGGTTGACAATGTGAAAAGAAATTGAAGAGAATGTGCATTGAAAAAGTCAGTATGTGAGTTAAGAAATAACATATAATTGAAATTTTGTTTCAACATGAAACAGTTATGTCCATAGAAAAGATGAAATAAATCCTACCAAAACTCCAATTTTGTTTTTTTAATACAGAAACCCCTTTTTCAGACAGTAAACCCTTGTTGGTCTGTGATTCTTTGCATGCTGTGACATATTCATGAATAGCTTTGTAAACAGTTTGGATCCAGATGAGAGGTTACATTGCATGTCATCAGCATCTTTTTTTTTGCGCTCTGAACATATCTCACAAGAAAAATGGAAGTCTAGTTTTTAGCTCCACTTTTTCAAAAAGTGGAGTTATTGTCATGACCCTCTCATCCGCGTCGGTGTATGCGTCGGGTTAACCTTTTTGTTAAGGTCCATTTCTCAGAAACCATCAAAGATTTTTGTTTCACATTTGGTATGCATGTTTACTATTGCAAGGGGAACCCATTTCACAAGAGTAATTTTGCCATAATTACGCCCCTTTTTCGACTTAGAATTTTCATTGTTGGATAAGTTTTATGTTAAGACTGTCAAAGATATTTGGTTCAAATTTGGTATGCATGTTAACTACAGTGAAATCCCTATAAACCGGACTCTAAATTTAGCATAAATATCGGTCTTGGATACAGGTGGCAGCTTAATGCAGGGTGAAAGTCATACAGAAAGCTCCTCTAGGAGCTTTCTGTATGACTTTCACCCTGCATTAAGCAGCCACCTGCCTAAAAGTATCTAAATTCTTCTCTACTAGAATTCGGGTTTAGAGGGGTTTTACTGTATTATAAGGGGGACACATTTCACAAGGGCAGGTAACCCTAAAATTGATTTTGTTATAGTTATCTCCCCTTTCCACTACACTATCCAGCACTAAAGAAAGTGGAGCGCGCTGTCTGCGCAGCGGACAGCTCTTGTTTATAATTATGGCACCAGAGTTTCTACAGGCAACAATTACATGGGGCAAAGAGTTTATGTTTATAACCCATTACTCCACATATAGGACTCTCTACACCTTTGCAAACAGAGTAGACCCAGGAGCCATCTGATCAGGGTCTGCTCTGTTTGCTTATGACAGAATATAGCTATGACTTTACAGTATCTGCCATGGCCAAAATTCTCTGTGTTCATATGCCGTTGTATTTTGACATACAAACTTCGGCAATGGTGCACACCAAGATCAAATGGCTCCTGATGGAGCTGTTTGAATAAGGTGTACACTGTTTGTTACTTTGTCTAATTCAAAATGATGCCAAATTGAATTATTCAGCACCACAAACTTGTCGAGAGGTCAAATTGGGTGACAAAATATACGGTAACTGGAACTATCACTGAAGGTGATGAATACCTCTGCATGGCAGCCTTGATTGCAAATTCAAGGGCTGATAACACCTGTATGTTAGATACTCAAAGCACTATGTGATGCACATGTAAATTTTACAGAGATCGTTTGTATCAACTTTGATTGAATTATGTTGAAAACTGTAGAAGTAGTTCAGTCCAGTCCACAAACTTTATTGGCTAGCGAACACATATGGTACAAGTTCAGGGGCAGATAAATCCTGTTTGATAGTAAGAAACAGAAAAGATTTATGTATGCACATGTACAATTCAAAGAGACCATGTATACAAACTTTTATAGAAATTTGATGAAAACTAGAAGTGCAGTAAAAACTGGATACTACGAACACATAAATACGTACAGGAGCCGTCTGATCAGGGTCTACTCTGCTTAGTGGTATAATATAGAGCTGGCCCTAAGGTTATAAAAGGTTTTGCTTGAGTCTGAGATCATTCTCGATCATCTGACCAGATACCTGAGAATGGTCTCCCACTCATTTGGAAGTTTTATAACCTTGGACACAGATCTATAGTTTCTGCCCGAGTCAAAACATCCTGTGTATATATGCCATTATAAAATTTCACCTAATTAATATTCATGATGTCGAAGAGCCTCCAAAAAAAGAATTTCAACCAAATTTAGGATTGAGTATTGGGAGAGGGAGGGGGAATGTGTTGAAGGTCACAGTACATGTAACAAACAAATGGAACCCAACTGATCAAGGTGTGCTCTGTTTGCCTACAGATATACTGATTGAATCTTTACTGTAATGCCAATATATGTCTTATTATATTTCATACGGGAATTAGGTATATATTCATAATCATCAAAATCTTCAAGACTTGCATGATTAAGTAAAGGGTGAAACAGAGGAACAGATAAAGATGCGTACATATACGGTACTCAAATACTAAACTCTTCCTGATAAAGGTGCGTATCAAATACTAAAATTGTCATTTATCCACCAAACCCTATGTAAAGAATGGTCACAATATAGGGTTTGGTGAAGAGATAAAGAAGTTATTCTTGAAAATTTGCCTCTTATCTGAACTTCTAAGATCAAGTACATGTGATTCATGTACCAACTATAGAATAGCATTGTCTAATACAAATGTAATTATTACAGAGTCAAGCACAGTTTAATACCTTTAATAAAAATAGTACATTTACCTAAAAGAAATATCTAAAATGACTTTCTTTATGACATACAAAAATTTGGATGCATAAACTGGTATATAAATATTTAAAAACAATTCAGATATCGCAATCGAAAGATCTGATGAACACACTCTGTCTACAACACACTGAATACCCCATCCACTACTACGAAGCAAGAGGTATCAACACAAACAAAATGATGAGAACTCGTGACAAAGCTGTTTACCGTACTCTGTGTGAATATTCAAGTCAGAAATAAAACAGGAGGTTCTGATCATGGCAGGTACTGCAGAATAATTCCATAAGCAAACAGAGCAGACGGTCAGATGGGAGCCGTCTGATTTGGGTCTAGTCTGTTTGCAAAGGTTTATCTATGGAGTAATGGTTATACAGTAGAACCCCTCTAAACCGGAATTCTAGAAGAGAAGAATTCAGATACTTTAAGGCAGGTGGCTGCTTAATGCAGGGCTCCTTTAGGAGCTTTCTGCATGACTCATCCTTCACTAGTGCAGGGTGATTAATGCAGGGTGAAAGTCCTGCAGAAAGCTCCTCTATACCGGATTTCTAGTAAAGAAGATTTTAGATACTTTTAGACAGGTGGCTGCTTAATGCAGGGTGAAAGTCATGCAAAAAGCTCCTCGAGGAGCTTTCTGCATGACTTTCACCCTGCATTAGGCAGTCACCTGTCTACAAGGCCACTATTAGTACTAAACATAAACATCTGGCCCGTGTTAACTGGATTAGAGGGGTTTTACTGTAATGAGAATTGCAGGCACACAGAATCTTATGGTAATCAGTATTGCTGTAACATTTAGTTAGCTGTAGTACATTAGTACAGGTGAACCCTAAACAAAATCTTATCCATGGCCAAAAAGGACAACCTGCAAAAAGTCGAGGATTGGAGGAATATAAGAATTTCTATACCTGATAGTCACACAGTAGACCCAGATTGGGTGACTCCTGCAGGAGCTGTCTGATCAGGGTCTGCTCTGTTTGCTTTTACAAACTGTCTGATTCTACAATATCTGCCATAGTAAACGGTTACCTTGTTCATAATGCCATTGTAAAAAAATCAGCAAATTAGTACAGAAGAACCCCTCTAATGCTACCACATGGTTGTCTTTATAAGCAGGTGGTTGCTTAATGCAGGGCAAAAGTAATGCAGAAAGCTCCTAGAGGAGCTTTCTGCATTACTTTTGTCCTGCATTAAGCTACCACCTGCAGCTAGCACCAAGAATTATACCTCTTTTAGGTGGTTGCAGTAGCAGGGTTTTTCTGTATTCATACAATTATTTCTAAAATGAATATTCTAAGTTTAGACATGTACATTGCAAAACAATACTACAATATTCAAATTGTGTAATAAAAAGTTCTTCATGGAAAGAACACATACATGAAATACATGAAAGTCCAGTGCAAAAGGCACAGTGTGAAAGTCCAGTGCAAAAGACACAGTGTGAAGTAAAGAAAATACAACTGGAGAACATTTCTTCTTCATAACGTCCTGGAATCTTGTGCAGCATCAATGGACAACTTTCCCATCAGTGTGAGATGATTACTTGTATGTGGTTCACCAACACAACATAGTAAAGATGTTAAATGCAAGTATCTCCACATTAATTTAAGACTCCTTTGATGTTTGTATCGACTTCCGTTGTTCCTTTTCATCTTAACTTTTTGCACGCTAGCGGCAAAACTGTGATTACTGATGCAAACAGTTTTGATCCAGATAATGTGGCGTCTCATCAGGATCCAAAATGTTTGTCCCATTGTCCATATTTTTGCAAAGAAATGAGAGAAATTTTATTTTAAGAATTGAAGCAGACAATTGTTGCAGACGAAAAAATACTTAGCATGCAAGGAGTTAAGTCACTCTTGTCCAAATCTTAACTTTTTGCCTAATATGTACAATGCAATTGTTTTCTGCAAAAATCATAGTCTGCTCTAAGTTTGAAAGTTTACTTGTTAATACCTCATAGGCTATTTTTTCAGACCCAGTCTCTGAATAACCTACCAAAAAGGAACATTTACCTGAAAAAGGGGGAATTTTATAATTGTGTAGTTTTGAAACCATTGTGATAAATAGAGCATTTGCTCCTATGTAGCAAGTGCTCTATTTATCACAATGGTTTCAATGAGTGAATTTTACAGAGGCCGCAAAAGGCATCTATATGAGGGAATGTGTTAATTCATAAACTTCTGCTTCAAATTATTTTCATAATTTCAGCAGTCCAAGTTGCTTGATTCTTTTGTATTGGTCTGGAATTTCCATCAATGCACACAAGGCAAAAGCTGCTAAAGGGTTTCTTGCTGTGCTAAAGATTTTATGGAAGTCTACAAACTGGAAATTGTCAAATTTTCTTTGAGGTAAGCTATCATCGAACTCTTCCATCATCTCCCAGGGACCGTCACCAACGCCGACCAATATGATGGACAAGGGCCAGTTGGAGGCTTCTACTATAGCTTGTTTTGTTGCCCTTTCGGAGGAGACTTGACCATCTGCTACTATCACCAGGATATGGTACTGAAATAAATAAAAAGTTCCAATATATTCAATAAGAAACCTAGAATTTATGGTATGGTTACCACATAACAATATCCCAGAGGTGTTATCCAATATCTTCTGCATGTGTATTTGTATGCCCTTGTGGAGAGTGCATCTGTATGTCCTTGTGGAGAGTGCATTTGTATGCATTTGTATGTCCTTGTGGAGAGTGCATTTGTATGTCCCTTGTGGAGAGTGCATTTGTATGTCCTTGTGGAGAGTGCATCTGTATGTCCTTGTGGAGAGTGCATCTGTATGTCCTTGTGGAGAGTGCATTTGTATGTCCTTGTGGAGAGTGCATTTGTATGTACTTGTGGAGGGCGCATTTGTATGTCCTTGTGGAGAGTGCATTGTATGTACTTGTGGAGGGTGCGTTTGTATGTCCTTGTGGAGAGTGCATTTGTATGTACTTGTGGAGGGTGCATTTGTATGTTCTTGTGGAGAGTGCATTGTATGTACTTGTGGAGAGTGCATTTGTATGTCCTTGTGGAGAGTGCATCTGTATGTCCTTGTGGGGAGTGCATTTGTATGTCCTTGTGGAGAGTGCATTTGTATGTACTTGTGGAGAGTGAATTGTATGTACTTGTGGAGAGTACATTGTATGTCCTTGTGGAGAATATATTTATAAGTCCTTGTGGAGAGTGCATTTGTATGTCCAAGTGGAGAGTGCATTTGCATGCCCTTGTGAAGAGTGCATCTGTATGTCCTTGCAGAGGGTGCATTTGTATGTCCTTGTGGAGAGTATATTTGTATGTCCTTAAGGAGAGTGTATTTGTATGTCTTTAAGGCGAATGCATTTGCATGTCTTTGTGGAGAATGCATTTGTATGTCCTTGTGGAGAGTGCATTTGTATGTCCTTGTGAAGAGCGCATTTGTATGTCCTTGTGGAGAGTGCATTTGTATGTCTTTGTGGAGAGTGCATGTGTATGTCCTTGTGAAGAGCGCATTTGTATGTCCTTGTGGAGTGTGCATTTGTATGTCTTTGTGGAGAGTGCATGTGTATGTCCTTGTGGAGAGTGCATTTGTATGTCCTTGTGAAGAGTGCATGTGCATGTCCTTGTGGAGAGTGCATGTGTATGTCCTTGTGGATAGTGCATTTGTATGTCCTTGTGGAGAATGCATTTGTATGTCCTTGTGGAGGGTGCATTTGTATGTCCTTGTGGAGAGTGCATTTGTATGTCCTTGTGGAGAGTGCATTTGTATGTCTTTGTGGAGAGTGCATACTTGTGGTGAGTGCATTTGTATGTCCTTGTGGTGAGTGCATTTGTATGTCCTTGTTGAGAGTGCATTTGTATGTTCTGGTGGAGAATACACTTTAGTTTAATCCTTTTACCTGTTTGATGTTCTTGTAAAAAATAACAGTATGGATATTTATTAGCTAAATATTTATAATGACATATGCACACAAGATGTTTTGGTATTGATAGAAACTGTAGAGTCAGATCTATCATAACTTTATATGCACAGAGAAGGCCCTGATCAGACGACTCCTAGGACCAAGAGTCAAAAAATCTATGGCAAAGGCATATTTCAACACTTTTACTCCATTAATCCGATATTTACGCAAGAAATAATGACACCAAGAACATAAAGAAGATACAGTTTTATAATGGCAAATCAACACAGAAAGTATTAAACATGACAGAAACTCCAATTGGTTCTACATACTTCCATAAGCAAACAGAGCAAAGCCTGATTACACAGCTCCTATAGGGGCCATCTGATCTGAGTCTACTTTGGAAAGGCATATTCATGGAGCAATGGGTAACCATATCGGCACAAAGGAACTTTTGTTTGCAAAATCAGCCTTCTGCTAAAGTTCTAGAAGTAAGAGACATCCAATGAGTGTTGGTTCTGTTTGCTTTTCGAATAATATAGATCTGATTCTACAGTGTTTGCTACAGTCAAATGGTTAAAGTCAAAAACTGATATCTGGCATTTAGAAATATCTCTAAGAAAAAGGTAAGTTTGAAGTGCTAAAAGAAATAATGAAGTGTAACTTAACCCTTTCCTCCATAAATACGCCTTTCTATGCCTCTGTAATAACCACTTCTTGAAACCATTGTGATAAATAGAGCATTTGCTCCTGTAGGAGAAAATGCTCTACTTATCACAATGGTTTAAAATACATTACTTTTCTCTAGTAAATGCTCCTTTTGGGTAGATGCATTCAAAGAGGTTGGGTCTAAAAATAGCCTATGGAGAAAAGGGTCGTTACTTTGAAATTTTATCAATTTTTTGCTATATGGTATTTTTAGCAAATATATTAACAGTAGAAGAAAATTAGTTACATGTACTTAATATTCATCGGTTAACCCTTTCCCTGTTCTATATTTGGTCCAAATTTCAATACCTGCTGAATATTCATGGAGAAAATAGTTATAATGAAACGTGGCATGTGGACCATTGTAGCCATTTTAGAAAGAAAAGAACCAGATCTTCCAAATTCCACTAACAAACAGAGTAGACCCTGATCAGACGGCTCCTCTAGGAGCCGTCTGATCTGGGTCTACTCTGTTTGCAAATGCGTGAAAACACGTTTCTATGAGGGAAAGGGTTAAAGGGTTAAGCTACAAAATGGGGATCTTACCGATTTCTGCTCCTTAACAATGTCAATGGCTTTATGGATGATTGGGGCAAAATTGGTTGGTCCGCTGAGTCTAACTTGAGCTGCTATCCTGTTGTACGCTTCCAAAACACCATGGAAACCCTGACATAAACCCTGGTTGAAGAGAAACGAATTGGATGATAAGATAAAACAGTAGTGTAGACAAGATCATAAATAAAATCTGGATTAATCTGAGCTGCAGATAAAGGGGTTCAATTCTAAATACAGTAGAACCCCGCTAATGCGACCACTTAATGCGACCACTTAATGCGACCACTTAAACAAACATGGCTGTTTTCATAAGCTGTTTCCTATAGGAGCTTTCTGCATAACTTTCGATCTGCATTAAGCAACCACCTGCCCTTGCCACTGTGAATTATGCCCCTTTTTGGTGGTCGCATTAGTGGGGTTTTACTGTACAAAGCATTTCTCCACCTAAACCTATAGATGCATTGATTACTCTTTATAAACATCCTTTTCAACACTGTATTTTCAAATGGACTATTCCAAAATTGAAACAAGCCAAGCTTACCATGAAGGTTCAGGCATTTTTTTGTAAAGGAAAGTGTAACGCTACATGGTGCAGACCTTGATGAGAGGGCTCCTCTAGGAGCACTCACATCTGGGTCTTCACTGTTTTCAAAGGACAATAGTGACTTGTTCCTCGTATACAATGGGTTAACCTATTCTGAAGGAGGTTTGATTGAGAAATGACAATGTGGACACATATACATATGTATTTGAAATACGTGCCTATATCTATGGCTCTCAATAAATATATACAGTAAAACCTCTCTAAACCCAACATTCAAATTCATATCAATGCCAGTCTATAAGACAGGTGGCAGCTCCTTTGGAGCGAATGCTCTATTTATCACAATGGTTTCAATAAAAGACTTACAGAGGCATCAATAGGAGGGAATGGGTTAATACAAATACTGTTTGATTATGGTCATGGCAACAAAAGCATAACAAGAACCCCTCTGAGCAGGGTCTCCACTGTTCGTCATTAAAAATTCTCTAGTAAATTCAAGCTTTTCATACTGAATGGATTCAGCATTAAAAGTGTTAACCCTTTCCTTCATATAAACGCCTTTTCACATGTTTGCAAACAGAGTAGACCAAGATTAGACGGCTCCTACAAGGAGCCGTCTGATCAGGGTCTGCTCTGTTTGCTAATGTAATTCAATAGTTCTGTTTCTTTACTTTCTAAAATGGCTACAATGTTCCACCTTCCATATTTCATTGTAACTTATTCAGTAGCTATTAAAATTTAGAATAAACATAGAACAGGGAAAGGGTTAATATTCCATCAACAACAGTCTTGAGCAATTTCAGGTATCTTTTAAAATAATATCTTCCAAAATATAAATTCAGAAAAGAGGTGATGTTTCAAAAGCAAAAACAGCAATGCCAAATAAGTTTAACTGAGTCTGTTCATGAGCAAATGTTGAAACACTGCTCATGTCCCACAGGACCAGGTTAAGCGGTATTCAATTTACGTAACTGAAAGCATTGAACTTTATGATCCCAAAGGACGAGAAAATATAACAACACTGAGAATGAATTATAAGCAGACTCTAATCTGAGAGAGATGCCGTATGATCTCTTTTGCAAACAGACTAGAACAAGATCTGGTTCCATGCTTATAAAACTTTGCAGTTAAGTCTGAGTTTGTTCTCAAGTTTTTGATTGGTCTAAAGCTAAAACTAAAAAGCTTTATAAGCAAAGACCCAGATGGCTCTTGCAGGAACAATCTAATCAGGGTCAACACTGTTTGCTAATGGAATTATATAGGGCTAATTCAACAGTTTCTGCCATGTGCAAAACATTCCCGTGTTCATATACAATTAGAAACAAGAGCCACGTGTGTCGCCAACTTTCGTCTGATTTGGTGCTTGTCCAGCTAAATAAAAAAAAATGAAAAATAAAAGGCCATAACTCCAAAATTTTGAAATAAAGAGTTATTGTTCTTATGTAGGGACCTTCCCTTTAATGAGATCTACTATCAAGTTTCATGTTGATAACTCTTATACTTTTCGAGTAATGAGCTACATTAAAGTTATTGCACGACGACAACACCTATGACCCAGTGATCAGGTTTTTTGTGAAGTGTCATTGGCTTCCTTGAGAGCTATCATCATATGAAGTTTTCTGGCCATAAGTTTAATACTTTTCGAGTAATCAGCTACACAAAATGTAAGTATAAAAAATACAAAGGGCAATAACTCAAAAATTTAGAAATCAAGAGTTATAGTTCTTAAGTAGGGACCTTCTCCTGATTAAGATCTGCTAACCTATGAAGTTTCATGTTGATACCTCTTATACTTTTCGAGTAATGAGCTACATTAAAGTTTTTGCATGCAGACGACAACGACGACGATGCCTGCGACCCATAGATCACAATAGTTCGACTTTTCTTCGAAACATACGGGCTAAAAATCAGCTAATAAATATTCATAATGTCATTATTTCTTACATTAATATTCATGAGGCAAAGAGGAAAGTGTCTGTCATTACAGATTTAGTACATGTAGTTACCTGTGACAGAAATGGAAAAGCACCAAAGTCCCTGGTTGAGATGTCACCAAACCCAAATGCTGGTATGAGGCCATCATCGTCAAATGACTCTAATGTCTCTCCCAAAATAGACACAACCTGAAAAAAGTTCAGAACTATTAACTCTTTACCTGCTTAGTGTGACCTGACTGGCATATGCAACAGCTTGGATCCAAATGAGACATCCAGTACCTGTGAGTTGGTGTCTAATCTGGATCCAAGTTGTGGACACACGGTCAATAGTTTCTATATACCGGTACATTGTATGTAGTTTTAATTAACAAATCGAAAGTAAGAAGAAAAAAAACCAGATCAGAGTTTGACCAGATATCCTTTTCTTATAGCAGGCTTCACCCATTCCCTCATATTGAAGCCTTTTGGTGTCTCTGTAAAAATCACTTTTTGAAACCATTTGATAAATACAGCATTTGCTCCTATGGAGCAAATGCTCAATTTATCACATTGGTTTCAAAATCATACAATTCTAAAAGCTTCCTTTTCTCTAGTAAATGCTCATTTTCAGTAGATTTATTCAAACAGTTTGTCTTAACCCTTTCCCTGTTCTATAATTAGTCCAAATTTCAATACCTACTGAATATTCATGGAAAAGGAGTTATAATGAAATATGGAATGTGGAATATTGTAGCCATTTTAGAAAGTAAAGAAACAGATCGATCAAATTCCACCGGCAAACAGAGCAGACTCTGATCAGACGGCTCCTCTAGGAGCCATCTGATCTGAGTCTACTCTGTTTGCAGATGCGTGAAAACACGCTTATATGAGGGAAAGGGTTAAAATATAGCCTGTGAGGAAATGGGATAAGGTTAAAATCACATCACAAGAACAAAGACCTATATCAAGGGTTTAGTGTAAAACTAATGTAACTCTATACTGGGTAAAGTCGTAATGATCTTTGCTAACATGTTGGGTCTAGATGGGCAACAGAGTGACTTAACCCTTTCCCTCATATAAACGTGTTTTCACGCATTTGCAAACAGAGTAGACCCAGATCAGATGGCTCCTATAGGAGCCGTCTGATCAGGGTCTGCTCTGTTTGCAAATAAATTTTGATAGATCTATTTCTTTCGTTTCTAAAATAGCTACAATATTCCATCTACCATATTTCATTATAACTATTTTGTTCATGATTATTCAGTAGGTATTGAAATTTGGAATAAACATAGACCAGGGTCCATGCTTATAAAGCTTTTAGTTGAGTCTGAGTTTCGTTCTCAAGCTTTTGATTGGTCAGATTTGAGTTCTCAAGCTTTTGATTGGTCAGATTTGAGCCTGAGGCTCAAATCTGACCAATCAAAAACTTGAGAACGAACTCAGACTCAACTAAAAGTTTTATAAGCATAGACCCAGGGAGAGGGTTAACATCTCAGCAGAACCTAAACAGTTTGAGACTCTAATGTCAGTTTTCAAAAGAAATGACAAAAAAACCTGACATTTTTGGAAAACTCTTATTTTGTCAAAGAAAGTTAATCATTTATCTCACAGAAAGCCTTTTCATGCCAATAGAGCAGATATAGATCAGCGGCTCCTTTAGGCGCTGTCTGATTACGGTCTTATGAAATAATAAAGATGTGGTTCTACAGTTTTTGTCATGGTCAAAATATGCTCTTGTTCATAATGCCATTATAAAAATTCAGCTAATTAATATTCATATTTATTAGTACTAAATATTCATGAGGTTTAGAGTTAAAAATGTACTATCACAGTTTTGCACTAAACTTCAATATATGATCAATGTAGATCAAAATCAGCTGCTGCAATGGAAATGCATAATCTCAAATATGTCTATTCCGATTGATTCATCTGAGTAAACCATACTCTTCTTCTTCTTACTGTAGGGGTTTGGGTATGCGCAGTTGAGTCTGTTTTCACACTAATTTTGTGATAGGGTTTGGGTTTGCAGGTCAAGTCTGTTATCTCACTTACCCTCTGATAGGGGTTATGGTCTATTGGGTCAAGTCTGTTATCACACTTACCCTCTGATAGGGGTTAGGGTCTGTTAGGTCAAGTCTGTTATCTCACTAACCCTCTGATAGGGGTTATGGTCTGCATGGTCAAGTCTGTTATCACACTTACCCTCTGATAGGGGTTAGGGTCTGTTAGGTCAAGTCTGTTATCTCACTTACCCTCTGATAGTGGTTATGGTCTGTTTGGTCAAGTCTGTTATCACACTTACCCTCTAATAGGGGTTATGGTCTGTTCGGTCAAGTCTGTTATCTCACTTACCCTCTGATAGGGGTTATGGTCTGTTTGATCAAGTCTGTTATCACACTTACCCTCTGATAGGGGTTAGGGTTTGCAGGGTCCAAATGATGTAGACTTCGGCCTCCATGAGTTCTGATACCTTGGTGGATATTACTGGATGTGAAATCAATTCCTAAAATACACCATTAAAAACAATTTATTATAATTCTCTCTTTCTATACCTTTACAGAGTAAACCAGATTTGACAGCTCCTGTAGGAACTATCTGATCAAGGTCTGCTTTCTTTAATTATATATGACAGATCTGATTTTTTATACCAATACATGTCTTTTATAATAATATATTTAATATGTAAAAATCAAATTCATTTTTTAAAATAGACAGAGACATGCATGAATAATCATCAAGTAAAGAATTAGTATTACTTTTCAGTGGTATATAAATGACCAATGTTTGATTCACATCTACATTTGTATTCATATACAGTAAAGCCTCTCTATAATGACCACTAAATTGTGTTAATTAGTTGGTATTTTGGGCAGGTGGTTGCCTAAAGCAAGGTGAAAGTAAAACAGAACGCTCCTATAGGAGCGTTCTGTTTTACTTTCACCTTGCTTTAAGCATCTGCCTGCCTTTAACACACACTACTTGATGTTATTTAGTGGTTGTTATAGAGAGGTTTTATTGTACCATTATAAAACATTATCTAACTACCTGTAGGTAATTAGAATATTCCATCATGGTATCTCTTATACATGTATAATCACTTCCTTCAAGTGTTGTCAAAAAGTTAAAACACAGATACATAAAGTTAAGATTACCATTTTGTAATACATATACATGTATACACATCAACTGATTTCTATGATTTATTGAATGTTTTAATCCTTTACTCCATAAATACACCTTTCTATGCTTTTGTAAACAGAGTAGATCCAGATTACAAGGCTCCTGTAGGAGCTGTAGCCTATCTAACGGCACATGGACACAGAATTGTTTTGGCCATGGCCGGAACTGTAGAATCATATCTATGTTATTTCAGAAGCAAACAGAGCAGACCCTGATCAGATAGGCTACAAATCCTACAGGAGTCTTCTGATCTGTGTCTTCTCTGTTTGCAAAGGCAAAGAAAGGTATACTCATGCCATAATGGAGTAAAGAATTAACCCATTCTTGCATATTGACGCCTTTTGACGCTTCTGTAAAAGTCACTTTGTCAAACCATTGTGATGAATAGAGCAAATGCTCTATTTATCACAGTAGTTTCAAAACTACAAAATGCTTAAAAAAATCCTTTTTTCTAGTTAATGTTCCTTTTTAATAGATTTAATCAAAGAGGTTGGATCTAAAAATAGCCTATGCGATAATGGGTTAATGCCTTTCATCTCGTACAGCTGAGGCATAAAAATGCCAGCATCTCATCAGTGTGCTCTATTTGCATCTCATTAGTATCTAAAGTAGTTTAATGCCAAAGCCCTATATTATTAACTCCTTACTTGACAAATCCATATTCATGTAAACAAATAATGAATGAACCCTTCTCTTGCTGAATTATAAAATAATACATAAATACTTAAACTGCAGTTTAAGTATTTATATATTTATGTATTATATTAATTCCCTATTTTGGAATATTTACTTCAATATAAAATAATATCTCCTTCTTTACCCATGCCCTGTTGTATAACTACATATATCTTCACTGTGTACACATATTTCGCTGTGCAGTCACTGCTGTGGAGTGCACTCGTTGCACAATCAACTTGTAAATAGTGCAGACCCTGATGAGACAGCTCCTGCAGGAGCTGTCTCATCTGGGTCTTCACTATTTACAGGTAGGTATATTGATGCGAATAGCAAGCGAAGGGTTAATGAATATTAATTAGCAGATATTTTATAACAGCATTTGAACAAGGAAAATTCTTGCTGTGACAGAAACTGTAGAAACATATCTGTATTATTTCAAAAGCAAACAGAGCAGTCTCTGATCAGACGGCACACATACGAGCTATCTGTTCAGGGTCCACTCTGTTTGCAAAGAAATTACAAGACATCTTTATCAGGTAATGGTTTAAAATGCCTCATCTAATTAGAATCAACACTGTTAGCAAGAGATTTTTCTCCTACATTCATCAACAAATGTCACTAACCAAATATCAGTCCACTTGACTCCAAGCCTGCTTGTCTCACAGCATCCGTCACTTCATCCAACGACTTAAATTTGTCCAAGATAGCATCTGCATGCATACCAGCTGTAAGATAAAAAATATGAACCAAGATTAAGACAAATTTGTTTCTTACAACAGAGAAGACAAATGAGTTAACCCTTTCCCTGTTGAATATCCATGCAAGAATTAATGACATCACAAATATTTATTATGCACATGCAGAATTCTTTTATTTTAGTAGAAACTGTAGAGTCCACAGGGGGCCATTTCGTGGGTCTACAATCATGGTCTAAAAAAGTCAAAAAAATTGATTGGGTCGATTTAGTGTTATATTAGACAGCTCCTATAGGAGTTATCTGATCTGGGTCTACTCTATTTGCAAAAACAATGAACGGCATTTATAATTATATGAGAGAAAGGGTTAATAATAATGACTGATTAATTTAGTGATATATTTCCGTAAAAATACAGTAATAATCAACAGCATTGAAAAGGACATACATCTAGAATCTACATGTAACTTGAAACCACTAAAATGCGATGTGAGGTTTAATAAAAGGCTAGAGATATTTGTTTTGTTAACCCTTTCCCTCATATAAACATGTTTTCACGCATTTGCAAACAGAGTAGACCCAGATCAGACGGCTCCTAGAGGAGCCATCTGATCAGGGTCTGCTCTGTTTGCTAATAGAATTTGATAGATCTGCTTGTTAATGAATATTCATTAGGTATTGAAATTTGAAATAAACATAGAACAGGGAAAGGGTTAACATACAATGTATACAGTAAAGCATTTGAAAGAAAACATGTGTCACCTACCAACAAAGAATGACGAAAAAAGCATGACACAAAGAGAGTGACAGACAGACAGACAATTGACAAGTAATCCCTGAATGTCAGGATGTAAAAGCAGGTTACACAGAAACTCTAAAGCAACCACTCAAAAGAAGTCTATGGATCTACAAGGCAAGCAGTAGATCTTCATGCTTTTTTATATCAAATGTCACATATTAGTGACCAAGTCATTACGTATTCCTTCTTTAAAAATGCAGGCAGAGTAAATCCAGACCAGATGGCTCCTATAGGAGTTGCCTGATCAGGGTTTTCTCCTGTTTGCTTATGGAGTAATACAAAAATATAATTCTACAGTTTCTGACTTAATTGGCTAAAACTTTATGTATTCATATGCCAACGGACTCATTGCAATAGGGGGTCGAATAGTGTTTTTCTGGAGAGGGTTGCATATTGGATGTATATGAGCCAATATATAATTTGGGCAGATTTTGAAATCAATTTTTTGAAAAATAAAAGGTGTTTCTTTTTTAAAGTTTTGTTGATTTCTAGGTACTTTGTTGTTTTAGTGACACTAAAAATGTAAAATGCACCCTAATTTTATTCATCTTTAAAACTTTATATGACTTTATGATGATGACTCTCAAGCACATGTCATTGCAGTAACGAAAATGAAAACAATGACTATAAAAGCATGTGGTTCATTTAAAGTAATTTATTGCATTATATATCTTATGTATGCCATATTTGAATAGATGAATATATAAAAACCTTTTTTTCCATATATATTAATGAGAAATTTTGAATCATTGCATGATGCAATAAAACCAATACAATTACAAACATAACAATTAGTGTTATGATCATTATTGGCTTTGTATAGTGCTTAACACTTGCTTAACCTAGAATAATGTCATAATTATCAACAAATCATGTATCAGACAAATATTCAAACATGTTTCAGCTTTTTTGTCATCATTCTTTACGCATGTTATAGCAATGACACCCTTGTTATTGCAAAGACATTTATTGTAACTGCAATGACAAACTGACAATAAAATTTATTTTTGCTATCTTTTATTTGCAAATTGTCTAAAATAACACACAAACTGTTAACAACACGTTCAGCAATTTCAATTCTAAACTATATCAAGTAATTTTACAAAAAGATTTTAATGGACATTGAAAAAAGATTCCAGTGTGACTGCAATGACATTTTCGTTATTGCAATGACTTGCATAATCTTAAGCTTATAAAATCAACCTTATTCCAGGCTTCAATGCCCCTCATTATAATGTTCTTTGCAAATTCATACTTTCCCTCATGAATATTTAAAAAAAACTCCGCCCACTGTGAATATTTTATCATTTTTCATTGCGCTACATAAAACAAAGGAATTAATTACCAGAGTCAGGAGATGGTCTGATCCATAATATTTCAATAAGCAAATTCACGGAGCAAACCCTGATCAGGCAGATTCAAGAGGAGCTTTCTGATCTGGATCTTTTCTGTTGTAAGGGGTGTTAATGTTTTATAATGAGCAGAAGGGTTAAAGATAATAAATAAAATATGAACAACAACAATGAGCATTATATTTCACCGTTGCCTTAGACTGACTTTTATTTAAATTAATTTATTTTTGATAACAGAATAACTTTTGATAGCTGAGAATAAAGCAAACAAAAAAAATATTTACAATGCATTACATGGCTAGCAGGGTAGACCCAAAGCACACAGGTGTTGCAAGATAATGCTCGATCTAGGGCATGATTTGAAAATAATGCTGGCATATGTGGTTAGATGCAGTAAACCAATGTTCAGCATTTTTGTTTTCAACCCTTCTCATGCTAGTTTGGCCACTTTTACTATAGTGTCCTCGAAAAAGTCATTTTCTAAAAAAATGTGAGATAGTTTTGTTTCTTCAGTTAAAACTGGGATAAGACAGAGTTTATACAAACAGATGCCTTTAAACTACTCTTTAAAGCCACATTTTGAAACAGTTGTGATAAATAGAGCATTTGCTCCAAAGAAGCATATGCTCTTTTTATCACAATGGTTTCAAGACTACAATATATATATCCTGAAAATTCCCTTCTATCCAGGAAATGCTCCTTTCCAGGCAATGGGATAACCCTTAAATTATCTTTCAATTGAACCCTTTCACTCATGAGTTATAATTCTTGTAAAACTCTGCCAGCTGTACATATTTAATTACATATACTTTTTATTGGGGTATATAGAGCAAAGAATTTTAATCGGAGTTGACCCTGATCTGGAAGCTTCCTTACATTAAAAAATAACACTTATGTAAAATATTAGATGTCTTGAAATTTTATGAACTTGTTATTAAACTCCATGAAAGTTTTTTTTTATCACATAACTTCACTTGTTTCTGAGTTAATAAAGCCAACACATATTTATTATATTTGGCATATATAAATGATGTGATGTTATTAAAAGCAGTATGGCATGACATCATACAATGCTGAAAAATACAGCATTTTGTTTATTTATTTAAAACTTTGGAGCTCTTTTTTAAGAGTGTATGATAAGAGAAACTTACACTCATCATCACTTCTTATCACACTCATTATCACTTCTTATCAAATTTTATTTAACTCATTCAGGAAATGCTATAAAGCTTGCCAGAGGCTTGCTTAACTCATTCTCTCCTAGACCATTTTTAGACCCAGCCTCTCTGAATTAATCTACCAAAAAGAAGCATTAACTATAGAAAAGGAGAATTTTAGAATTACATAGTTTTGAAACCATTGCGTTAAATAGATTATTTGCTCCTATGGAGCAAATGCTCTATTTATCACAATGGTTTCAAAGAATGAGTTTGCAGAGGGGCAAAAAGGCGTCATTAGGAGAGAATGGGTTAATACCATTTTCTTGAATTTGTTTATTACAAGTTGTTATGAAGTGACAATCCATGTAAGCTATAGCTTCAGGACTGGATTGGCATATCTATTGGTCATCATGGTTTATATGGGTTAAATTGATATTAAAAATATCCAGGTTTCTAATTAGAATTGACAGGCTGTTCAGTTATACACTACTTGCTTGACCCTTTCCTCATATAAACATGTTTTCACACATTTGCAAACAGAGTAGACCCAGACCAGACAGCTCCCAGGAGCCATTTGATCAGGGTCTGCTCTGTTTGCTAATAGAATTTGATAGATGTGTTTCTTTACTTTCTAAAATGATTCCAATGTTCCACCTTCAATATTTCATTATATTATTTGATCCATGAATATTCAGTAGGTATTGAAATTGCAAATAAATATAGAACAGGGAAAGGGTTAATCCAATGACTTATTAATGTCCATCATAGCTCAACGACAACAATTGTTATTTAACCCTTTCCCTATTCTATTCTATTTCAATACCTACTAAATATTCATGGACAAATTTGTTGCAATGAAATATGGAAAGTGGAACACTGTAGCCATTTTAGAAAGTACAGAAGCAGATCTATCCAATTCCTTCAGCAAACAGAGCAGACCATATAGGAACCTTCTGATCTTGGTCTTCTCTGTTTGCAGGTGCATAAAAACATGTTTATATGAGGGAACGTATTAATACACAATGTCTTACAATATCCAGCCTTCAAACTGACTTTGAGAAACAGACAACTGTATTTATTCCATATATTTACATTACATGCATGCATATATCTGCAGTGCTATTCTTGTAGTAAAATAACAAAAAATAATGAAGAAAATTTAAAAGAACTAGAAATGTCATCGCAATAACAAATCCTGTCATTGCAATAACATTTTTTTTTAAAAATCCCATCTTACATAAATTTTCAACAAACATGCACATTTTAATTTATTATGCATATTTACTTCCATATTTCTGCTGAATAATTCCAACTGAAATGAAAATTATAAAGATAGTAACAATACAATGCTGTATTGTCACTGCAATAACAAATCCTGTCATTGCAGTCACAAAATGAGTGTTATTGCAATGACTGTTATTGCAATGACGCATTCTCCTATTAACCTCAACTTTTGGTGCTGATCTCTGACCTAGCCTTACTTTGATATGTTTATAACATAAACATTTATATTTATAACCTATATGCACTTTAAAATGCAAGCTATGATTTAAAGCATCTCTGTAATATGCGTTACTTAAATGACAGATTTCAAAAATACTCGCTCACATACTTAACTTAACTTAACTTAACTTTCCTTGTGTCACGTGACGACTCAAAGTCATGTGACACCCACTGACTACATCTCAGTGTGTTGACGAAGGCTTTGCGATAAAGCCGAAATATCCAGGTAATAATCAATTGCTCTGAGTTAATGGATTATTTACACATAAAATGGACAATCCAGAGCAAGAGAACAATCTTCATTGTTGTAACTTAAATAATCTTGTTTTTCTAAACTGTTTTCACACCATGCTTATAACATGGTGGCAACCATTTAGTGGTGAACAATCTTCTTCTTGAGGGTAGTTGTCTCCCTTGAATGTGTGCTTTAATGGTAGAACTCCACCATATTATAACATTGTTACTGCAATGACGTAGGTCTGAGGGACAAAGTTCAAAGTGTATTTTGAGTGCCATTAATGCTATTTACGGACTTTATTTTCTCTTTACAATGCAGTTAAATGTTGATATTCATTATAATCACCATTATTATTTTGAAAACCACATTTTCTCTCATTGAAATAGAGATCTGAATGTATAATTTTAGATTTGGGACATGACTTTTACCTAAAAATTGATACCAAAACTTGGTACAGCTGTTCAATTAATTCCTCAAATTCATTTTTTTATCACTATTTTACTAGATTTCCTTGATATATACACATTCTATGAGGAACTTTCTTTACACCATTCTTGTGCTTTGTGTAAAACCTAAAGGACAAGAAATCTGCCCAAATTATATATTAGCTCATATAAAGGTTGTTTATCTGTATTGCATTGTGTATTTTTACTGTTTATATGCTTGAACTACAAATTGACCTATTCTGTTTAGTGTTACCCCATTATCCTACATACATGTATGTAGGATAATGGGGTAACAGAATAGGTCAATTTGTAGCCTTATAAGGCAATATTTTTTGTGTAGTGTTGTATGCCAAACATACAGTTACACCCAAGTCAGTTGGTTCTGGGACAGAATGTTAATTTGAGTTTTGGTTATTTGAGTGCGCTGACACAATATAATATTGCATAATAATAATTTGATAATATGACATAGTCAGATAAACTTATATAAATGAGATATTTTACAGTGAAATGGCCGGTCCAGCATTGTTTAACCCATCGCATACCACATAGGTTATGGTATTTTTTGATCCACCTCTTAAATCTACTGAATAGGAGCATTTACAAGAAAAAAGGAAACTTTTAGAACTGTACGTGTAGTTTTGAAACCATTGTGATAAATACACGTAGTGCATTTGCACTGGGAATGGGTTAAAACAGGAAGGTCTAAGCTAAGTCCGTATTTATAGGAAAATAATGTTCCAGCTATAGACTTACCTTTTCCAAACAGGTTGAATATGGAATTATTTTGTAACTTGGACAGATCAGGGTATATACCACTGGCACGAGCATCATTACCTTTTGCATTGCTTTGTTGTGAGGTATTATCTGATCTCCCCCATATCAGATATATCACAACAAGTATAACTCCAAAAATGATCAAACTAACTGGCTCCATCTGTGATTAGTCAATCAATTACCGGTAATAGCATCCAACACTTTCTATGATTGGTTCATAAAAGTTTGACTATCGTATCCCTGACTATCCGTATAGCACTTCGATTAGCAGTTGTTTCTTCTCTTTATAATAAATTGTTAATGGTGTATTCACTTCTCAGCAGAGGTTTGACGTATAAAGAACTGACTGTGAAGAAGATTTGTGAAATATATAGTCATGATGCACTGGTTGGGAATGTTTCGTCAGCTTATCTAAACAACACGTCAGCATTAGAAGAAAAGAATTTACATGTATGGGACTCTTATCAAAACAAAACAAAACAATCACATTTAGTCGGCCACATTTAGTAACCACAGCGCATTTGATTTTTCTAATCAAATTTAGGTCATGAAAACGCATTGATTCATATTTGCATGATTTTAAATGGTCTAAAGCTTTGTGGAATTGTTCAAAGTTCAGTTTGTTGACACCCGGAAATAAACTGTGTTTACCAAATTGGTTACCTGCTTTACAGTCCGGTCTCCCTATTTACCGACAAGAACAGTCAAGAACAGACAAGAAGTAATAATTCCATTTAAGACTGAAAAAATAGAATAATTTATACATATATGCACTAGAATTAATATAAGATAATTATTTACATGCTAAAAATGCATTTTGAAGCTTATAAACCCCTAAATATCCCATAATACCTATACCGACAAGAGATTCTGCTGACCGCACATACAGACAAGAAATTCGTATGCCCTATTGCATAGGACAATGTTCTTAACAATTCCATTTAAGACTGAAAAATATTTAAATTATACACATATTCGTACTAATATTAGTAAAATAAAGATTTAAATGCTGAACTTCATTTTAACCACCACCCCACTCCCGGCAACATCGCGTCATGTAACCGACATGAGATTCTGCCGACCGCAAATACCGACAAGAATTTCGTTTGCTATACTGGCATGCATAGGACACTAATTATAAGAATTCCACTCATGACTCAAAAATAGAATAATTTGATACATATTTGTACAAATATTAATGCAAAATAACGGTTTTAATGCTAAAAATGCATTTTGGATTTTTAACCCTTTCTCTGTTCTAAGTTTAGTCCAAATTTCAATACCTACTGAATATTCATAAACACAAAGACCTATGATAACACAAAAGTGTTATCATAGGTCTTTGATAAACAAAATAGAAATGTAGACATTTTAGAAAGCAAAGAAACAGATTTATCAAATTCTTTTAGCAAACACAGCAGACCCTGATCAGACGGTTCCTCTAATCCGGTCTACTCTGTTTGCAGACCCCCTCAATATCCCGTCATTCCTTTACCGACAAGAGATTCTGTCGACCGCACATACAGACAAGAAATTCGTTACATTTATTACTGAAATATTATATCTATATAAACTTAGCGGACGTTTAAAAGTATCCAAGTCCATTTCATATCCAAGACACAAATATTCAACAAATCCTATCCGAAGTTTGTAACAATGTTTGCACAATAAAACTGCAACTGAAAATATGGTATACCAATTTTTTTCTGAGCTTGCTGGTAATACACAAGCGTAAATTCAATGTTTTACTCAAAAAGTCATGAGTTACTCAAATTAAAGCTGTTAGTTACTCAAACAGTGTAATTATCAAAAGCCGTTAAAGCTTGTGTTTGGCAAATACGTTTTACTCAAACAATCCGTGAAATGCCCAGAAACTGTTAATTACTCAAAAACGAGTGTGTTTGAAATGCCCAAAGGCCGTTAAAGCTTGTGTTCATAAGCAAAACAGAGCAGACCTTGACCAGACGGATCCCATAGGAACCGTTTGATTTGGGTCTACTCAGGAAAGGTGTATGTATGGAGTAAAGTGGAGAAGAAAGGGTGGAAGGAAAGAGCAGTAAAGGGGAAATGTAACCTCTGGTGTAATAGCCCGTAAGCTAATGCATACATGTACATATTTGCAACCTCTGACGCGGTGTTAAAACCCGTAAGTTAATGCGCATATGTCTGCAACCTCTGGCGCGGTGTAAAAGCCCGTAAGTTAATGTATACACATACATGTACATGTATTTGCAACCTCTGGCGCGGTGTAACAGCCCGTAAGCTAATGTATATATTAGATGTACATATATTTGCAACCTCTGGCGCGGTGTTAAAACCCGTAAGTTAATGCGCATATGTCTGCAACTTCTGACGCAGTGTGAAAGCCCGTAAGTTAATGCAGGCTCCTGAAAACAAACCTATAGTGGGGACATCTGTCTATTTTATCAGTTTAATCCCTGATAAAATGGACCACCACCTGATGAGACTTCATTGCTGAGGAGTCGAAATAGGTTTCTTTTCATCTGAAAATTTTGAAGTGGAAAGTTTATTGATATCCAATTTCTCGTCGGTTAAATTGATTTCAGACTACAATATATTTCTTGTCGGTAGTGCTCGTTGCTAACCTTTAGCCTGCTGAGCAATAGTTTGCAGATTTCAGTTGTCACCGTTCATTTATCTTGCATTTCTTTTCAACAGAATGGTCAGAGTGTCAAACAGTTTGAATCCTGATGAGACCCGAGTTGCTGATTTCTTGACGGTATCCGACTTCTTGTCGGTGGTGCCGATTATATAGTAGCAGTGAAGTTCTTGTCGGTCCAGACGTTATGCATTGTGAAGACTGTACCGATTAAAAAATCAAATCATCTTATCAAATTATATGTTTTATGTTTCACCATATATAAAGAGTGTTTTATAAAGTTTAATATTGAAAATGCAATTATACGGATGTATAAGGCCATTAGATTAAAACAGCACTGATTGCTTGAAGGTATCCGACTTCTTGTCGGTAGCACATGAGCAGCATTCAAATATATATTTTAATCTTTTATCAATACTATAACGTTGATTTTCCAAAACAAAAACACGTTAGAATGCATTTACTTAAACAATTTTGTTCTATTTTTCAGTATAAATGGAATTGTTAAGAACATTGTCCTATGCAATAGGGCATAAGAATTTCTTGTCTGTATGTGCGGTCAGCAGAATCTCTTGTCGGTATAGGTATTACGGTATATTTATGGAGTTTATAAGCTTCAAAATGCATTTTTAGAATTTAAATAATTATCTTATATTAATACTAGTGCATATATGTATAAATTATTCTAATTTTTCAGTCTTAAATGGAATTATTACTTCTTGTCTGTTCTTGTCTGTTCTTGACTGTTCTTGTCGGTAAATAGGGAGACCCAAAATCAAAGGATTAAGCCGGTAAAAATCAGAATTGACAGGAAATGGACAGAACGACTACGATCTACCAGAATGGGAAACATTTATAATCATTTTTAGATCTAATCAGAAATCAATCTGGCGTCTGTGAGAAGAAGAAAAGGTACAAATAAAATAAAATGAAATAATAAATAAATAATATAACCACAGACACCATCTCTTGTAATTCCTGTTTGTATTCAAATTTCCTTTGGACAGACATAGTGTGGCCAGAATATTTGTACAGATATCTATAAACACTATGTCTGCCCAAAGGAAATGCAAAGGAATTTTTGTTCTTGTTTTAGTAACAACGACCTTGAACCCAGACCCCCAATGCAAGTTCTGTCTTCATGCAAGGTATCTTGACCCCAGGGACAAAATTTGAACAATCTTGGTAAAGGTCCATCAGACGGTGCTTCATACCAAATATCACAGTTCTAGGCCTTTCAGTTCGAGACAAGAAGATTTTTAAAGTTTTTTTTTTTTTTACTACATAATCCTGTGTAAAACATGAGACCCCCCCCCCCCCCCCCAGGGCGTGGCTGTCTTTGACCCAAGAGGCATAATTTGAAAATCTTTGTAAAGGTTCACCAGATGATGCTACATACCAAATATCACAGCTCTAAGCTTTTTGGATTCAGACAAGAACATTTTTAAAGTTTTTACTATATGATCCAATGTAAAACATGTGACCCCTGGCATTGGGCCAATTTTGACCCCAGGGACAAAATTTGAACAATCTAAGAAGAGGTCCACTAGACAATTCTACACACCAAAATTAATTTAGTAGCCATAGGCCTTACAGATTTTGACAACAATATTTTTAAAGTTTTTATTTCTTTTTGGACATTGGTTGCCATGGCAACCAGAATTCTGCATGGAATCAAATTCTTTGAACAACTTTGGAAGAGGTTGACCCAAGGTAAAATCCAGCCAGTAGTTTAGGAGGAGATGTCATTTTAAGAAAAAAGTTGACAACGGAGGACAACGGACAAAGGGCGATCACAATAGCGGACCTTGGCACTTCGTGCCAGGTGAACTAAAAACAATCCACCCTTGGGACCAGGTCAGTTTTGACCCCAGGGACATAATTTATATAACTTTTGTAGAGGACCTGAACATGATGCTATGTGCCAACTATGAGAGCTGAGATCCTTCTGGTTCCAGAGGAGAAGATTTTCGAAGTTTTCACAATGTTTCTATTGAAAACTGCCCACCCCTGGGGTGGGGCCAATTTTGACCCCAGTGAACGTAATTTATATAACTTTTGTAGAGGACCTGAACATGATGCTATGTGCCAGCTATGAAAGCTGAGAAACTTGCATTTTCAGAGGAGAAGATTTTCGAAGTTTTCACTATATGTTTTTATAGAAAACTGACCACCCCTGGGACGGGGTCAATTTTGACCCCAGGGTCATAATTTATTTAACTTTTGAAGAGGACCTGAACATGATGCTATGTGCCAACTATGAAAGCTGAGATCCTTCCAGTTTCAGAGAAGATTTTCAGAGTTTTCACTAAGTATGTTTCTATTGAAAACTGGCCACCCTTGGGTGGGGCGAATTTTGACCCCAGGGACATAATTTATATAACTTCTGTAGAGGACCTGAACATGATGCTATGTGCCAAATATGAAGGCTGAGAACCTTGCAGTTTCAGAGAAGATTTTCAAAATTTTCACTATACATGTATTTTTCTATAGAAAACTGGCCACCCCGAGGCGGGGCCAATTTTGACCCCAGGGGCATAATTCATATAATTTTTGTAGAGGACCCAACGGTGATGCTATGTGCCAAAGATGAAAGCTGAGAACCTTGTAGATTCAGAGGAGAATTTAAGATTTTCAGTTTTCACTATAATTATGTTTATTGAAAACTGGCCACCCCTGGGGCAGGGCCAATTTTGACTCCAGGGGCATAATTTATGTAGAGGACCTGAATATGATGCTATGTACTAAATATGAGAAATGAGAATCTTCCAGTTTCAGAGAAGAAGATTTTCAAAGTTTTCAATATATGTTTCTATAGAAAACAAGGCACTCCTGGGGAGGGCCAATTTTGACCCCAGGGAAATAATTTATATAACTTTTGGAGATGACCTAAAGATGATGCTATGTGCCAAAGATGGAAGCTGAGAACCCTGTAGATTCAGAGGAGAAGATTTTTAAAGGGTCAAATCGTTGACGACTGACGATGCACGACACAGTGCATGCCGCACGCTGATGGACAGATGAACGATCACAGAAGCTCACCCTGAGCACTTTCTGCTCTTGTGAGTTAAAAAGAGCATTGTTTTGAAACAATTGTGATAGAGCATCAGTTCTGCTGCTATGGAGCAAATGCTCTATTTACCACAATGGTTTCTAAATGTGACTTTTACAGAGGTGCCAAAATGCGTCACTAGGAGGGAGTGTACGTGTTAATTCTGAGATCCAAGTTGTGATAATACTCTTCACTCTGTACGGTTGCAGTTTCACTTTCTGTTATCCTCTTGTTCAGTCTTTTGTCTATCTCAGCTTTTTCTGTCATATACATGTAGTCATATCAACTTAGAAAATTCAAGAGATAAAAGTTCATTAGTTATGCAATCCAATTTTCTCTGCATAACTTCAATGACCTTCCAGTGTTGAAACAAGCTTCTGAAGACTCATAATTAGTCATAAATGGCCACAGCATCAATATGTGGGGTTGGATGCATATCAGTAACAAGTCTTGTAGATTCATATCTATATTGTGACTCTAACCCTTATGTTCAGGAACCAAGTACATGTATACAAGACCTTTGAAAAAGGTTCCGTTTGTCATAATAATCATTTTCTTCAGTGATAAATTTTCAGTCTTTTGTTTAACCCATTCCCACTTAGGCTATTTTTAGATCCGGTCATTTTGATTAATTCTACCAAAAAGGAGCATTAACTAGAGAAAAGGAAAATTTCAGAATTGTGTAGTTTTGAAACCATTGTGATAAATAGAGCATTAATTTGCTCCACAGGAGCAAGTGCTCTATTTATCACAATGGTTTCATAAAGTGACTACATGTATTTAGTTTTACAGAAGCGTCAAAAGGCGTCAATACGCGGGAATGGGTTAATAATATTTAGAAATGGAGGAACTGGATGTAATTATTTAGCAGGTTTAGGGTTAAAATAACATACAGTTGAACTTTGATATCCTGAACTCGGATAACTCAAACTTCTGGAGAACTTGAAGTATAATTTTGGTCCTTCCAAAAATGTATCACTAAGCATATCTAGAAACACATGTGACCACTTAATGCAGGTCGAAAGTAATGCTGAAAGCTCCATAAAGCAGTGAACTTAAATTGGTCAGAAAAGATACTGGATGACTAGATCCTCTGTTATCTTAAAGTAATTTGTATTTGTTGAAGTTCGAGACATTGAGTGAGTGAGTGAGTGAGTTGGGTTTATGGCACTGCGACACTGAATAGGTAATTGAAGTTCAACTGTATATAAGTAATGTATATCTAACAAAGCAACAGAAATTAGTCATGCAATGCTCTGATGTAACATGAATAGTGGCATAATACTAAATTATATCCATCTTGCGTACAAGGGATAACAGTTTATGTCTCTCAATCATTCCTCAAATGGTATTGGGAAAATAAAATCACTACACAGAGGCTCAGATAAGATGCGTAAATCAAAATATGTTCAAGAAAAGCTCCTTTATTTCTATGCAAAACCCTATTTTGTAACCACTTTTGAGAATCACATTTAAGAGACCATTCTAAAGAGTGGTCACAACATAGGGTGTGGTTGAGACACAAGGATTTTAGTATTTGAAAACACACCTTTATCGACTACTGTGTTACTGTAATGATATATCTACTACACATGTGTTCAAAAGAATGTATCCTGCCAGAAAAAGTTTGATAAACAAGAGGGCTAGAATGGCCATGAAGTGATCACCAGACAATCAGAGGAGAAGATTTTCAAAGTTTTCACTATATGTTTCTATAGAAAACTAGCCTGCCCTGGGGCGGGGCTAATTTTGACCCATGAGGCACAATTTATATAACTTCTTTTGTAGAGGACCTGAACATGCTATATGCCAAATATGAAAGCTGAGAACATTCCAGTTTCAGACGAGAAGATTTTCAAAGTTTTCACTATATGTTTCTATTGAAAACTGCCCACCCCTGGGGTGGGGCCAATTTTGACCCCCGGGCCATAATTTATATAACTTTTGTAGAAGACCGGAACATGATGCTCTGTGCCAAATATGAAAGCTGAGCACCTTCCTATTTCAGAGAGGAAGATATTCAAAGATTTCACTATTTGTTTCTATTGGAAACTGCCCACCTCTGGGGTGGGGCCAATTTTGACCCCAGGGACATAATTTATATAACTTTTGTAGAGGACCTGAACATGATGCTATGTGCCAAATATGAAAGCTGAGAACCTTCAAGGTTTTAGAGGTGAAGGTTTTCATATTTTTCACTATTTGTTTCTATTGAAAACTGCCCACCCCTGGGTCGGGGCTGATTTTGACCCCAGGGCCATAATTGATATAACTTTTGTAGAGGACCTGAACATGATGCTCTGTGCCAAATATGAAAGCTGAGAGCCTTCCAGTTTCAGAGAAGAAGATTTTCAAAGATTTCACTATTTGTTTTTATGGAAAACTGCCCACCCTTAGGGTGGGGCCAATTTTGACCCTGGGGCCATAATTTATATAACTTTAGTAGAGGACCTGAACATGATGCTATGTGCAAAATATGAAAGCTGAGAACCTTCTGGTTTCAGAGGAGAAGATTTTCAAAGATTTCACTATTTGTTTCTATTGAAAACTGCCCAACCCTTGGGCGGGGCGAATTTTGACCCTGGGGCCATAATTTATAAAACTTCTGTAGAAGACCTGAACATGATGCTCTGTGCCAAATATGAAAGCTGAGAGCCTTCCAGTTTCAGAAAAGAAGATTTTCAAAGATTACACTATTTTTTTCTATTTAAAACTGCCCACCCCTGGGGTGGGGCCAATTTTGACCCCGGGCCATAATTTATATAACTTTTGTAGAGGACCTGGACATGATGCTCTGTGCCAAATATGAAAGCTGAGCACCTTCCAATTTCAGAGAGGAAGATATTCAAAGATTTCACTATTTTTTTCTATTGAAAACTGCCCACTCCTGGGGCGGGGCCAATTTTGACTCCGGGGCCATAATTTATATAACTTTTGTAGAGGACCTGAACATGATGCTATGTGCCAAATATGAAAGCTGAGAACCTTCTGGTTTCAGAGGAGAAGATTTTCAAAGTTTTACTATATGTTTCTATTGAAAACAAGGCACCCCTTGGGCGGGGCCAATTTTGACCCCAGGGGCATAATTTATATAACTTTTGTAGAGGACCTAAAGATGATACTATGTGTCAAAGATGACAGCTGAGAACCCTGTAGATTCAGAGGAGAAGATTTTTAAAGGTTGAAATTGTTGACGACTGACGACTCACGCAGACGGACGACGGACATCAGGCAATCACAAAAGCTCACCCTGAGCACTTTGTGCTCTGGTGAGCTAAAAAGTATGACAGAGAGACAAACAGATGGACAGATTGAAGGATGATGAAGAAGTGATCAATTCATGTCATCCTATTAAAGCAGGTACACAGAAAACTTCATCAGCACTGTAAAACCATGGATATGTGGCATTGCTAATAAAAACACCAATCACAACTGACAGTTTTTATTGAGATTATTTATTTCAGTACTTTGATAATGATGTAATTATGTTTGTAAACGGTACATACATTACACACATGAAAATTGAAAATGGGTAGATTTAGATCAAACCCTATTAACATGTTGCTAATCAAAGAGGCAAGATCAAATACTTTCTGATTTGCAGACAGGTAACTGTAATGGCAATACACATAAAGTGGGATTTTCAAACATCTATTAACCCGTTTTTTCATAAACACGCCTTTCTACGATTTTGCATACAGAGTAGACCCAGATCTGAAGGCAACTGTAGGAGCCACCTGATCAGGGTCTGCTCCAATTGCTTATGGTATAACAATATAGACCAGATTCTACACTTTCTGCCTGAGCCAAAATGTCCTCTGTTCATATGTGATACATTATTCATGATTAACAGGTTTATTTGTCTACCCAAGATATTATTGTTTGTTTTTTAACCCATCAATATGTGTACTTTTACTACTGTAAAGAAGGGAAAAAGTATTGTCGGTTTTGGGTTTGAAATCACTGTTGATCCAGACTATCTCCTGCATCTATGATGAAGAGACTAGTTCCAAGGTTATAAAACTGCTGAGTCTGAGATCATATATTCTCAAGTATCAGATGCTTGAGAATGATCTCAGATTCAAGCAAAAAGTTTTATAACTTTGGGGCCTGATCATTTTCTACACTGTTTGATAAATTAGACAAAATGTTGTTCAAGCTATTGAGTGCTGGGTGAGTCATGAGACTTTTTTTATGAAGAAAAAAAAATCATGCATAAATAGGAACACTACTTTTATGGAATGTTAAAATCAAATGTACAGATATTTGCATACAGAATAATTTAAATAATGTGATCAAATACAAAATAAATTCTGTCATGCATTAATTCAATGATAAAGACTAGAGACATTACCATTCTACATTGTAATCCTTTACTTCATAGATACACCTTTCCATGTCTTTGTACATGCAGATCAGTATCCATGCTTATAAAACTTTTAGTTGGATCTGAGATCGTTCTCAAGTTTTTGATTGGTCAGATTTGAGCCTTTGGCTTAAGTCTGACCAATCAAATGCTTGAGAACAAACTGAGATTCAACTTAAAAGCTTTATAAGCATGGACCCAGATGGCCCCAGTATTAGCAGTCTAATCAGGGTCTGCTCTGTTTCCTTGTGGAATTACCGGTACAAGTGTACAGTAAAACCCGGCTAATGTGACCACCAAAAAGGAGCATAATTCTGGGTGACATAGTCAGGTGGTAGCTTAATGCAGGATGAAAGTTATACAAAAGCTCCTCTAGGAGCTTTCTGCATTACTTTCATCCTGCAGCTTATAAAGACAGCTATGGTTGTTCTTTAAGTGGTCACATTAGAGGGGTTCTATTGTATAGATATGCTTTTTCCAGGGCTAAAACTTTTCTTGTTCATATGACATTATAAATATTAAGCCAGTTAATATTCATACATACATTACTTCTGACATGGTTATTCATGGAGTAAAGGGTTAAAGATATTGCAAAGGAATGAATACTAACAGACTATAACAACTTACAGTATAAATATGAATATCTTTGCCAGTCTCCAGACACTTTGCTCTGTGTTAGAGGAAAAATGGCAATAAGAAATGAAACAAATATTGCAAACAGTGAAGATCCAGATACATCTGGTTGAAAAGGTTCTACACTCTCTTTGCAGCAGAAGTGTTTAACCAAACTGTATAGACCTTGATCAGCTGTGAAATCTACCCTAATTACGCTAAGTATTCGGACAGCCAAGGAGCCGTTTGATCTGTGTCTAAACTTAGGATTATTAGGGCATGACATATAATCTCAGATATCTTATTTCTTAGCAAAACACTATCAAGCTGCCTAGCAACAAGAAAGGGTCTCATGGAGAAATGTAACAAATTATTACCCTGGATTACCTACAACTCCTCTTATCTGGATCTCTGTAAACAAATTTGAACTACCTATTTGTTACAGCCGATCTGGATCTTCACTGCAAATACCATGCAGAGAGCCATTTTTCCAATAAGGCAAAGTATAGTCTTCTAATTCTTTTTCATTTGTAACATATTTTTCACTTAAATAAATAGGAAACAATAACTCTGCATAGTTTGCCTTCTGAATGCAGTTGCTAAGCAACTAACAGTTACTTCAACCACTCAGTTCTAAGTCAGACTGTAAGAGGTAAAGTTTGTAATGAGTGGAGGCCAATGTCCTTTTCAAGGCATTGTTTGGTTTAGAAAAAAACATAAGCAAACAAAGCAGCCCCAGATCAGATGGATTCTGTTTTAAGAGCCATCTGACTTGGATCTATTCTATTTGCAAAGGTTTGAAAAAGTGCTATATGAGGGAAATGGTTTTACCCATTCTCTCATATTGATGCCTTTTGATGCCTCTGTAAAGTCATTTTTCGAAACCATTGCAATAAATAGAGCATTTGTTCCATATGAGCAAATTGCTCTATTTATCACAATGGTTTCAAAACTAAATAAATCTACAAGTTTCCTTTTCTCTATAAGATGCGTCTTTTCAGAATATTTATTCAAAGAGGTTGGATCTAAAGATAGCCTATGAGGGAATAGGTCAAGGCAGTTTTAATGTATTCTTTTTTGCCATGGAAGCAAACTTAATATCATAAAATAGGAGAATGCATACTGATGTGTGGAATGTAATTCTGCACCGAAACTGGTGTAAAAGTCTACTAAGAACAACTCAAGAGCAGTAGATGAGTGGAACATTGATCTATCTAAATCTCTTATTTCTCAGCCAATCTGTATCTTGCTGGTATTCACTGGAATAGCTTCTGCAAAGGTGCAGTTAGTGAGTTCCAGCAATATACAGTTTGGCGGAGAAATAATATAGAAATTATTTTGCCTAGATTTCATACATACTTGTCTCAGCGTCAGCTCTTAACTTGAGGTCTATGTGCAAAACTTTTATTAACGATACCCTAAGGGGCTAACTTGTGGTTACTATTGTAAAACCTCTCTATAAAAGCCACTAAATTACATCAAGTATTTTGTGTTAAAGGCAGGTGGCTGCTTAAAGCAAGGTGAAAGTAAAACAGAACGCTCCTATAGGAGCGTTCTGTTTTACTTTCACCTTGCTTTAAGCAGCCATCTGCCCTAAATACCAACTAATTAACACAATTTAGTGGCTGTTATAGAGAGGTTTTACTATATTGCAAAGACTCAGATAAGATTTATCTCTTTGGTACCTTAGCATCTGATCAGATTCTAAACTGTTTAACACTCAATTTAAATGTTTCAAAAGAAAACAGCCACCAAACAAAATAGGTCCAATTCTGTGCTTTTAAAACAGGTTGTAAGCTCAATACAGGATGCTTTTAGCTTTCTGCATTACTTTTGTCCTGCATTAAGCAACCACCTGCTCTTTATATTTATATTCTATGGGCAGGTTCTACAGTAGAACACAAATTTGCATTGCTAAAAAAAACTTGCAACAGATGTAACTACAGTTTTGTGCCAACCCCTCAAACTGTACAACAGTGAAAAAAAATTAACAATGAAAGGAAAAGTTTTTTTTATACAAGGGATGAACTACAAAAAAAAAAATATGGCCGACATGAGAACATGTCAGTAATACAACTGCCCATGAAAAAATCAATATAACTGTACACCTATAAATCGGTGGCAAACAAACTGGCCATTCCAAATTCTGGCCAATTTTTACAATCTAAATCTACAAGTATTTGTATAATACACACATATAATACATATTCACACAAAATGTTACATAGGCACAAAAAAGAGCACCTCGTTAGAATACCAACCCTCAATTATTGTGGGGGAATAAAGTTTTTTAAAGAAACCATAAGTATGTTGGTATGCATATAAACAGTTTGGTCCTCATCAGCCCTTTACTCCATGAATATTCATGTAAGAAATACATGTACATGTCATTGTGAATATTAATTAGATTACTTTTTATAATGACATATAAACACAGGAAATTTTGGCTAGGGGCAGAAACTGCAGAATATATGATTTCATAAGCAAAGAAAGTAGATCCTGATCAGACAGCTCCTACAAGACCTGTCTGATCTGGGTCTACTCTGTTTGCAAAGACATTAACCCTTTCCCTGTTCTATGTTTATTACAAATTTCAACACCTACTGAATATTCATGGCCAATATAGTTATAATGAAATATGGAAGATGTAATATTGTGGCCATTTTAGAAACTAAAGAAGTAGATTTATCACATTCCAATAGCAAACAGAGCACATCCTGATCAGACGGCTCCTATAGGAGTCATCTGATCTGGGTCTACTCTGTTTGCAAATGCGTGAAATTGCGGTTATATGAGGGAAAGGGTTAAAAGGAGTATCTATGGAGTAAAGGGATATGTGATTGATAACAAACACAAGCACATGTATGAGGCTTGATGTTTTTCTCCAAGGATGTGATGAAAGTCATGACCAAAGCAAACAAAAGCATGGTCCAAACATATATGGTGACACCACAGCTAACAATACCTAATTCCTATTCACAAGTACAGTAAAACCCCTCTAAATTCTAGTAGAAAAGAATTAAGATACTTTTAGGCAGGTAGTTGCTTAATGCAGGGAGAAAGTCATGCAGATAGCTCCCAGAGGAGCTTTCTGCATGATTTTCACCCTGCATTAATCTGCCAACTACCGGTATCTGCAAGACCCAATTTTTATACTAAATAAAATTGAATGTCTGGTTAGAGGGGTTTTACTGTATTGAACTCGGAAAAGATAAAAAGACACACATTAGTACAAGAGAACTTCTATAAAATGGCCACTCATTTCAACATGAATAATAATGTAAGAAAAAATGACAAAATGAATATTAATAGCTGCAGTTTTATAATAGCATATGTAAACATGAATTTTTGGCCATAGTACACCTTGTATAATCAGATCTATATTATTTTTATAATTAAACAGAGCAGACCCCGATCAGACAGCATCTACATGAGCAATCTGATCTTATTCTACTCTGCTTGCAAAGGTGTCTCTGTCAGGTAAAGGGTTAAAAGAATGTGGCTGCTTAATACAGAACTAAAACAATTCAGGACTCTCCTAAAGAAGTTTGCTGCAATTCTTTCATTCTGAATTAAGCTACCAATTACATTAAAAGATCAGCAATAAGACTACTTTGAGTGGCCATTTTAAAGAGATCTTACTGTTTGTTCAAATGAATTTGGCATCGAAATGAAAAGCTATTTACATGGGGAAAACATGCTATACCTCACTAAACAATGTTGTTTTGGCTTTCCAAATGAACTGTAATGAAAGCACTATTGAAAGTGTAATGAAAGCACTATTCAAGAAAATATCATCCCTTCTTTTAATTTGAATGACTGAGATTCTAAAGCATAAAATACAGTATTGATGAAAGTGTGGTCTTTAACCCTCATGAATATTTAATTATTTATACAGTAAAACCTCTCTATAACGACCACTAAATTGTGTTAATTAGTTGGTATTTAGGGCAGGTGGCTGCTTAAAGCAAGGTGAAAGTAGAACAGAATGCTCCTATAGGAGCGTTCTGTTTTACTTTCACCTTGCTTTAAGCAGCCACCTGCTTTTAGCACAAAATACTTGGGGTAATTTAGTGGTCGTTATAGAGATGTTTTACTGTACACGAATTCATGACTTCACGAATATTCATTTATTTTCGTTAATTTCATTTTATAATGGCTAATGAACACCAGAAATTCTGGCGATTTCAGAAACTGTAGAATCATATCTCTATAATTCAATAAGCAATCAGACAGTTTGGATCAAGATAAGACACCAGTTAAGCTGGCATCCCATCGGTATCTTAACTGCTTGACACGCTATTTGCATTTACTTTAAAAGAAAAACATGAGATGAAGGAAAAATTAACTTTTACACACTGTAGCAGATTGACACATCATTTACGATACACTTATCCAAAACTGAGTTTTTTAACCTATCCATTTTTCAAAAGGATGCACCTTGCAAACCTATACTGGTATTAACCCTTTACTCCATAAATACGCCTTTCTATGCCTTTGCAAACAGTAGTTGGGCATCCGAGGTGTAAAAAGTCGCTTATTTTTCGAGGTCCATGGCATTTTTTAGTAGAAATGTTTGAATACCATAATTGTGTTGCCAGATACTAATCATTTATGATTTTGGCCCATGCCACTGCCAAAACCTTCTTTGAAGGTCAGAAACTAGGTCAAAGGTCAAATGAGTGCAAAAATGTAATAAAATCTCTATAATAGTATAACAAAGCCGTAATTTTGACAATTTCAATATTTTTTTGCATTTAATTTCTTAGCAATGTCTCCACAGTAAGTATAGAAATATTTATGGCGCATTTCAGGAAGTTTTGAGTGACCTGTGATGATTGCAAGTTTGGAAAATATCGTTTTAAATACATGTACTGTACATTATCATACTTTATGTATATAACTTTGATGCAAATCTGTGCAAATTATAGTACCTCTTCACGCAGATGTATCATTTAGAGATGATAATGAAACGCCAGAAGATTAGTCTCTTATTGCAATAATCTCAGTGTAATATTGGTATGTTTTATTGTACACTATGTCATATATTAGCTGTCTGTATCATTAGCGATTGAAACACCATAGCTCCTGGTGAGTATGGCGATGTTTTTATATAATGAATTGAAATATTTTACCTACATCAGCAGTACCCATGACAAAACCCTTTCTACATTTGTGGGGACATGAATACCCCGGATATTGATTGGCCATTTTACTGGCCATAGGTACCAACTCTAACTCAACAATGAACTCATAGGCATATTCAGTGCCGCTGGCTATGAGTAACCTTCCATATCCGTGATGACAACAATCTATATGTTATTGCCACAAACAATCACTAATTATCAGATATACCTCAATACCTGGAATAAGTGAGTATGTCATAGTACTGACAAACATATCTTTTCTTGACGAACGAAGCATACCCTATATCTTGTCCACCCGTCGAAAGAGGTTAACAAATGTTCTATGGCCATCAAAATGGCTGAGTTTGCAGCACACTTGGAAAATCAGTCCCTTTACGTATCTTTACTCTGTGAAATATTATGTGGTCCCTTCTAAGTTGACATCCATCAGGTTCAGCCAGCCATGGTGCAACTCAATCACCCGCCATTTCTCACGAAAGAAGAAATGTGCGTACAAAAGTGCTGAGGACCAAGGTACAGAAGGACTGGCGCATATACAAGGGGCTACAGAAAACTTGCAAAGAAGCGCAAGCTCAAGCTCATGATTGGTATGTGATTGACTTAGTGACAGGATACCAGCTGTAAGAAGCTTTACACTTTTGTTAGGAGCAAGGCAAGGAATGTGACAGCTCGGGAATAGCACCACTGAAGAATGATGGCATTGACAATGTTGATACACAAATCAAAGTTAAAATACTGAACCAGTAGTTATCTGTCTTTACACATGAGGACCTATCTCTCATGTGTGTCGTTTGAGAGTATCCTTATTCGAATGCCCTTCCTAATCAGGTCACGATAAATGGTATCTGCAAGCTTTTTAATGCCCTTAATCTCCACAAAGCTACCTGTCCAGACACCATCTTATCAAGGTTCTTGAAAGAGACGGCAAATTCACTGGTTCCTGCTCTTGTTCTGATCTTCCAGGCCTTACAACCAGGATAAAGTCCCCAGTGATTGGAAGATTTCATGTAAATCCTATATACAAGACAATGGTCAAGACTAACCCCATTCAAACTATTGGCCTGTGTCCCTAAATTCTGTCATATGTAAGATTCTGGAATACATCATACACAGTAACCTGGTTTTACCATTACATCATCAACCCATGCCAGCATTGACTCAGGAAGCAGCACTTCTGTGAGACACAACTAATCAACATGGTCAATGACCTTGTGTCAGGTCTGTACCAGTCCTATCAGATTGATGCAAACGTTTGACCAAGTGTCTTAAAGACACCTTCTGCTTAAGCTCCAACAATATGATGGGTATTGCAAAATGCTTGATTGTATCCAACAGCCAACAAGTCATGCTGGAAGGTGTTTCCTCTGAGTCAGTACCGATAGCATCCGGTGTTCATCAATGTGCTGTTCTCAGTCCTTTACTTTCCCTCGCATGCAATGATGACCTAACAGACCACACTCTTCATGTCGACTCTTTGCTGACGCCTCACTTTTGTGCCGAGTCAATAGAAGATGCAGACATCTTCCAGAATGACATCGGCAGTCTGTAGAAAAGGGAAGAGACTGGGTTCAATGCAGAAAAGTGCTAGGTCCTGCTTATCACCAACAAGACACACATAGAGACCAGTTATACTGTCCATAGCATGAAACGGAAGACAACAAAGAAGGTAAAATAACTTGGGACACTAGTCTTTTAAATTGTCTTGAAAATCCCTAGTCCATATGGTCATAAAGGAGGCAAATTGATACACATCCGTTCTAAGCAGGAACCTTGGATCCTCCCAAAATCAACCAAGGAAGCATGTTAGAAACCCTTGATCAATCTGCAGGCTGAGTACACATTTTTTATTTTGGATCCACACACCAAGACCATGGCAAAGCGTGTGGAGATGGTCCAACGTAGAGCTACCATATTAAAATTTTGTAATTTTGGAATATTGCAAAACAAGTGCTCAGCGTTGGTGCCATGCTCAACACGATTTTCTCAAACAGAGGCAGAAACAAGTAAAGGCCGTGATGTTCTATAGTTTGTAAATGATTTTGTTGCAGCTGACGCCCCACCTTCTGACGCCCTTACGGTGCACCTACAAGAGGCCATTCCTTAAGATTCGTTGCAAGGTTTTGCAGGACCAATTTCCTGAGGGAATAGTTCCAGGGCTTTTTCTGACCATTTTGGGAACATGACCCGTACCCCTAGCATTGGGCATTTTTTTGCATCGTTTTAACAAAATTGGGAAAATAGAATATATCAAAATAAGTTTGCAACAAATCTTTTAGGATTTTACACCATTAAATGATGTTCTGTTCCACTCAAAGAATGCACAAATACCTCGTGGGCCTCAAAAATGGGCAATTGGATGACATGAATACTTTTTGCCTCTTTATTACATTTTAGTCTTTTGATTGCGAATTTTTTCCTTCAAATTGGGAAAAAAACATACTTTTTGCCATTGGGAATATAGCCTTAAAACGGCTATAAAATCGACCGAAAAAAAGCCCTGAGTTCTCCCACTCTGCTGTCAACATCATCTGGAACAAGCTACCATAACATCAAGTGATAGCTCCCAACTTTCCAGGTTAAGATTTTAGCTGTCATGTACTCTTCTTCTGTTTGCAATGTTTTAACCTGGTTTTTTTCAAATTACACGTTGGACATTCGTGCGAGTATGCCTGCTTTAAAGCGGCCAAGCATGACAAAATAAGAAGCAGAAGACACAAACACAGAGTTGATGTTGTATACCAGTATTGCAGTATTCAACAGATACATTTGAATATCGTTATTCAAGACAAGTGTAGACATGAATTGTCCCATCTGTCATCAACTCATGACAAGGTGGATACATGGTTTGGATACCGCCAGAAAGGGGCCAAGGCTGGACAGTTGTCAAATGACAAGAGTTTGATGTACTGCTTGTACTAATACATCTATACCATCTTGGACCTTTAGGCACTGAAGTCTGAATGATGGCTGGGAAAAACAAAATTGTATTTTCCGCAAGTTATCTCAAGATGTCTGCCGGAACATGCCAGGGTTTCATGCAATAACTGGATTGCGATGGTGTTAATTGTACCAACCAAGAAAATATCAATAAATATATAGTGAATTGATTAGTTACTTTAAACAGAACTGAAAGTTTTGTTTAGGTGTTCATTTACCCTATGCAAATCTATTCGCTGTAAATGCTTCAAAGTAGCTTAAAACACACTAACATTTGTTTACGATGGTGTTAATTGTACCAACCAAGAAAATATCCATAAAAATATAGTGAATTAATTAGTTACTTTAAACAGAACTGAAAGTTTTGTTTAGGTGTTCATTTACCCCACCCACTTTACTTTAAGACGTATGTGTGCATAATATATAGCTGGTATGACTGCATACATTTTATTTTCAGTAGCAGTCTGTCTAACCTTTATTTCAACGTAATTTATATTTGTTAAATAGCAATAATGACAAAGACATGACATCATGTATCATCGTTATATGTTGATTTTAATGATTTTTTAAAAAAAAAATATGTTCTCATTAATATTCATGAATATTCAAATAATATATTTTACACAAAGTAAGTGCAAATTAAAGGCCAATGTTTAACCTTGATTTTGGTACCATGTTTGTTATTTTACGCCTAAAATTGATAAAGATACAATGATTTCTCAAATAACGTATATAAAATATGCACTTAGTTGACCTTTGACCTAATTAAGAGAAACAAGGGCAAATTTTCAGGTGGCATGGGGCAGTTTCTAATTACTCAGACATCAAACATTACATATCCAGTGCATGCCAAATTCTACTATTTAATGCCATGGCTCGACACATTTTCCTCAGTTGGATGCCCAACTACAGAGGAGACCCAGATCAGACGGCTCTTATAGGAGCCATCTGATCAGGATCTACATTGTTTGCTTGATATAACATAGATATGATTCTGCCGTTCTGGACAAACATGTCTTGTGCTATGTGCTATTAAACAAATTAATCTAATTAGTATTCATGACGTCATTATTTCTTACATGAATATTCATGGAGGAAAGGGTTAACCAATGACATTCATTGGTTCAGCATCTTTTCAGACACTATGTTAGCTATGTCGAGTCTATGATATCCCAGGAGTAAATAGGTTAATTTACACTTTTATCAAAAGCACAACACTGATATGTATGCAACATCAGTACCAATAAACAGCATCACATTCTTGTTAAAGCACAACCATATTTCTTTTGGTCGTATTGACCATTTACTGAGCAGACAGGCATCTGTTCTGAGCAAGAGTTAAAGGTGTATACTCAAATACTAAAATCCTCATTTCTCTACCAAACCCTTCAAGACGAATCCTAAAGAGAGGCCACAGCATTGGGTTTGCTGGAGAAATAAAGGAGCTATTCCTGACAATGTTTCAATATACGCATCTTATCTGGGCCTCTGCATCTGTTCTGAGCAAATCTTGACATTTTAGCAACCTGTAATGACTGTAACAATAATGCAAATGAAAAAGTTAATTTCAATTTTCAAAGTAGGGTTTTTTCTTCTTTTTTCAGTTTTTCTTTTTTTAACCCTTTCCTCCATAACTATGCCTTTCTACGCCTTTGCAAACAGAGTAGACTCAGATCAGACAGCTGCTGTAGGAGCTGCCTGATCTGGGTCTACTCTGGGTGACATAGGCTTTTATATGAAGGAATTGGTTAAGACAGGTGGCAGCTTAATGCAGAGTGAAATTCATGCATTAACCCATTCCCTCATATTGACGACTCTGTAACAGTCATGTTGTGAAACCATTGTGATAGAGCATTTGCTTCTATAGGAGGAAATGCTCTATTGATCACAATGGTTTCAAACTACAAAATTCTAAAATTTTCCTTTTCTCTAGTTAATGCTCCTTTTCGGTAGATTCATTCAAAGAAATTGTATCTAAAAATAGTCTATGGGGTAAAGGGTTAATCAGCCACTGAAAGTTCAGATTGTCAAGGTTTTACTGTAGCACAGAACACAACAGATGCTTTAGTTTACAAAGGCACAGTACAGAAAGAGTAGTAGATTAACAAATATACCAACACCTCTTAACCAAGCTATTACAAAATGTTATACAAAATAAATGGAATAATTGAACTATTATTATTATTATTTGAGTAGTGGTTGTATGTTATACAAAATTCTGAAAAGCCAAAATAAATTACCCATAAGCCTGCCTTCTTGCCACAAGTATATTCCAACTCAAGTAAAAGGTAAAGGGAGACTTTTAACTCTCAAATATCTTTCTAGCTTGAGCCCTGGGTCCAAGGTTATAAAACTTCTGAGTGTGAGTTTGAGTTCATTTTCGAGTATCTGAGTGGTCAGATGTTAAGCAAACTCAATATCAGGCTTCAAGGTTATAAAGCTTTTTGCTTGAGTCCGAGATCATTCTCAAGTATCTGATTGGTCAGATTCTGAGCTTGCTCAGAATCTGACCAATCAGATACTTGAGAATGATCTCGGACTCAGACTCGGAAGTTTTATAACCTTGGATACAGGTCCTTGATATCAGACTCAAACAATCAGTTTTATTATAACCTTGGGGCCTGTTTCCTATTGAGGCATCTCGTTCTGAAACTCAGTCTGACAGGATCATTGCTCATGCACACTGCATCATGCATATATAATCCTTGGTTTTTCTACAATAAAATAAATATTCTTCCAATTTAATCACACAATTTATCACACAGTCCCAATCGTTTACAGACAGAACAGGAAATGTGTATTCTTTCATCTAATAGAATCAGGCCAATCAGAATGATTTCATAGCTAGCAGTCTTTGCATAGAAACATTCATTCATCACAGAAAATAGGATGGCTTGTTAATACATCCAATAGCAAAATAAATGAAAAATTACTATGCAGAAAATATTACAAATTAAAATTAGACCTTATTTTACTTGACTATTATACTTTAGGTTTGTTCAAGCTTTTGAGGAAAGAAACTAATACCGGAGCTTCAAACAGCTGGGATCTTGATATGATGCTGAGTACCCCAGTATCTCATCAAGATCCAAATGCCAGCCAGGTTACGGCTGGCCCAAGACTTAACCCTTAGGCTTTCCCTCATATAAATGCCTTTTCACACATTTTCAAACAGAGCAGACCCAGATTAGACGGCTTCTACAGGAGACATCTGATGAGGGTCTGCTCTGTTTGCTTTTGACATTATATAGATTTGATTCTACAGTTTTTGTTATTAAAGGCATAGATTCCCTTGAAAAGTTTACATTACTTTTACATGAATACTGAACAGGGAAAGGGTTGATGAGCATTAAAAAAATGCGTAGGATTAATTATCTCACAAAAATTCATATTGTTAATTCACCGAAGTATGAGAATAACAACTTCAACAAAGAACAAAGCACTTTTAAACAATGCAGCACTATACAAAAACATCATAAGTGAATCCAGTACATTTCAGAGAGGGGATAGGGCTTCTGTTTTTCTTTGTTTTAATCTCATTTTTTAAAGGGACACAACTCTGCAAATACACTTGACAGACAGGAAATGCAATTCTTGGTCATAGTGTGGTCTTTTTTAATTAAAAACAAAATGTACTGATAAGGGTATATGTACAGAAGATGAAGATAAAGCCTGTTAAAGATGTTCTTTTCATATTTTTTTTCATAAGATCATGGTCCATTTACCCGATTATGGCCCTTAAAATCTTGAATAGGTGTTTGAAAATTAATGATGCTAGCTCTAACAGAACAAGTGTTTGCAATACACTAATCTAGCTCAGTATGTATTTAAGTTAACCCTTTACTCCATAAATACCCCTTTCTACACCTTTGCAAACAGAGTAGACCCAGATCAGGGTCTTCTCTGCTTGCTTATGAAATAATATAGTCCTGATTCTACAGTTTCTGCTTTGGAAAAGACACGAACCTGCAGTTTCTACCATGGGAACAATTTCTGTGTCCCTGTGCTATTATAAGAACTAACTCATTCTCTCCTAGGCTATTTTAAGACCTAACCTCTTTGAACAAATCTACCGAAAAGGAGCATTAACTATAGAAAATGAGAGTTTTAGATTTGTGTAATCTTGAAATAATTGTGATAAATAGAGCATTTGCTCCATAGGAGCAAATGCTCTATTTATCACAATGATTTCAAAATGTGAATTTTATAGGGGCGCAAAAATGTGTCACTAGGGGACAATGTGTTAATCCAATCAATATTCAGGACATCATTATTTCTTACATGAATATTCATGTGGTAAAGAGTTCTGGCAAATGCTAAACAACAAGCCTATGCCAATGCCTGGTTTTGTGGATATAATGGAGTTGGAGTCTGAGTCGATTCTCGAGTATATGATTCGTCAGATTTGAGTTCAACTCCAAATCTGAGAGATTAGATGCTTAAGAATGAACTCACGACTCAAGCAAATAGTTTTCACAACCTTTGAACTTGCAATTTCTTTGAAAAAAAAATTTGAAATATTGACAGTGTAATATTTCTGCTATGTCTACGCCATACTTATCATATACAAGTAGTAATAGATTGGTTATTAAAGCTGATTGTTCTGAGGTTGAAAGGAAGACTAAAACAGTGTACAAAAGACTATTCATACTATCAACACAGCATCAATACTAAAAGTAGATGTGACTAACAGATTTGATCTCGTTGGTACATGTACTCAAATAAATCACATACGAGAATTGACTGTAATGAGTTTAAACAAGAAAATCTGAAACCCAGACAATATGTCTTTCTGATTTTTAGGAGCTCTGGCCTAATTTTCAGATATACATAGAACTTTGTATGGTAAATCACCAACAAGTTAAAGGTGAATACAAGCAGGTATTTCATGACTGAGTTTATGTATACCATTAAATACATTGTTACATGACATCATTACCCTCTCAATGCTAAATTGACAAATGAACTATTTTTAAAGAAAAGTGTTACATGAAGCCCTCTCATCTGGGTCTAAACTGTTTGCAAAGGACATTAGTTATTGTTTCTCACACTGAAGGGTTAATCTCTTGAGATCAAATAGCTCAACCCTTTATCTGATAAGAGAACTTTTTGACACCTTTGCAAACAGAGTAGACCCAGATAAGACAGCTCCTGTAGGAAGTGTCTGATCTGGACCTGCTTTTTGCTTATTGAAGAATATAAATCTACAGTTTCTGAATGGTAAAAATCCCTCGTTCATTATGCCATGAAATTATAGTTTCTGCTACGACCAAATAATAATGTGTTGATATACCATTACAAAAATCAGCTGATAAATATTCATGATGTCATAATTTCTTATATGAATATTCATCAGGTAAAGGACTAATGGCGCTTGTATTCAATGACATGGTCAAAAAACAAAATGGCATTTGTATATGCCAACGATAATACCAAATGTTCATTTTATGTATTTCTATCTCCAATGTGTTATTGAATAAATCTCCATCCAATGGACCCTCCCTGCATCCATCGATTGGCTGGTGTAAGAGGTTGCTATGGTAACACTTGCTTCTTATTGCAGAATATATCATACACAGTCCTCCATGGACATGAGAAGAGGATTGACATATTCAAATCCATCAAACTCTGATTGGTCAATCTTGTCAATTGTTTTCCTAAAACAGTTGAAACAAACAAAACTTGTCAATTCATTCAACTTGTTAATTCACCTTTTTAACCCTTTACTCCATAAATACACCTTCTACACCTTTGCAAACAGAGTAGACCCAGATCAGATAGCTCATATAGGAACCATCTGGGTCAATGCTTATAAAACTTTTAGTTGAGTCTGAGAACGTTCTCAAGCATTTGATTGGTCAGATTTGAGCCTTTGGCTCAAATCTGACCAATCAAAAGCTTGGGAACTCAAATCTGACCAATCAAAAGCCTGAGAACAAAACTCAGACTCAACTAAAAGCTTTATAAGCATGGACCCTGATCAGGGTCTGCCCTGTCTGAAATAATATAGATATGATTGTAACAGTTTCTGATACAGACAAAAAGTCCTTTGTTCATAATGGTGATGTGAAAAGACAGCTCATTAATATTCATATATTTATTATTTCTTAATAAACATTCATAGAGTAAAGGGTTAAGAGATGAATAAACTATAGGTAAACAAGAAACACATTTCTGTATGGTTGATATACTGAAGGGCTGGGATAAAAAGGACCTGCTTGTCAATCTGTATGTCTACTGAAAGTCTATGTCTATAAACGTTCATATCATGGAGTGCTTACTGTTGATATGGGTCCATGGCTATAAAACTTCTGAGTCTGAGATCATTCTCAAATATCTGATTGGTCAGAATCTGAGCAAGATTCTAAGATGTATGCCTTCAATCACTTCAAAGTCACTTAACCCTTTCCCTGTTCTATGTTTATTACAAATTTCAATACCTACTGAATATTCATGAACAAAAAAGTTAAAACGCAACATGGAAGGTGGAGCATTGTAGCTATTTAAGAAAGTAAAGAAACAGGTCTTTTAAATTCCATTAGCAAACAGAGCAGACCCTGACCAGATGGCTCCTATAGGAGCCATCTGATCTGGGTCTACTCTGTTTGCAAATGCGTAAAAACACGTTTATATGAGGGAAAGGGTTAAGACAGGTTCTAATGTATTCACTTGTTTATATGCCATTATTAAAATTCAACTAACAAATATTCTTTCATTCACTTTTTCTGATATGAATATTCAACAAGTAAAGGGTTAAACTCACGGGTCATCTGGGGTCAACTGTACTGGTTCATTAGTGAATGAGGGGTCAAAGTGTTCCAGGTCCCTCTCGCCCTTCAGCTGCGGTTTGTACGGCGGAGAAATTTGTTTCATCTGTAACATCTCCCAGTCAATGGAACGGAAAAATGCATGTGACTGGATGTCTGTGAAGCCCGTCTGAGGATGGCAGCCCAAACGCTCTTTTTGATTCTGTCAATGAAACAAAATTATTGTACATAGATGAAGACATCATGTCAGGTCAAAACATAAAGCAAGAAACATTTTTAATATTCCATGAGGGAATTAGCCAACTGGTATCTGAAAACAGTGTAGACCCAGATCATCAGTTTTTGGAAGAGCCCTCTGATCAGGATCTAAACTGTTTGTCCTTTAAATTGCTTTTTAGCTCTTTTGACTAAAACTTAATTTTGTAAGAAATCTGAACCTTCATTAAATTTTAAATGAAGATGGTGACTTATACTCCATTAACCTATTACTCCATAATTATGCCTTTCTACAGAGTGGACCCAGATCAGACAGCACTTATAGGAACCGTCTAATCAGGGTCTGCTCTGTTTGCTTATAAAGTAATATAGATTAGATTCTACAGTTTTATCGACAGCCAAATCCTCATGTGTTCATGAGTCATTATATAGGTTAATTTTGTAAGAAATCTGAACCTTCATTAAATTTTAAATGAAGATGGTGACTTATACTCCATTAACCTATTACTCCATAATTATGCCTTTCTACAGAGTGGACCCAGATCAGACAGCACTTATAGGAACCGTCTAATCAGGGTCTGCTCTGTTTGCTTATAAAGTAATATAGATTAGATTCTACAGTTTTATCGACAGCCAAATCCTCATGTGTTCATGAGTCATTATATAGGTTAATCTAATTAATATTCATGTCAGTATTTCTTACATGAATATTCATAGAGTAAAGGGTCTAGTTTTTTGCCACTTCCTGATTACCTTTTACTTCGTGAAAATTTAGCAAGAAATAGTGACTGCAAAAGTATTAACCCTTCACTTGCTGAAGTTTAAAATGCATTTCTTCTTCTTTACCCATGTCCTGTTGTATAATTACATATATCTTCACTGTGTACAAGTATTTTGCTGTGTAATCACTGCTGTGGAGTGCACTGGTTGCACAATCAACTTGTAAATAGTGCAGACCCTGATGAGACAGCTCCTGCAGGAGCTGTCTCATCTGGGTCTTCACTATTTACAGGTAGGTATATTGACGTGAATAGCAAGCGAAGGGTTAATAAACTGAACTTTTATAAGGGCATTACGAACAAGAGATTTTTTTTTACAATGGAAGATACTGTACATATAGGACCTGTCATGAGTTTTCATTTGAGATAAACTTTTCTTAAACAAGTCATATTAACTCGGAGACAAGCAAAGTTATGTGATAAATTTATATCTATATCATGTCATAAGCAAACAGAGAAGATCCTGATCAGATGGCTCCTGCAGGAGTCCAAGCCTCAAGCTGGAGTTGTCCATCAGGGTGAAGTTTGGTGGTGTTGAGGGAGAAGTTTTGGTCCTTATTTTGTATCTCCTTACATATTCTATATATTAAAACTTCTCCCTCAGCTCAAAACAGGGAGAAGTCAGCAGGTTTAGGGAGATTTTTTCTCCCAAATCGCCATCTTGCTTGAGCCCTGGGAGTCATCTGATATGTGCCTACTCTGTTTGCAAAGGCGTGAAAAGGTGTAACAGGTAAAGTCTGTAATTAACAAAAAGGAAAATTCTTGAAAGGAAAAGAAATGCTGTCCTGTTATGTCTTTGCAAACAGAAAACAGAGAAGACCCACATCAGACGGCTCCTATAAGAGCTGTCTGATAATGATCTGCTCACTTTGATGTAACAGATCTTATTCTCTACTGTTTGCCATAATGATAAATATCCTTATTTTGCATTTCAAAACAAGGTATTAACACTTTGCACGCTAAGTATTTTTCGTCTCCAACAATTGTCGTCTGCTTCCAATTCTTGAAATAAACATTCTCTCAATTCTTTGCGAAAATATTATCAAGATGACAAACAATTTGGGTCCTGATGAGACGCCACATTATGCGGCGTCTCATCTGGATTCAAACTGTTTGCATAGGTAATCAAGTTTCGCCGCTAGCATGCAAAGAGTTAAATGAATTCACTATTCATACTGGGCAGAGTCTTACGTGAATATTGATGAAGTAAAATGTTGTACTTACCTTGTTCAGGAAGCCTTTCAGTACGGAGGCAGCCTTAACTGACAATGATCGAGGTATTCTGATTGTCTTCTCCAGGATAACTGTAAAATATCAAACAGAAAAATTGCATCATTAAAATAAGTAATGGAAAAAGACTATTCTGATTTTGCAAACAATGAAGATCAAGATCTAATCATTGGTTGAGGTGACAGATCTAGACTCTATAAATATTCATGTAAGAAATAATGACATCATGAATATGGCAGAAACTGTGGATTCATAACTATATTCATGTATATATTATATCATCATGTGTCATAATGAATATTTATTTGATTAAATTTTATAATGACACAATAACACACGCACACAGAAAGTTTTGGCTGTGGCAAAAACTGAACAATCAGATTCATTTAATGCGTTAAGCATTAGGAGCTGTCTGATCTGGGTCTACTCTGTTTGCAAAGGTGTAAAAAGGTGTATTTATGGAGTAACGATTATTAGCCATCAAGTATCCTTATAAACCTTATTGTATATTTTATTACTAAATCTTTATTTACCTACTAAAATCTATGTTATGACTACTTTTTAACCCTTCGCTTGCTATTCATGTCAATATACCTACCTGTAAATAGTGAAGACCCAGATGAGACAGCTCCTGCAGGAGCTGTCTCATCAGGGCCTGCACTATTTACAAGTTAATTGTGCAACAAATGCACTCAACAGCAGTGATTGCACAGCGAAATACTTGTACACAGTGAAGATATATGTAATTATAGGGTCTCACAGGGAATGGGTAAAGAAGGAGAAATGTATTTTAAAATTCAGCAAGCGAAGAGTTAACACTTTCCTTCATATAAAGGCCTTTTCATGCCTTTGCAAACAGAGTAAACCCAGACCAGGTGGCTTATATAGGAGCTTTGTGATCAGCATCTGCTCTGTTTACTTATCAACTTATATAAATGTGATTCTACAATGCAACAGTGAAACAATCCTGTTCATGTACCATTATAAAACTGGCAATAAATATTTATGAGGGAATGGGTTAGAATTAACTTTTGACTTTCTTAGTAAAAATTGATGTAAGCTTCAAATATTAAACTGCAATAGTGCAAAGAAAAACAAGAGCATGGAATGTGGGTGCCAATGCTTGTCTGTTCGATTGTAGCCCTTGTGACTGTGAACAAGTGTGTGAAGTTTCATAAGATCTGCATGAATAGTAAAGAAGTAATAGCCAATGTTACAGTTTCCGGATGATGACAATGACGAATATGCTGATGCAGGAGTTAACCCTTTCCCTGTTCTATATTTATTCCAAATTTTAATAGCTACTGCATATTCATGAACAATATAGTAATAATAAAATACGGAAGATGGGATATTGTAGCCATTTTAGAAACTAAAGAAAGTGATCTATCAAATGCCACAAGAAAACAGAGCAGACCCTGATCAGAAAAGGTTTATGACAACAGCTCATATTTTTTCTGAAACCCCCCCCCCCCCAACAACAACAGATAAGCTAAAAATGATTACTTACTCTGGAACAGGTAGTCCTCTGTATTTTGGTCTGGATTATCTGCAGCACCTACTACATCGAATGGTGACCGCCCAGCCAGCATCTCAAATGTCAGCACGCCCAGAGCCCACCAGTCCACACTGTAGTCTGGGGTACAAAAATACCAAGGGGTAAATAGAAATGTATTCAAAGGACACAGTCACACGGATATCACATATGTCACAAACTTGCTATAAAGAATGACTTAATTTTGACTGTTATTGGTCCGATATAAAAACTACTGGTAAAACCCAGGTGCACAACACCTCATCCCAATAAACAATTGTAGGAAGTGAGGTTTTATGATTCCAGGGTCCATGCTTATAAAGCTTTTAGTTGAGTCTGAGATCGTTCTCAAGCTTTTGATTGGTCAGATTTGAGCCTTTGGCTCAAATCTGACCAATCAAAAGCTTGAGAACTCAAATCTGACCAATCAAAAGCCTGAGAACGAAACTCAGACTCAACTAAAAGCTTTATAAGCATGGACCCAGATCTATTTGTAAAGGAGTAATGTGTACCACAAGATTTATGTACTGACACACAGAAGGACAAAAAGCAAATCTATAAGCCCCCTCCCCATGCGTGACACAAAGAACAATTAACATTGTATTGTACTACAATATGCCGTTATCATTTAACAAATATTATCCTTTTTCATGTCTATACTTGTGGTTTGGAGCAAAACTATTGAAAATGCATTCTGTAAAACTTAATAAGCTGTTACAAAACTGTTTAACCAAAAACTGTCATCTGTTTAAATTAACTCTTTGATCCATAGATACACCTTTTTTTAACTCCTTTGCAAACAGAGTAGACCAAAATCAGATCACTCCTGTAGAAGCTGTCTGATCAGGGTTCTGCTGTGTTTGCTTAATATGGAATTATATAGATCTGATTCTACAGATTCTGCCAAGGTCAAAAACTCCATTGTTTATATACCATTTAAACATTTACTCCATGAATATTCATGTATTAATTAACATGACATAGATCGTTATACTAGCACATGGACACGTGAAGTTTTGGCCATGAAACATGCTGTATATTTAGATCTATATTACATAATAAGCAAACAGAGCAGACCCTGATCAGACAGCTCCTACAAGAGCCGTCTGATCTGGGTCTACTCTGTTTGCAAAGGCATAAAAAGGCGTATTTATGGAGTTAAAGAGTTAAAAAAATCTGGAAATATAATCACTACGCAAATAATAATGATTATTACTATTACTGTTATTGAAATAAGCAATTTTACAGCAATAATGAATCTTTACACATTTGATATGAAACATATAACCTTGGAACTACATGTATATTGTTCATGCCACAAGATATTCGGTCTCTGATACTATGCAAACAGTGTAGACCTAAATTTAACTACAAATGTACTGTGTCAAACACACTGTGTAAATCTGCCTATCATAGGTCTCCCACAATAACTCCTTGCACGCTAGCAGCAAATTTGCGATACCGGTATCCTATACACCAAGTAACTCAGTGTCTCATTAATATTCAAAGTTTTCCACAAAGCATGAGGGCAAATCTGAGATCCAAACTGCTTGTATCTCAGTCTCAACTTTTGCCATAAAATCATAAAGAAAATTAATAATTTTGAAAATGTTCTAGATGAAAATTGAGCAGACGACTAAATTACTTAGTGTGCAAAGAGTTATGTCCTAACTCAGGCACTTTTTGAACAGTATCTATAAAGACAGACTATTTTACCTGAAAGCCTAAAACTTTTAAATATAAACTTTATCATTATACAATTATGTCTCCATAAGAGGTAGAGATATAAGGTAAGTCTTGCTAATACAACTACTCAAAAGAAGCATCATTCTGGGTGGTAGCTCCGATGGGAGCATCCTGTATTACTTTTGCCCTGCATTAACCAGCCATCTGCTTTTACAGACTCCTATGGTTAACTCTTTCCTCCATAGGCTATTTTTAGACCCAACCTTTTTGCGAAAATCTACCCAAAAGGAGGATTTACAAGAGAAAAGGAATTTTTTTTTTAGAATCTTGTAGTTCTGAAGCAATTGTGATAAATAGAGCATTTGCTCCTTAGGAGCAAATCCTCTATTTATCGCAATGGTTTCAAAAAGTGACTTTTACAGAGGCGTAGAAAGGCGTATTTATGGAGGAAAGGGTTAATACCCCATACTGTATCACATTATTTTATAAGATGGTTCTCGATGTCTGTTATTACAGTCATTATGCTACATCAAAATATCACTACAGCACATCTGCACATTTATAATTCATTCAAACATGTGCGTGATATCTACCAATGACAGTTATATATTTTCTAAACATGCACATCTTTAACCTTTAGCATGCTATTGTCTATTTCTTAACCCTTACAGTGTGGGACACGAGTCACTAATGTCCTTTGCAAAACAGTGTAGACCCAGATGACAGGGCTCCTCCTAGAGGAGCCCTCTCATCAAGGTCTGCACCGTTTGTCATATTACACTTTAAAAATCCCTAAATATTCACCATAAGTATGACCTGTTTGAATTTTGGAATAGTCCATTTGAAATTTAAGCGTTGTAAGGGTTAATAGCACTTGAATCAAGACGATATCCAAGTAACAAGGCATCACACATCAGGATCAAAACTGTCAGATAAGATACGTAAATTAAAACATTTTTAGGAATAGCTTCTTTATTTCTCCACCAAACCACTCGAGACGATTCTAAAGAGTGGTCACAACATAGGGTTTGGTGGAGAAATGACGATTTTAGTACTTGAGTATGCACGTTTATCTATAACTCTGTTGAATATTGAAGTAGATAACATATTTATCAATAAAATTTTGCTCAGAATACCCAAAATGCAGCACAGATTGTTAGGTTGATCCTATATATGTGTATTTTCATGGGTGCTTGTCATACAGTAAAACTCCTTTAAACTGGAGTATTAATACAGAAGAACTTAGATCTTTTTTGGCAAGTGATTGCTTAATGCACGGTGAAAATCATTCAGAATGCTCCCAAAGGAACTTTATGCATGTCTTTCACCCTGCATTAAGAATAAGCTGCCACCAGTATTTTAGAATCTGAATGGCAATGATACTAATACATTGTGCAAGTCCGGCTAGGAGGGGTTTTACTGTATTATAATCTTATACAGCTTTACACTGAATAACAGATCACTTAAGTCATACAGCTGTGAAATGCACAGTAATTCATTTTGTGAATTAAAATACATATAAATGTTACAAGGTCAGTGTAATACAAGATCTAGCCATCTAGTGTACATTTAAGCTTCACTCTTTAAAGGTAGGCAAAAGCTTAAATGAAAAGGAATGATCTAACATGGCCAGTGTCATGAGAAGAAATGGACTCAGAAATTTGTAAACATATCAGCTGTGTCACTGACATAAAACATCCTAGCACACTCTACATTGTTGGTTACTCCTCAGAAAGTACAACTACCATGGATATACAGTAAAACCTCTCTATAATGGCCATTAAATTGTGTTAATTTAGTTGGTATTTAGTTCAGGTGGCTGCATAAAGCAAGGTGAAAGTAAAACAGAACGCTCCTATAGGAGCGTTCTGTTTTACTTTCACCTTGCTTTAAGCAGCCACCTGCCGTTAACACAAAATACTTGATGAATTTAGTGGCCGTTATAGAGAGGTTTTACTGTAAGCAAAAACCTGGGTTCCAGGATATAATACTCTAAAGTATCTGATTGGTCAGATTTTGAGTCAAACTCAGAAGCTGTCCAATTAGCTGCTTGAGTATGAACTCAGACTGAATAATGTTCTACTGTCCCTTTCCCAGTGACACAGGCCATATAATAATGGATACAATGAAATGGTTTTATTGCAACAATGGAGCTGAATGACTTGTTACAACTACAGAAATGTTCTTTGGAAAACTGAGGGGATATACTTTACCTACCAGTAGGTCAGATTATATTAACCCTTTAACTGATGAATATTCATGTAAGAAATAATGACTGCATGAATATTCATAATCTGATTTTTTGTAAAAACCAAAGCAGAAACCATCAACTCAAATCTGCATTACTATGCAAACAGACAAGACCCTGATCAAATGCCTCCTGCAGAAGCTGTCTGAGCAGTCCACTCTGTTTACAAAGGTGCCAATAGGCGTCTGTCAGGTAAAAGGTTCATCTTTGAATGCCATCAATGAATGACAATTGAATGACAGTCCATTCAGTATTAACCCATTCCTTCATAGGCTATTTTTAGATCTAATCTCTTTGAATAAATCTAGCGAAAAGGAGCATTAACTAGAGAAAAGATTTGTTTTTAGAATTTTGTAATTTGAAACCATTGTGATAAATATAGGAGCAAATGCTCTATTTATCACAATGGTTTCAATATGTTATTTTTTCAAATGCCAGTGCACTCATTTACCCTATTCAAACAGTTAAATATTGTACCTACTGGACAATTTATCTTATTCTTAATAACCAGCAAAATGCATTGAGAATTTATCTACAAACACACTAACACTCAGGTTCACAAACAATCTATTATAACTGAAACTTAACCATTTCCCTGTTGAATACTCATGTAAGAAATAATGACATCATGAATATATATTTGCTGTTTTTTATGCCATATGCAAATACAATTGTTTGGCATTACTAGAAAGTGTACAGTCTGATCTACAATAATTTTACATTAACCCATTCCCTCATTGGTTATTTTTTTATCCAACCACTTTGAATAAATCTACCGAAAAGGAGCATTAACTAGAGAAAAGGAAAAATTAGAATTTTGTAGTTTGAAAACATTGTGATAAATAGAGCATTTGCTCCTATAGCAGCAAATGCTCTATTTATCACAATGGTTTCAAGAAGTAGTTATTACAGAGGCGTAGAAAGGCGTATTTATGGAGGAAAGGGTTAAAACAAACAGAGCAGACCATGAACAGATGGCTCCTACAAGAACAATCTGCATTGGGTCTACCCTGTTTGCAAAGATGTGAAAATGCATTTGTTTGATGGAATAAAACAATGTAATCCTTTCACCTTTTTATCCATACAGAAACCTTTTAGCACCTTTGAAAACTGGATCAACACAGATCAGACGCTCCCTGTAGGAGCAGTCTGATCACAGTCTGCTCTGTTTGCTTATGAAATAACATAGATCTATATCTAGTGTCTGCCATAGGGAAAATTTCCTTGTTTATGTTGCCATTACAAAAACTCAACTCATTGATATTTATATAGTCATTATCTCTGACATGAATATTCATGGCGTAAATGGTTAAATGCAGAAAATGCAGCTGTGTTATGATGGCTATCCTAATGATAATAACAACTGTATATTTTTGTTCTGTATGAAGCAGAAATTAACCCATAAAGAATAGGAACCAACTATATAAGACCTTTGAAAACAGTATAGATCCAGATCAAAGGGCTTCTGAAAAAGCCCTTTGATCAGAGTCTGCACTGCTTCTCATAAAAATCATTTTCTTCAGTTAGAAATTTTGATACAATATGTTTTGTTTAACTAATATTCAGAAAGGGAGGATCTGGTTATGGGTTAAAACCTGGGATATTAAAGTTAGAAATCTGTCAACAGAACTCAGACACCCCACTTATGTATGACTTTTAAACCTATGACAAGGGCTATAACTCTGTAACTGAGTGCATACCATATCCAGGTATACAACATAATGACCAACCCTCCTATAAGGTTTCATGATTTGAGGTCAATTGTGTTTTCAGTTATATACAACATACATTGTATATAAAATACCTGACAGATGGATAGAGGGACTCATGGACAGACAGGAGGATATAGTAACAGGAGTAAATCTAAATCAAGTCACTTCACTTAACCCATTCCCTCATATTGACGCCTTTTGAGGCCTCTGTAAAAGTCACTTTTTGAAAGCATTTTGATAAATAGAGCATTAAAATTTTGCTCTATAGGAGCAAATGCTCCATTTATCACAATGCTTTCAAAACTACACAATTCTGGGGGGTTTTCTTTCATCTAGTAAATGCTCCTTTTCAGAAGATTTATTCAAAAAGTTGGTTCTAAAAATAGCTTATGCAGGAATGAGTTAAAAAGAGGGTCTAATATGCTATACAATTCATCAGATTAGTCAATCGACTGGTCTAAATATACTGAGGGTTGTGTCTACCTCTGCAATTACTCATTTAAGAGTTCCCAAATGACAGGACATGGGTTACACACAAGCAGATGTAATGCTCTATATAGCCAGTATGGGAAAATGGGCACATGAGACATTTGCATATGGTTTAGATCCAGATCAGCTGTAATGATGTAATACAGCATCTGGTCAAGGCCTAAAATGTATGACAATAGATCTTTGCACCTTAGTAGCAAATGTGTGACTACCTATGCAAAAGGACTGGATCTAGATGAGACACCAAGTAACGTCTGATTATGTTTTTTGAATGAAGAAAGTCCACTTCAGCAAACTGCAAATTTTCAGCCAATCGGCATGTAATGAGATAAAAACAACAATGCAGCCTCTAACAAGACTGTGTTCTTAACCCTTTCCCTCATATAAACATGTTTTCACGCATTTGCAAACAGAGTAGACCCAGATCAGACAGCTCCTAAAGGAGCCGTCTGATCAGGGTCTGCTCTGTTTGCTAATAGAATTTGATAGATCTGTTTCCTTGCTTTCTAAAATGTCTACAATGTTCCACCTTCCACATTTCATTATAACTATTTTATTAATGAATATTCAGTAGGTAATGACATTTGGAATAAATAATGAACAGGGAAAGGGTTAAGAGGCAGTAGAGGTATGATTACACCTTTTGCAAATGTCTAAGAGCCTTCTTTCCCCATGATGCCAGCTAAATGATACTGATTGTCATGATGATGAGGTCTGCAGGTAAATGTGCATCTTGCATAAAAAACTCTGTACAAATAAACAAGAATAAAACCACAGCGGCACATACAACTGCTTAGTTACCAAGGCAACAAAACCTGAACTCCAACCAATCAAACTCTGAAATCTTTATGGAAGGCAAGGGATGCAGCTTTTTGTTAATAATTGGTCATCTTATCCATTAAATAAAATCCTCTGTAATCAATTTGTACTCTATGTCTTGCATGTATGGGAGATAATCTTTCCACACTTTGGGGAAACATTTGCAAAGTTTGAACCCATATGAGACTTCAAGTATCTTGGCACTTTATTTCCCTTTACTTCACTAATAATGCATTTGCAAAGAGAGAATATCTAGATTACACAGTTCCTGTAGGAGCCATCTGATCTGAGTCTACTCTGTAAATATATAAAAATGCATCTCTATCAGGTATTAATCAAGGCTTAATCAATGTAAGAGATCTGAACTCTTAAGACTCATTACGAACAAACATGAAGTGTATCTTACAATATAACACTTTAATGTTCTAATAGATAATATTTTTTATGATTATGTGAATAATAAGGATCAAGATTAGATGTAAAATAGCTTGGTATCTCATATTTAAAGCTCAAATCTCAAATCTGAGTCTTTAATGTTTCATGCAACTTTACTGTGTGTCAAGTACATTCCCATTTTCAAGTTTTGTTGCCAATGGAAACCAATTCAGACCACTGTAGTCAAGAGATACCATATTCTTCTCCGCGGAGAACCTCCGGGGCTATATAATTAGGTGTCCCACAAAATGTGTTCGTTAGGTCACCTGGCCATAGGTTTTCCTGTCATCGTACAGAAGCAATAAAACACACATATCAATAACCATGTGAAAAACAACAGTAGATTAACTAACGCTGAGCTCCAGATAAACGTTTGAATAATTCTCCTCTAAACACTACATTTTTTTTATAAATGTTTTGAATACTTTTCAACCAAACCCTATCTTCATGTACACATAACTGCCTCCCTAAGGCAATTCTATTGAGTACCAACAAGATAGGGTTTGGCTGGTAAAGTGACGGATTTGGAAACAGCAAAATATCGCTTATCTGTAGGTCTGCTACAGTATGATGGAAGTTTTGTTGAGTTAGGAAAATATTCATAGTTAGCAGTGCTTTTAGCATCACAGGAGTCTGCGATCTTTGTCACAGGTCGAATGTCAACAGAGGTAGCTCAGTTTGAACAGCTACATTCATAGATATACAAACATCATGTCTAGTTGTCTACCAATGAAGAAATTTTCATAAAATTTGAGAATTGGTATGACATAAAGTGTATTTGTTATTAATTAAAATACACAAAATATTCATCTGCAAAATTACTGAACTTTTCCTTTTCTGAATAAACTTCCATCATACAGTGTCAATAAAACAATGTGAGTAAAAGGAAGAAATTAGGCAGCAGTAATCATCATGAGACCATGTACACAAGAAAAACCTTTTGAAAGTAACATACGGTATCTACTATGCATTAATCTGTTATTCAGAGTAATATATACAGGGCATTTTCAAAAAGTTAAAAACATCACTTCTCCAACAAACACAATTCTGAATAGTGGCCCCAACATAGTTTGGTGGAGAAATAAAGAAGATACATTTTATCTATGTTTTGAATAAAAAGAAATCACAGTAAAACTGCTCTAAAGCAACCACTCTTTAACCCTTTCCTTCATACATCTGCAAACAGAGTACACCCAGATCAGACAGCTCCTATAGGAGCCGCCTGATCAGGTCTGCTATGTTTGCTAATAGAATATGATAGATCTGTTCTTTACTTTCTAAAATGGCTAGTATAGGGTTTGGTGGAGAAATAAAGGAGCTATTCTTGAAAATGTTTCAATTTACCCCTCGTATCTGTAGCTCTGGAACATGATATAAATTACGATGGCTGCTATTAGCTCAGTATTCTAAGATTTAACATTGGTACTCAACAATGACTGCTGTCCAATTTTTTCCTCTCACACAGAAATAGAGCTTTAAATATACAAAGAAACAGCATGTTAATGTGAATGCTATGTGAATCAAAATCTACTTGTGCAGACCAAGCTCATTTGAGCTGGGCCTACTATTGAAAAACTACTGAATCAGTAACTATCAATATGATTACATATTAATAAGCACAAGTGCCGTTTCTTTGCAAGATTAGTGTCAAATCATGTAGCAGTATAACATATTCACGGTAAACTCTGAAGTTTTACATATTCTGTATCTGCAAGACTAAACGTATCTTGCTATTTTAGGATATAGAAACAATATGTTATAGATAAAGGTTTATACTCAAATACTAAACTCATCATTTCTTCACCATACCTTATGTTGTGACCACCCTTTAGAACAGTCTCAAAGAGACAATTCTAAACAGTGGTCACAACATGGGGCTTGGTGAAAATATAAAGGAGCTATTCTTAAAAATGTTTTAATTTACATGTCTTATCTATTTCTCTGAGACACATTCTGAGTTAAATTGAAAACTAGTAATGTTATTCCTGATATTTTGAACCACCTTGAAGATTTTTCACTTGTTTTGAAACAAAAACAATAAAAAGCTTTTATGAAGACTAGAAATGTGTCCATAGGACACAAACTTAAGATGTCCTAGCCAATTTTCACTTACAAACTTATCCCTTTACTTCATGAGTATTTATGTAAAAAATAATGACGCCATGAGTATTAATTAGTTCAGTTTTTGTAATTGTATATGAACATAGAAATTTATTGCCAAGACACAAGTTATAGAATTACATCTACATGCATACTAGTTCATAACAAAGTAGACCCTGATTAGATGGCACCTGTAGGAGCAGTCTGACCTGTGTCTACTCTGTTTGCAAAGGCTTACAACAAAGAGCATTTATGGAGTAAAAGCTTAATGACCTAACATGGGGCATACATTGCCTTCCACAAGTTGAAATCTACATATAAAAGAAAAGGCAGCACAAACTTTATGAAACTATTACTGAGACAATCTGTCACTTTATATCAAACCATTAGTTGGTTACAACTTTTTCTGATTTTTTTACAGTAATATTATTTCTTGTCTAATTTACTGCAAAAGCAATTTTAACCTTTCATGTAAGATATGATATACATATAAAACTTCATAAGGATTATACATGAATATGTTATACTAGCTAACAATAGAAATCATAAATAGAGGGCCATTCCAAAGGAGAACAGGGAAAAAGACCTTGACCCCAAGTGACCTCTACACCCTAGTACCACTTGCAGTGGCCTTGACCTACCATAGTCCTCGCCCCGTAGAATTTCTGGTGCAATGTAATTTGGGGTGCCACAGAAGGTACTGGTAGAGTCGCCTGGCCATAAACCTTCCTAATATCATAAAATACAGGAGCAAAATGGTTGGAGAATTAATAAACACGACAGACACATTTTCTTTTTGAGAGTGGTTGAAAGGGAGCTACTTCTCAAGTTCCTCAAATTAAGCCTTTTCCTTCATATATACAGGATCTGTCGCGAGTTGTCTTTTAAGAAAACATGTTCCTAAATGAGCCTTAGAAAATGTTATTAAGCGAGCCTTTGGCGAGCTTAATAACATTTTCTTGGTGAGTTTAGGAACATGTGATCTTAAAAGACAACGAGCATCAGATTCTTTTTCTCACATAACCAAACAGTGTAGATCTAGATCTATTTTTGCCCTTTTAATGACATGTAAACATCGGTTTTCCCCAAGTTTGACGTCATATATGACGTATGACGTCATATATATTCTAAAGTGTTCTTACACGTGTTACTGATAAGAGAATCTTAATGCTTTCTCACACCTATGCAAACATAGTAGCCCCAGATCGGACGACTCCTGAGGGAGCCTTCATTATAACAGATCTGACTCTACAGTTTCTACAAATACCAAAAAATATCCATTGTACATAAGCCATAATAAAAATGTAGGTATTAAGTATCCAAGATATCATTATTTCTTACATGACTATTTAACAACTTTGCAAACAGTGTAGACCCAGATCAGATGGCTCCTTTAGGATCTGTCTGATCAGAATTTGCTCTGTTTCCTTATTAAATGATATAAATCTAATTCTACAGTTTCTACCATGATAAAAAAAACCTTTGTTCACAACTTCATTACAAAAAAAATAATTTCTTATATGAATATTCATCAGGGAAAGGGTTAAATTTGTGAAAAGGTCAACTCTTCTGCTGTCAAAAATGTTTAAATCCAATCTGTTGCATTGTTATTGTTTTTTTTTTTAGATTCATTCAAGCTTTTGAGAATCTATTGACTGAGTGGCAAACAGCTTGGATCCTAATGAGATGCTGAATTATTCAGCATCTCATTGATTCCAAGATCTTTCCAAAATCAGTCTAGGCCACAATTTAAAAAGATATGTGCTCAAGACTCAAAATCTGTAATCAAAATTTCATCTTCTTGTGGCGCTTAATTGCACACACCTTTAACAATAAGGTTTGTACATGAACAAGTCTATAGACAAAAAATATCCAAATATGGTTGATACAGTCAGTGTTAAGTATTTAATACTGTTATTAGAAATATTGCACAGAAACTGAGTTTTGAGCACAGGGTTTGTTTAAAGCCTTTATTCCAGGAATACTCATATAAGAAATAATGACATCATGAATATTAATTAGATCAATTTTATAAAAAAAATATGAAATACAGCAGTTTTTACAATGGTAGAAACTGTACAATCATATCTATATTATTTCATAATCAAACAGAGCAGACCTTGATCAGATGGCTGCTACAGGAGCCATGTGAACTGGTCTACTACGTTTGCAAAGGCGATAAAAGGCGTACCTATGGAGTAAGGGGTTCAATTTTTATAAACCATGAGGTCGCATTTATCAGGAGAAGGGTAAAATCCATTGTTTACAGTCTTCTGCATTCAATGCTGCTGACAAAGAATCAAATATTATACTAGTAGAAAGTTTTGCATCTTGAATAATACCGTTACCCCAATGCCAACTTAATTTGATCATCTTAATGCTGGTATGCTAGTGAAACACAGGAGTCATCTGTTCTAGGTCTACCCTGTTTTGCGAATGCGTGAAAAGGCTTTTATATGAAGGAAAGGATTAACTTTATCATCTTAATGCTGGTATGCCAGCGAGACATTGAATAATCAGAATCCAAACTGTTTGACACATTGATTCAGGGATGTGACTACGCTGATAAATCTCACTCTTTAAATACATCTTGTGGAATTATCATTTCAAAATGGGAGATATTAGATCCCTGATTATGTTTATTGTCAACATTTATACGTTGAACTAAGTTTCATGAGAAAAGCAATATAACCCCTAGAGTCACAACTAAGATTCAAATTATGCACAAAAACAACACTGATTGCTGACAGACATTAAAACTATAACTTTTCCCTTAAAAATCTGATGTGTTAAACAAAAGTGTCATCTGCCGACAGAAGTGTGATGAAAAAGGTGCGATGCAAAAAGCATGAAAAACAGACAGATGGGCAGACAGATGACAGAGAAGTGATCCCTAAGTGTCAATCTGCTAAAGCAGGTGACATAAAAATGTCCTTTTAACCCTTATTCTGCCATTCTTGTTCCAACCATCTTTCACAAACAACTTGGATCCAGATTAGACTCAGAGTTTACTCGGCCTCTTATTAGGATCTAAGTTGAAAGTTGATCATTGGTTTTTAACCCTTTCCATGTTCTATGTTTATTCCAATTTCAATACCTACTGAATATTCATAGACAAAACAGTTACAATGAAAGATGGAAGGTAGAACATTGTAGCCATTTTAGATTTTAGTAAAGAAACAGAACTTTCAAATTCCATTAGCAGACAGAGCAGACCCTGATCAGATGGCTCCTATAGGAGCCGTCTGATCTGGGTCTACTCTGTTTGCAAATGCGTGAAAAAGCGTTTATATGAAGGAAAGGGTTAAAGCTTGAATGGATTAAAGTCAGTACAACTCGGACTTTAAGTAGACATATTTTTATGTCAGAATAAGGGTGAAGACTTTTCTTTGTAGAAAAATATTGATTTACACTTTTTATTACAAGCATATATCATGGTATATGTATATATAAGACAAACATACCTTGCACATGCCATAGTCTGTAAGTTTTATATGTCCCTCAGAGTCTAACAAAACATTGTCTAACTTCAGATCTCTGTAAACAATACCTGAAACAAACATACATTGTCTAACTTCAGATCTCGGTAAACAATACCTGAAACAAACATACACATCATCTAACTTCAGATCTCTGTAAACAATACCTAAAAAACCATACACATTGTCTAACTTCAGATCTCTGTAAACAATACCTAAAACAAACATACACATTGTCTAACTTCAGATCTCGGTAAACAATACCTGAAACAAACATACACATCATCTAACTTCAGATCTCTGTAAACAATACCTAAAACAAGAGGGCCAGAATGGCCCTGACATCGCTCACCAGACAATCAGGAGAGAAGATTTTCAAAGATTTCACTATATGTTTCTATAGTAAACTAGCCGGCCCTGGGGTGCGGCAAATTTTAATTCAGAAAGAATAAATTAATCTATACTTATGTTCAAAATTTCAGATATTTTCATTACATCTTCATGAGTTCATATTATTATTCATATCTTACCTTAAGATTGATGTACTTTTAACCCTTCCCCTGTTCTATGTTTATTCAAAATTTCAATACATAGTGAATATTCATGGACAAAATAGTTGTAATGAAATATGGAAAGTGGGACAGAATAGCCATTTTAGAAAGTAAAGACATATATTTCAAATTCCATTGACAAACAGATCAGACCCTGATCAGACAGCTGCTATAATAGCTGTCTGATTTGGTCTGTTCTGTTTGCAAATGCTTGAAAAGTCATTTATATGAGGGAAAGACTTAAGTAAACATATTATAAGTGCATGTATATTGTACACAAAATAAAAATAATTTAATGCAATTTGCACTATATTATATCATAAGCAAATACAGCAGATTGATCAGATGGCTACTACATGAGCCATCTGATCTGGGTCTACTCTGTTTGCAAAGGTGTAGAAATGCATATTTATGGAGTAAAGGGTTAATTGTTCTATTTACAGGTCAGATCTAATTTGCAACTGCCATTATCCAGAAGGGAGGCAATCCAGTTGTAATCAAAAAGTGTGAAAGGGAGATGTATGCTTAAAATAGCCAGCTAAAAATAGCCACTGCTCTCCAAGATGCAATAGAACACTTGAATTTGTATTAAGCTGAACTTCACAGCAGATACAGTTATGGGATATATATTGATAGATGGCAGCTTAATGCAGGTCATAGATATGGAAAAAAGCTTTAAGAGCTTTCTGCATTTTGAGTATTTTCCACAAAGTTTTCTCAATCTAAAATGAGTGTGTGTAATTTGTCTAAACACAATTTCTACTCTACTGATCAGGCTAAGGGTGATTACCAATACACTCTGGCCAGTGAGTCCTATCAGAGCACTGGATTAGGAAAACTTTAACCTGTAGAACCTTTAGGCTGTAGAAGTGAAAATGTATATATACACAGGGCAGGGCCAATTTTAACCTCAGAACTATGATATTTTCAAAACTCATTAAGGCATGCTAAGTTAATCTATACCACAGATATCTAAGCTCTGGGACATGTAGTTTTGACAAGAAGAGTTTCAAAGTTTTTCCTATGCATATATAGTGATCCCATGGGCTGTTTATGCAGTCAGCTAAAAAAAACTGTGAATCCCTGGGGTGGGGCCAATTTTGACCCTAGGGGCATAATTTATATAACTTTTGTAGAAGACCTGAAGTTGAAGCTATGTGCCAAATATGAAAGCTGAGAACCTTCTAGTTTGAGAGGAGAAGAATTTCAAAGTTTTCACTATATGTTTCTATTGAAAACTGAAAACCCCTGGGGCAGGGCCAATTTTGACCCCAGGGGCATAATTTATATAACTTTTGTAGAGGACCTACAGATGATGCTATGTACCAAAGATGAAAGCTGAGAACCCTGTAGATTCAGAGGAGAAGATTTTTAAAGGTTGAAATTGTTGACGCCCGACGACGCACGACGGACGACGCACGACGACGGACATCAGGCGATCACAAAAGCTCACCCTGAGCACAAAAGTGCTCTGGTGAGCTAAAAAACATACACATTGTCTAACTTCAGATCTCTGTAAACAATACCTAAAACAAACATTGTGAAAAAAAAACATATAATGACAAGCTTATGCAAACATTTTGTATCACAATTTTCTTGAAAGAATCCTGCTAATCTGGGTCTACATTGTTTGTCACAAAAATCATTTTCTTCACTGGTTATTTTTTATGTTTATATGTTTTGTTTCCCTCATGAATCAGCTATTTATCACATGGTATCAAAAAGCGACTTTCACAGAGTTGTCAAAAGGCATCAATATGAGGGCATGGGTTAACATTCAGAAATGAAGGAGTCAATTCTAATTATTCACCAGATTATGGATTAACCATTAAAAGCATTTTCTTTCATTTCTATTGGAGAACACTATCAGTGTCAGTTTGAATACTGATGAGACACAGAATTACTCGACTTCCCATCTGGATCCAAACTGTTTGAAAAGTGTTTACCTTATAGATTATAGCTCAACCTTCCATATTGATCCTTGAGCTGCAGCTTTGAAAGGTGCATGCAATTGTCTAGTAGAATCTTTGCACTCTTTTCTATTTGTAAAAACTATATCTGCCAAAATTCTACAGTAATTTCTAATCTTCTACTTCTGTTAGTTCAATCATGGTGTTAAACAGTTGAGACACAAGAGTAATTAGGTGTCTAATCTGGATCCAAACTGTTTGCAATGATTATCATAATCTAACAAGGACCTGTATTGTTTGTAATGGCAGCATACTGAAGCTGCTAATGAATGACTATAACGGCCAAAGCCAAGGGTCAAATTGTATACTCTACCAAGAGGGCTGATCTGGGTAGGAGCCATTTGATCAGGGTCTCCTCTGTTTGCTTATGACATAACACAGATCTGATTCTACAATTTCTGTCAGGTTAAAAATGCCCTTGTTCATGATGACAGTATACAAATTCAGCTAAATAACCCATTCCCTCATAGGTTATTTTTAGATCCAACCTCTTTGAATAAATCTACCGAAAAGGAGCATTAACTAGAGAAAAGGAAAGTTTTAGAATGTTGTAGTTTTTAATCCATTGTGATAAATAGAGCATTTGCTCCTATGGAGCAAATGCTCTATTTATCACAATGGTTTCACAAAGTGACTTTTACAGGGGTGTAGAAAGGCGTATATATGGAGGAATGGGTTAATATTCACACAGTCATTATTTCTGACAAAAACATATTCATATACTAAAGGAATAATGTGGCCTATTTGTTTTTGCATACCTCTAGTGTGTAGGAAGTTTAAGGCAAGGCAGATTTCCGCGGAGTAGAACCTAGCGTGCTCCTCCGGTAACCTGCGCTGTCGTTGCATATGAAACATCAAATCACCACCATTCACAAACTCTATCACAAAGAACAATCTGAAACAGAAAATATGACGTGATAAAAATTGAACAATGTACTCTTAAAGTGATGGTCTCTACAATAACAGGGTACTTTCAATAAAATCATTAAACATTGGGTTGGTTATGTTCTGTTATTTTAAAGAAGATTTTAAATTTTTAACTTAATGGTCGCTTAACCCTTACCTCCATACATACGCCTTTCTATGCCTCTATAAAGGTCACTTCTTGAAACAATTGTGAGCAAATGCTCTATTTATCACAATGGTTTCAATACTACATAATTCTCCAATATTCCTTTTCTCTATTAAATGCTCCTTTTCGGTAGACTTATTCAAAGAGGTTGGGTCTAAAAATAGTCTATGAAGGAATGGATTATCACATGTCTGAATACTTATGGTAATGAAGGTATTTCTTTACTTACCCAATCTATGACCTAGCATCATCAAACATAAAGGTCAATGTACCTGTACATTTCTATTAAATTTCAAATCTATTTCATAAATAGTTGCTTAGATATGTACACGATTTTGGAATTAGCTTGCATGTCAAACTTCTCCAAAGATTTTCAACTCTAACTAAATGACAATCTAGAATTCAATGGGAGATAGATGAACAAACTTTCAACATGTGTCATACAACAGATTTGACCCTTTCCCTGTTTATTATTCATGTAAGAAATAATGACATGAATATTTATAAGCTGAAGTTTTTATAATGTGAACTTTTCAAGGAAACTTTTTGCTGTAGAATCAGATTCATATCATGTGGAACATTGTAGCCATTTTAGAAAGTAAAGAAACAGATCTATCAAATTCAATTAGCAAACAGAGCAGACCCTGATCAGATGGCTCCTGTAGGAGCCATCTGATCTGGGTCTCCTATGTTTGAAAATGAGTGAAAAAAAGAAAATGTATCTATGGGACACGGATGCCCCCGCTGGCAAACAGGAAGTAGATGAACGACAGATCTGAAAAGGAGAGACGACGGTATAACTCACTATGATTATGCTTCAGACCAAATTATCAAATCATTCCAGCTTACACAAGCCAAGAAATCTTTGACGAAAGATTTTGTGGACGGACGTACGGGGGTAAAACTTAATGCCCCCGTTGCCTAAAGGCGGGGGCATAAAAAGCGTTTATATGAAGGAAAGGATTAAGACAGGTGAGTAAAGGAGCAATGCATACTGCAAGATTTTCCGGACATACAGACAGACAATAACAAATCTTTATACATCCCAAATATTGACATCAAAATTGGAAACCAGACTCAGTGTATTGTTGTAGTGTAAATTTGAATAAAGGCACACCTGCTTGGTGTCTGGAAACAGGAATGCAGGCCAACCAAGAATGGGTAATTTGTGGCCGTCTCAAATACATGCTTCTCTGTCTGCACCCAGTCTATGTCCTGTAAGATAATAAGTACACCCCAGATAGGAGGTCCGTTAAAATCTCCTATTTCTCATTCCAGACCCTATCTCCTAGTACAATCTTCCTTACCTCATCCGAGGTTAACTTATATAGTATTCTGCTTGAATTCATTCTCAAGCATCTGATTGGTTCAAAATCTGATCAATCAGCTGGGTCCATGCTTATAAAGCTTTTAGTTGAGTCTGAGTTTCGTTCTCAAGCTTTTGATTGGTCAGATTTGAGTTCTCAAGCTTTTGATTGGTCAGATTTGAGCCTTTGGCTCAAATCTGACCAATCAAAAGCTTGAGAACGATCTCAGGCTCAACTAAAAGCTTTATAAGCATGGACCCTGATACTTGAGAATGAACTCAGACTCAAAAGCTTTACAACCTTGATCCTGAACTACATAGAACATAATGATCATGTATGATTGTACTTAACTCTTTAACCCTTTCCCTGTTCTATAGTTAGTCCAAATTTTAATACCTACTGAATATTCATTAACAAGATATTTAATAGAAATATGGAAGGTGGGACATTATAGCCATTTCAGAAACTAAAGAAACATGTCTGTCAAATTTTATCAGCAAACAGAGCAGACCCTGATCAGACGGCTCCTCTAGGAGCCGTCTGATCTGGGTCTACTCTGTTTGCAAATGCATGAAAACACGTTTATATGAGGGAAAGGGCTAAATGAGGGAAATGAATACATTTTCATTTGCAAGCAGTGTAGATCCTGATCAGGGTCTGCAATGTTTTGTCATTCAAAATCCTCTTGCAAATTTTACCCTTTTGTACTGTATGGACTCAACCAATAAACAATGATGGACTATACTACTATCAATTCAGCTTAGAAGTGTTAAAGTATGATGAAATCCATGGAATTTCAATAAACCAAGGTTACAAAACTCTGTACCTACTGAGATAAAAACAATGTATGACTGAGATCTTGAAAATGGATGTCATCACAAATTTTCTGTAACTTTCATCTGTAATTTTGCGTAATTTTCAGTTGTAACAAAATGTCAGCCCTTTCAGCTCCATTAGCGTTGAAATAATCTCTGCTGACAATCATTAAATATCAAAGTGAGAAACTTTATAATACTTATGAATAGTCTTTCATTTCAATGCTTTCATTGTAAGATGTAATTGTATGGTATGCAAATTGCTGAAATAAATATACAAATGTATGTTTAAATTAAATATCAACTTAGCAATGCATTTTGATAGATCTAAATGTAAACAATTAATTGTAGTTAGATGCAGTTCGACTGGAGTATGAAGTATGTTGTGCAAAGATTGCCCAATCATGTTGTCAGTATTTCAAACCGCTTGTCTCTCTACTATTTAACTCTGTGCATGCTAAATAGTTCTATTGTCTGCTCAACTGTCGTCTGCTGGTCAATGGTCGTCTGCAGCATTTTCAAAACTATTAATTTTCTTTCCGATTTTTTGTTTGCAGAAGTTGAGCTTGAGTGAAAAACAGATTGGATCAAACGTGGGACCAGATTTAGAATAAATGGCACAAGAATCCACCAATAACCAATAGCATGCTAAGCAAATAATCATTCTTAGAGAACTAAAACAGAACCTGTCTGAAGTGGCAATTCATTTATTGAACATAGGAGTCTTAAAAGCAGGTGGTTGCTTAATGCTGGGCAACAGTAATGCAGAAAGCTCCTATAGGAGATTTCTGCATTAATTTTGCCCTTCATTAAGCTGCCACAAGCCTTAAACACCCATATTTAGACTTCTTTTTGATGGCAACCCTTTCCTTCATATAAATGCTTTTTCACACATTGCAAACAGAGTAGACCCTGATCAGAAGGCTCCTATAGGGTCTGCTCTATTTGCAAATGGAATTTGATAAATCTGTTTCTATACTTTCTAAAATGGCTACCATGTTCCACCTTCCATAATTCATTATAACTAATTTGTCCATAAACATTCAGTAGGTACTGAAATTTGTAATAAACATAGATCAGGGAAAGGATTAAAGACAGGTTCTACTGTAATTCAGGTTTTCTTTTCAAAGACATATTCAGAGTGAAGTGGTTCAGAGTTTCAAGCAGTTTCGATCCTGATGAGATGTTGAGTCATTTGTTCTTTTATATGGATTAACCCGTTACTCTATATTCTATAAGTATGCCTTTGCAAACAGATTGGACCATCTGATCAGGGTCTGCTCTGTTGGCTTATGATATAGATATGAATCGACAATTCCTGCCATGGCCAAAAATTCCTGGGTCCATGTGATATTATAATACTTAATCCAATTAATATTCATGATGTCATTATTTTTTACATTAATATTCATGGAGTAAAGGGTTAATATGTATGAGGTCATCATTTCTTACAAGAAGATTCATGGAGTAAAGGTTTAACCCTTTCCCTCAATTTCACCATATGCAAACAGAGTAGACCCAGATCAGATGGCTCCTTTAGGAGCCGTCTGATCAGGGTCTGCTCTGTTTGCTAATGGAATTTGAAAGATGGTTCAGTACTTTCTAAAATGGCTACAATGTTCCACCTTCCATATTTCATTATAACTATTGTGCACATGAATATTCAGCAGGTATTGAAATTTGGAATAAACATAGAACAGGGAAAGAGTTAAAGATGTTTGCACATATCTGCCTGTATTTTCCCATAGCATGCAAAAGGTTAAAACGTGGTTAAATCATATCTCACCTCGTCATCATTCACCAACTCCTTCTTGATCACCTTCATAGCGTACAGACGTTTGGAGCGCTTCTGTTCAACCAGAATCACCTTCGCATAGCTGCCTCGACCTATCACACGTAGAATGTTGAAATCGTCTAAAGTCACACCTCTAGATTCACCAACAGAGGAGGCCTACAAGAAAACAATTAAACCAAATAAAGCCTTTAACCCTTTCCTCCATAAATACGCCTCCTTTCTATGCCTCTGTAATAACCATTTCTTGAAACCATTGTGATAAATAGAGCATTTGCTCCTTTAGGAGCAAATGCTCTATTTATCACAATGGTTTCAAACTACTAAATTCTAAAATTTTCCTTTTCTCTAGTAAATACTGCTTTTGGGTAGATTGATTCAAAGAGGTTGGGTCTAAAAATAGCCTATGGAGGAAAGGGTTAAACACTGGGCTTTCAAAGTGGAATACATGTAATCCTTTACTTCAATTTAATCCACTTTATTTGATAATTTTGAACTTTTTAGCCTTTGCAAACAGAGTAAACCCTGACTAGACAATTCTATTTACTGATACAGTTAAGTCTGGCTAATATGACCTACCAAAAGAAGTCTAATTCTGGATTTTTAAAACAGGTGGTACCTTAACCGATTCCCTCATATTGACGACTTTTGACGACTCTGTTAAAGTCACTTTGTGAAACCTATAGGAGCAAATGCTCTATTTATCACAATGGTTTCAAACTACAAAATTCTAAAAGTGTCCTTTCCTCTAGTAAATGCTCCTTTTGGGTAGATTTATTCAAAGAGGTTGTATCTAAAAATAGCCTATGAGGTAATGGGTTAATGCAGGACAAAAGTTATGCAGAAAGCTCCTATACACTCCTATGTTCACTCTATAAATACACCTTTCTACATCTTTGCAAATAGAGTAGACACAGATCAGACATCCCCTGTAGGAGTCATCATTTCTGTTTGCTTATAGATACGAGTTTCTGCCTTACCAAACATTGCATGTTTTAATATGCCAATTTCAATATGAATCTGTTTAATATTCATGATGTCATTATTTCTGACATGAATATTCATAGAGTTAATGGTTAATAAATTATGTTGACACATTAGCGAGACTCTTGTGTATGATACAGATTTGATTCTCTACTATTTGTCATGGAAATACATTTCTTTACTATTTGCCATAGCAATGTATTTCCTAACTATATTTAACTCTACTCCATAAATACGCCTTTCTACGCATTTGCAAACAGAGTAGAAGCCGTCTGATCAGGGTCTGTTCTGACTGCTTATGGAATAATGTAGATATGATTCCTTCATGGCAAAAAAATTCTTGAGTTAATAGGACATTTTAAAAGTGCATCTAATTAATATTCAAGATGTCATTGTTTCATACATAAATATTCATGAATTAAAGGGTTAATACATGAATTAAATTAATTTTCAATTTTCAGAGTCTTGCATGAATATTCATGAACTCCACTGTCAACAGTATGGCACTTTCAGTATAAAATAGTTAAACCCTTTCCTTCATATAAAAACCTTTTCATGCATTTCCAAACAGAGTAGACCCAGATTAGAGTAGGAGCCGTCTGATCAGGGTCTGCTCTTTTTGCTTATGATATGATACCGGTATAGATCTGATTCTACAGTTTCTGTCTGAGCAAATATATCCTGTGTATGTACGCCATGATGAAAATTCAGCTAATAAATATTCATGATGTCATTGTTTCTTACACGATACACTGAACAGGGAGATTTTTAATGACAGACAGCTTCTACACTGTTTGCAAATGCCAGTACAATTGGCTGTGTGCATTCAAGGAGTATAACCATGACTAACCTTAACTCTTTGCACCATTGCGGCGAAACTGTGATTACTTATACAAACAGTTTGGATCCAGATGAGACGCCTCATAATGGATCCAAACTGTTTGTAACTTTGACCATATTTTTGCAAAGAAATGAGAGAAATTTTGTTTTTAGAATTGAAGCAGACGACAATTGTTGCAGACGAAAAATTACTTAGCGTGCAAAGAGTTAAGATGTGAACAAGAGAATGAACAAACAACAGTAGTTTAACTATGACAACTTGCTTACTTAGCTAAAGATTAATTCTGAGTTATTTTATGGTTAGGAGAAATGCTACTCCTTGAATATTTATGTAAGAAATGATGGCATCATAAATATTAATTAGATATTTTGTTATATATAGCACTTGAACACAGGAATACAGTGTAGTTGGCAATTGCAGAAACTATTGAATCATATCTGTATTATGTCATAAGCAAAAAGAGCAGACCCTGATAAATCTGCTCATTAGGAGCCGTCAGATATTGGTCTTCTCTGCTTGTAAAGGTGTACAAAATGGTATTATCGAGTAAAGGGTTATTCTTTTTCTCTCTTATTTTCTGGTATAAGCTGGATTTTCTAAAAATTAAATTAGATGGAAATCTACTAATTTATAGATTGAAAACCTGCTGATAGCAATCATTATTATTCCTTATCCTACAAATTACAACCTGACAGCCATTTGCAAACAGCTCAAATGTAGCGTGACTATGTGTCTGATTACGATCGGAGCTGCTTGACACTTGGTCAATAATTTCTCATTAGCTCAGAGGAATTGAAAGAACATAAACATTTACATCAGATCAGTTCAGAAAACATCAAGATTTTTAGCAGGATAATGGTTAACCCATTACTCCATGAATACTCCTTTCCATGCCTATGCAAACAGAGTAGACCCAGATCAGACGGCTCCTGTAGGAGCCGTCTGATCAGGGTCTGCTATGTTTGCTTATGATATAATATTGATATGATTATGCAGTTTCTGCCATAACAAAAACTTCCTATGTCCATGTGCTGGTACATGTATAACAGTTAATCTAATTAATATTCATGATATGATCTATTTTACATGAATATTCATGAAGTAAAGGGTTAAACAAATGAACCTGTATACTGACAAGAATTACAAATAAAACAAGATAAGGTGTTTTAGAAAAACTTTTTCATATTTTAATTTTTGTATTTCTCTGCCCAACCCTATCTTGCTGCTACTCATTAGAATCAACTCAGAGCAAAATACAAAGTAGCGTGTGGCTGAGAGCTTGTTAGATCAGTACCCATCCTATTTACAGCTCTGCAAAAGATCAGTGTATGTCTGAACATTAACCCTTTCCTCCATAGGCTATTTTTAGACCCAGCCCCTTTGAATGAATCTACCCAAAAGGAGCATTAACTAGAGAAAAGGAACATTTTAGAATTTTGTAGTTTGAAACCATTGTGATAAATAGAGCAAATGATCTATTTATCACAATGGTTTCAAGAAGTGACTTTACAAGAGGCATAGAAAGGCGTATTTATGGAGGAAAGGGTTAACCCTTTACTATATATATATATATGCCTTTTATTGCCCTTGTAAACAGATTAGACCATATAGATAGCTCCTGTATGACCGTCTGATCAGGGTATGCTCTGTTTGCTTAACAGAGCAGACACTAATCAGGTATTTCCTATAGGAGCCATCTGTTCTGGGTCTACGGATAGCGATAATGCAGGGTGAAAGTCATGCAGGAAGCTCCTTTGGGAGCTATCTGCATGACTTTTACCCAGCATTTTGCAGCCACCTGTCTTAAAATGCAGCATTGATAGTACATGTACTTGAAAGTCGGGTTTAGAGAGTCTTTAACTCTTTCCTTCATATAAACACCTTTTCATGCATTTGCAAACAGAGTAGACCTAGATCAGATGGCTCTGTCTGATCATGGTCTGCTCTGTTTGCTAATGGAATTTGATAGATCTGTTTCTGTACTTTCTAAAATGGCTGCAATGTTCCACCTACCATATTTTGTTGTAACTATTTTTTCCATGAACATTCAGTACGAATCGAAAATTGGAATAAATGTAAAACAGGGAAAGGGTTAATGTATCTGTTTATGCTATTAGTAAATGTGGGCAGATACTGTATGTGTGTCAGTCTCACTCTCTATGTAAAGTTTACAATGTAGACTGATCACATTCTGTAAGTTATCCCTTTCCCTGTTCCATGTTTAGTCCAAATTTCAATACCTACTGAATATTCATGAACAAAATAGTTATAATGAAATAATTATGGAAGTTGGAACATTGTAGCCATTTTAGAAACTAAAGAAACGGATCTATCAAACTCCATTAGCAAACAGAGCAGACTCTGATCAGACGGCTCCTATAGGAGCCGTCTGATCTGGGTCTACTCGTTTGCAAATGCATTAAAACATGTATATTATTTGAGGGAAAGGGATAACTGACAAGACAAATGGTATACATGTATAACCCTGAAAGTTATCCTATCAAGAGGCATGAAACACGTAGTCTCAATTTTCATCACAATTAGTAATCTATCAAGGCCTAAGGAAACAAAATCAAACAAACAAAAGAAACAAACATAAAAAGAGACATTCTGAAATTCATTGTATCACCTATAAATTGTGTGTATACTATAAATCAAGCAAGGAATTTTTCAGAAGAATATGATACAATTCATTTTCTGACAAGACCACATGTATCCTCTTTTCTACAAGAAAAGTGGGGATTAAAATGTAGGAATAATAATTTTTAACCATAAATGGCCAATTTTCGAAGATTTTACCTGTTCATTATTCATGTATGAACTAGTGACATTGTGAATATTTATTAGCTGAATTTTTGTAATTTGGTATAATTAGAAACAGTAGAATCAGATCTATAATATTCCATAAGTAAACAGAATAGACCCAGATCAGATGGCTCCTGTAGGAGCCATCTGATCAGAGTCTACTCTATTTGCTTAAGAAATAATATAGATCTGATTCTAGTTTCTACAATTAAGCAAATAAATCCTATGATTATTGGTCATTATAAAAAATCAGTTAGTGTTCATGAAGTCATGAATATTTAACCCATTCCCTCATAGGCTATTTTAAGACATAACCTCTTTGAATTAATCTACCCAAAAAAGAGTATTAACTATAGAAAAGGAGTATTTTAGAAAAGTGTAACTGCTGAAACCATTGTGATAAATAGAGCATTTGCTCCAATGGATAAAATGCTCTATTTATCACAATGGTTTCAAAAAATGACTATTACAGAGGTTTCAAAAAGCCTCAAGATGAGGGAATGGGTTAAATAAATATTCATGAAGTAAAGGATTAAAGTAATTCGTTGACAATGACTGACAAACGAATGCCGGTGCTAAACAAAGGACACAGCACTATCACTATAGCTCACTTAAGCACTTCATGCTAAGGTGATCTAAAAGGCAATGTCTGGATGATCTTCCGAAACCAAGGGCCAACTACAGAGCAAAGACAGATATCTGCTGACAGTTCATGACAAATGAAGTTTAAATGATTAAAAATAACAAGCAATGGTGCACAGGAAAATGTTGTGAAATCTCAAAGAGTGAAACAAGCAACAAAACAACAAGGCCAGGCCTAGCAGACGAAAACAACGCTTAACCCTTCTCCTGCTCACCAAAACAGCTAAAACCTTTCCCTGTTTAACCCATTACCTCATAGGCTATTTTTAGATACAACCTCTTTGAATAAATCTACTGAAAAGGAACATTAACTAGAGAAAAGGAAACTTTTAGAATTTTGTAGTTTGAAATCATTGTGATAAATAGAGCATTTGCTCCTATAGGAGCAAATGCTCAATTTATCACAATGGTTTCATAAAATGACATTATACAATGTATAGAGTCGTCAATATGAGGGAATGGGTTAATATTCATGTACTGAATCGTGAATATTTATTGGCTGATTTTTTATACTGGCATATGTACACAGGATGTATTAGCTTAGGTAGAAACTGTAGAATCACATCTATACTATACCATAAGCAAACAAAGCAGACCCTGATCAGATGGCTCCCATAGGAGCTGTCTGATCTAGGTCTGCACTTTTTGTAAATGCGTAAAAAGGCATTTACATGAGGGAAAGGGTTAACCTTTGCAAACAGAGTAGACCCAGATCAGACGGCCCCAATAGAATCCATCTGATCAGGGTCTGCTCTGTTTGCATATGAAATTATAATAAATCTGATGCTACAGTTTCTGCCATGCCAAAAAATCCGGTGTACATATGGCATTTTAAAAAATTAGCTAATGCATATTCATGATGTCATCATTTCTTTACATGAATATTCAACAGGGAAAGGGTTTAAACTAAATGAGATGAGTAAAGGGTTAAACAAACAAGAAACCACAAACAAGATACAGCTGAACTTCAATATCTCGAAATCAGATGACTTGAACTTCGGGATAACTCGAACTAAAAGTTCGGTCCTTTCAAAATTTACAATACTGAATGGTTCTAAAATGTATCACTGCGCATATCGATAAACTCATGTGACAGCCTAATGCAGGTTAAAAGTAATGCTGAAAGCTCCTATAGGACCAGCATTAAGCTGCAAACATGAGATATTGGTCAGATTATAAATCAGAAGACTCCAACCTCTGTTATCTCAAACTAATCTTTATGGTCCCTTGAAGTTCGAGATATCGAAGTTCAACTGTATATTGCATTTTGAGACCATAAGCCAGTACTTTTCCTCAATTTCTAGTACAGGCTTATGAGGTGAAGTCTGAATCAGTTAACCTTTAGCATGCTTCAGGTTGATTATGTAAAAACAATTGCAAACTGTAAAGATCAAGATGAAATGCAAAGTAACTCTGTGTCTCATCTGGGTCCAAGGTTATAAAGCTTCTGAGTCTGAGTCTGAGATCATTCTCAAGTATCTGATTGGTCAGATTCTGAGCAAGCACAGAATCTGACCAATCAGATGCTTGAGAATGATCTCAGACTCAACCAAAAAGCTTTATAACATCAATCTGTTCGAAACTCTGATCATGTTTTTGAAAAGAAAGGCAAGAGACACGTGAAAACTGAATTAGATTATATATTTTATCAAAGGCATGTTGATCAACAGGCTAAAGATTAAGCACACAAGCACACTGTGGATATACCTCCTCATCATTTGATGGAAGCTCAATAGCCAGTTCCTGCAGCCAGAAGAAAAGTATCTTTATACATAAGTGTTCAAAGGAACACATGTGTCACCTAATAGAAGTGTTTTAAAAATAAAGGTGAACAATATATAGTAAGCAAAAGTTGTGGCCCTTATCACTTATATTGTGTACTTGGACTTGTTGATATCAGTGTAATGGCAAACAAAGGAAAAGCGTGACGAAAAAATGGTGACCGACCAGACCTATGGACCAACAGACAGATCTATAGACGACAGAGAGAACTGATCTCTAAATGTCACCGTGAAAGCAGGTGACAAAAAATGGTCCATTTCATATGTCAACGGGTGGCACTCAGACATTGGCCTACAGTCTATACTAGGAACAAACAACTGATGAAAGGTTACAGCTTCTCAGTGCTAATGCTGTTAGCTGCCATAGCATACAAAAGTGCTGAAGCAACTGATAAAAGAAAAGCAGCATTAACCCTGATCAAGTAAACACTTTCCAATGTGGTAGCTGATCAGAGGCTACATTGTTTACAAAAATGTTGCTGCTCTTTTTTCCAGGGGCATAGGCCACATGCTTAGGTTGGAATTATCCTTGTAAATCGTGAAATTGAGTCAAGGAGAATTAAAACTCTTTGCAAGCTAAGTAAACTATTTCCATCTGGAAAATTGTCGTCAGGTACAAATTTGTCGTCAGGTACAATTTTTCTAAAACAATTTCTTTTATTTCTCTTCAAAAATACAGTGGCAAACAGTTACCTGGTGTCTCGTCTGTTTGCCTAGGTAAACACTTACATGCCTAGTGGGCAAAGAGTTAAGACAATTTAAGTAAACTGTTCCTATATTTCTCCACCAAAGCTTATCTTGCTGGTTTTTCATTATAAATGCCTCTCCAAGGTTTTTCCAATGAGTATTAACAAGATAGGTATTGGCTGAGAAATGGGATACGGTAAAACCTGTCTAAGCAGCATTTCATTTAACGAACAGGAGTTTTCAAAAGCAGGTAGTTGCTGAATGCAGGGCAAAAGTAATGCAGAAAGCTCCTATAGGAGCTTTCTGCATTACTTGTGCCCTGCATTAAGCTATCACCTGTGTTACAGACCCATAATTAGACCTCTTTTTGATGGCTGCTTAAGACAGGTTCTACTGTATTTATTTCCATAAATAAGTACTCCTCTTATCTACAGCTCGGTACTAAAGTATTTTCCCTTTCTGTATAAATATTCTCCTGGTATGACACTTATATAAGAAATCGTTTTGTCCATAGATTTGTGCAAGGATGTTGTATGGGTTTATCCTCTTGATTAAACCATCTTACCAATTTCTCATTTAACAGTTAACTACAGTAGTACCTATCTAAAGCAATTTTATTATAAACAGATATTGGTGTCTTTAAAAGCAGGCAGTTGCTTAATGCAGGACAAGGCAATGTAGAAAGCACCTGCATAACTTTCATCCTATGTTAAGCTACAGGCCAACTGGCTTGTAAGACCGAGGCCTCATTCTCTTCTGAGTGATCACATTAGAGGGCTTTATCAGATTATAATCAATCAATAATGTAGGTATAGAACTGTGCTCTTGTACTCCAATTAATAATTCAGCTTGTGCTTCCTTTGAAGAATTGAAATTGTGTAATATAAACTATATTAACCCTTACTGTGCGGGACACTAGTCACGAATGTCATTTGCAAACAGTGTAGACCCAGATGAGAGAGCTCCTAAAGCAGCACTTTCATCAGGGTCTGCACTGTTTGAAATGTTACACTTTTCTTTAGACCAATCCCTAAATATTCACTTTAAGCTTGACCTGTTTGAATTTTGAAATACAGTAAAACCTCTCTATAACTGCCACTACATTACATCAAGTAATTACATCAGGGAGCGTTCTGTTTTACTTTCACCTTGCTTTAAGCAGCCACCTGCCCTAAATACCAACTAATTAACACAATTTAGTGGCCGTTATAGAGAGGTTTTACTGTAGTCCATTTGTAAAGTCAGCGTTGTAAGGGTTAAAGCATGTTACTTTGTTAAGTATTAAGTCACCTATATTTGAGGATAACTTATATCAAAGCTGCATATTTATTTGAAAATCAGTCACATTACTCATAACCCTTTTCTTCATATAAATGATTTTTTGCACCTTTGCAAATAGAGAAGGCCCAGATCAGATGGCTCCTGATCAGGGTCTGCTCTGTTTGCATATGAATCTGACTCCATTAAGGCCAAACATTCTTGTACGCCACTATATAAACTCTGCTAATTAATATTCATTATGTTGTATTTCTTACATGAATATTCAACATGAAAAGGGTTATGTTCAGATCTGATAATGTAAGAACTTTTACAAGGTTAATGAGTCCATATGGGACAAAAAGTAACTTCGTGTCTCATCTAGATCCAAGCTGTGATTACAAAAATAGCTGTTTCACCCATTCCCTCATATTGATGACTTTTGACGACTCTGTAAAAGTCACTTTGTGAAACCATTGTGATAAATAGAGCATTTGCTCCTATAGGAGCAAATGCTCTATTTATCACAATGGTTTCAAAATACAAAATTCTAAAATATTCCTTTTCTTTAACGGAAATACAGTAAATCCATTCTAAAGTGACAACCATATGACATTGGCCTCATTAAAAGAAGGTGGTTCCTTAATGCAGGACAAAAGTGATGCAGAAATGTGATGCCTCTTGCATTACTTTAATCATGCATTAAGTTACCAAAATGGCTATTTATAAGACAAAAAATATGCTTCTTTTGTGTGGTCATTTCAAGTTTTATACACATTAGACACATTATATTTTGGTCAACAACAATTATTGCAGGATTACAACTATTGCCAAATACTGCTACGAGTTAAATTTATAATGAAGCTGTATATAGTGTATAGAAGTTAGCACTCAATCATCTCAAATATCTATGCATACCTCTTTTCCAATATCAATTTGAGTACTAGGGGTAGAGTCACCATTGGCATCATTCAGAAGACTTTCTTGAGTCTGCCCCTTCCTGCTTGAGTATGGGGGAGGGGCCTCACCCGAAGGCTCTCTTTGCATCTGCTGAAAACATAAAGGGCATAACGATACAACACTTTGCATCTGCTGAAAACATAAAGGGCATAATGATACAACACTTTGCATCTGCTGAAAACATAAAGGGCATAACAATACAACACTTTATATCTGCTGAAAACATAAAGGGCATAATGATACAACACTTTGTCAGTGCGGTCTCTGAAGGAGAACACTATGAAAATGTATAAGGTTTTCAGATATTCTTTTCCCCCCAAAAAATGGATACTGTGAGATTATCAAATGATAAATTTAACCCTATCCTTCATATAAACGCTTTTTGTGCCTTTGCAAACAAAGTAGACCCAGTTCAGATGGCCCCTATCATCAGATCAGGGTCTGCTCTTTGTTCTTATGAAATTATAAAAGATTTGACTCTACATATTCTACCAATACTAAACAATCCTGTGTACTTATGCCATTATAAATGCACAGCAAATAAATATTCATTACGTCATTTTTTCTAATACGATTATGCAACAGGGAAAGAGTTAAGTTACCTGTTGTAAAATAAACAATGAATCACATTACTGACCTTAATCACATACTGCAATTCTTAGTCTATAATGCCTGAATTGTCTTCTAATTACAGTAAAACCTCTCTATAATGGCCACTAAATTTTGTTATTAGTTGGTATTTAAGGCAGGTGGCTGTTTAAAGCAAGGTGAAAGTAAAACAACACTCCTATAGGAGCGTTCCGTTTTACTTTCACCTTGCTTTAAGCAGCCACCTACCTTTAACACAAAGTACTTGATGTAACTTTATTATTTAGGGGCCATTATAGAGAGGTTTTACTGTATGATGATATTTTTACAGATATACTTTGCCTTCACTTACCAGGGGCTGCCTGGTGGTGCCACACTGTATCTTCACTAGTTTGTGACAGCGCTTGTGAACCAAGAGCTTACACTGAATACACTTGAACCCCTGTCGACCCAAACCCCAGATTCTGTCCTGGCAGAACTCACACACAGCTTTCTGCAAAAATATGTACAACATGGACTGAACATGCGATACAAGTAAAACATGGATGACTTCAATGAGAGCAACTTGTAATTCGAGTAAGCTGACATTACATTAACCCTTTAAGTCATGAATATTCATGTAAGATATTATGAATTTATGAATATTAATAAACTGAAAATTTACAGTAACATGTGAACAAGTGAATTTTTGGCCGTGGCAAAAAAATAGTTGAATCGGATATATAGTGTTTCGTATGCAAACAGAGCCGACCCTGATCAGACAGTTCCTTCAGGAACTGTCTGATCTGTATCTACTCTGTTTGCAAAGGCATATATTAAATGTGTATACATGGAATAAAGGGTTAAAACATATTCAAAGGAACACCAACAGACTAGCTAAAACAGTCTTATGTATCTATGCTGTTTTTGGACTCCAAATACCTAATGTCTTCTTCATTTAATTTAAACTGTCTTCTTCACTTAATTTAAGTTGAATTAAGTAAAACAAGGGCACCAAATGTGGTTGAAAACCCTTGTCTGTTCCATTGTAGCTCTTGTGACAATGAACAAGTGTGTGAAGTTTCATAAGATTTGCATATATAGTAAAGAAATGATAGCCAATGTTAAAGTTCCTGAATGAAAATGTCAGCGACAATGACACCATGACAAGCGGACACCAGTCAGTCAGTCTGTATGTCCAACATTAATTCTAAACTGAGTTACTGTACAAGCCTATTTGTAATGCATCAAGAATAGTCACCAGACAGATCTTAATCTATGAAGCAATAAAAAAGAATCTTAATCTATGAAGCAATAAAAAAGAATTTGAACCAATAATGAACAACCAGTCAACTGAAAATATTACATTCGTGATTATTTATTGTAGAAATGTATACTTATGTGTTTTATTCTATTAGTGGAGTGAACCTATACTGATATCTAGTATATAAGTAGAATATTACTATATTAACCCTTTCCCTCATATACAGTAAAACTTGACCTAACGGTCACCTTAAATGAACGATCACCTCGTCTAAACGGTCAGTTTGAAATCCTCCCGACGAAAATCAGTCTATAATGCACTTGTTTAAGACGGTCACCTTCCTTCCGCGGCCAGCGGCCACCATATTTCACCCCAAACCCTATATTTTGACCCCATTAGACGGCCAGTAGACAGCCTGGCGGCCAGTTTGAAATGTGTGAAAACCCAATACACAGCCAGTTGACATATGTCAAAATGGAGATTACGCATCGTAACTTTCCGACATTACGGAAATCGTCGATCGAAATATCGTGACCACTTTGGAAACTTCCGTTGTGTCGGGAAAGTGCATAGATTGGCCGCTTCGGTGTTTTTCGTTATGTCGGAACATTTTCTGTTCCGACATAACGAAAAACACCGTTGACCTTAGGGCAAGATCATAATCAATGGCCTGATAATCCTTTCAACTCCTTTACCTGTTATAAATATGCAAATATGGGGGTGTTGAGAAGTTTGTCTGAACGTTACTGTCAAAAGAGATAACATCAAAACAAAATATTCACGCCTTTTCCAAACGTAAGTTCCTCACATTAGAGAATTGAGTGAAGTGTAGACATGTACGTTTGTATTTCCGGATGTGTTGAATGATTCTGCCTGATGTTTATTTTTTGTTTTGTGCATGCAATTTACAGTACATGTTGTATTTTACCTGTATTTACAAGGATAAAATACATAATCTTTTGGATAAGGCATTAAAGTACATGTAGATATATTTTGTGTTTGTCTGACCAAACAGAAAAATCTCCCAAAATATCCACCCCTCGATTAAGTGGTCACCTCGCTTAAGCGGTCAATTTGGCCGCTTCCCTTGACTGGCCGCTTAACACAGGTTTTACTGTAAACGTGTTTTCACGCATTTGCAAACAGAGTAGACCCAGATCAGACGGCTCCTAGAGGATCTATTGGAATTTAATAAATCTGTTTCTTAACTTCCTAAAATTGCTACAATATTTCAACTTCCATATTTCATTGTAACTATTTTTTCCATGAATATTCAGTAGGTATTGAAATTTGTAATAAACATAGAACAGGGAAAGGGTTAAAATGATTTGGGATTGAATCCCACTATTCAGCATGAATCACTCCCCCCTAATAATGAATATCAGACAACATTTTAGCCATTGCTAAAACATGGAAGTTTGTTATCCGACATGCACAGAGTGATATCTACTTAGGTTTTATTTACCCTTGAAAATCGTTTGGCTTGGAACAGGTGGCCATTGACTCTGTAGAGCTTTCTCCAGCGTCTGGCTCCCCGTCTGTACATGTTTCTGTCTTCTCCTACACAAGGCAAGCCAGGCGCCGCAGGCACATTAGGGAATACTGAAAGTAAATGTATACAAATTTTGAAAGTATCTTATAAGCACATACAAACTACATGCAACATCAATCTTAACCCTTTACTCCATAAATATGCCTATCTATGCCTTTGTAAACAGAGTAGACTCAGATCAGACTGCTCCTATAGCAGCAGTCTGATCAGGGTCTGCTCAGTTTGCTTATGGAGTTATATAGATCTTATTCTACAGTTTCTGCCACAGCCAAAATGTCTTGTGTTCACATGCTTTTATAAAAATTCGTCTGATATTCATGATGTCATTATTTCTTACATGAATATTCATGGAGTAAATGATTTCATATGTTTACATGAGCAGGGCCTCCGCTGGCGGTCGCCAAAATGGCCATTGGCGAAAATATTCATAATCTGGCGATAAAAAATTAAATCTGGCGAATGTTGTGGCGAAAGACAATTTTGCAGATTTTTCCGAGAAATACAGACCCATTTTAACCCTCTCGGTCAATTATCGCTGCTTCTTCTGTTTGTGTGCAAAGCGTGTCGGTTGTTTACACAAGAGTTTTATCTGGGGATTTCCCTTGCAGCCACCGGAAATCATGCGTGAAAGATGTGATTCTAGCTGGTTCCTAATTCTCGTCCTACTATTTTGTTAAGCTGGTTCCCAATTTGTGTCCTAGTATTTTGTTAAGCTAACAGATAATGCGGGAAACCAGTCATGTCAAAGATGGCGACGTTGTTTACAAGTTCAGCCGTGGGCAATTTGATTTCTTCTTGTGGCACGTTAATTACTCAAACCAGGGAACTGACACCTAAGATTATGCGACAAAGAGATTAAAGAACGACTAACAAGGCAATTAATTGGATTTGGCTTGCGATTATCTCGGGCAATTTGGGACAGATCGGACTTTGTAGATCCACGGTAAGAAACAAGGCAGTGGCTATTCGTACGGTACCGTACGAATAGCCCCAGCCGCTATTCGTATGGAAGTTCCGTACGAATAGAAATAAGTACCGTGTACGCTATTCGTACGGGAGTTATTCAATTGTTTTATTCAGTAAAGATAGTTATTATTTTAAATCATTTGTTTTTGAATCTCCGTAGATGTGTTACTTTAATCCGGGTCGATTAATTAAAACTAATTAAGTCAGTTTGCAAAGGATTAAAACTGATTAATTACTGAATTACAATTGATGTGTTGCTTTATTCTTTGTCGACTAATTAAGTCTGTTTGCAAGTGAGTCACCGATCTACAGCCCTGTCCTTAATTATGTGTAAAAGAAGTTCAAAACTACAAGTACGTACTGTACTGCATGGAAAGAGAAATACAAGGTAAGTTTTTTCTCCCTCTTTATTTAAATATTATTATTGTTCACCTTTAGCCTGCTATGGGTGGATGAGTGAATATCTATGCAAACAGTTTGGATCCAGATGAGACGCCGATTAACTCGATGAAACTACTAGTGTTTTTGTAACTGATGCGCTGTATTTGCCATTTAGTTTATTATATATCTGCCCTTCATGATAAATAGCACTGTAAGGGTGCGTGTTTTCATTTGATTTGTATGTAAAGGTTATATGCTTATGGTTAGTGCTTAGCTATGCCCAACATTTATTGCATGCATAGCGTGTTTACTTGCTTTATATGTAAAGTTTCTTGTCAGGATCTGCTGGTTACGTTTGATATACTGCAAAACCTCTCTATCACGAAATTGTGTTAATTATAGTTAGTATTTTGGTCAGGTGGTTTAATTCCGTGTTAATTCCATGTATAATTTAAACAGGAATGGTCTGATCTTGGTCTACTCTGCTTGCAAAGGCATAGATAGGCAGATACACATCTTGTTTAAAAACTACTTTAGTTGTAATTGGTTTCTAAATTGAATAGTCTATTATAAGCAGTATTTAGCTGTAACTGTTTGCAAATGAGGTCAGTGATCTACAGCCCTGTCCTTATTATGTGTAAGCAATTAGTTTAAAGGATTAAAACGGATTTAAACTTTTAAAATGCTGCAAAAATAGAGAAAAGTACAAGTAAATACATGGTACCTATATTGAATAAAATGATTGTTCTGTTCTGTTCTGGATAAAAACATAGTGTCATTGACTCCCGTACGAATAGCGTACACGGTACTTACTTCTATTCGTACGGAACTTCCGTACGAATAGCGGCTGGGGCTATTCGTACGGTAGCGTACGAATAGCCACTGCCAAGAAACAATTACACCACTATTCAGACTACTGTGTTAGTTCTCAGTTTCATAATTGGGAGTAAATAAATCTAATATGTATCGTTTGCCCAATTATATATTAAAGATATATTTTATGCTTTCAGTCTGTTAATACAGTTTCAACAACTTTACATGGCACACTGACTACCGTAGTGTTATGAAACCACTAAAGGAAATGCATATATAACAGAAACATTACACATTTCTTTGCATAACTTTTAACTGTAGAGAAAATGAATTGACCATTTTTTTAAATCCTCTTTGTTAGTGTTTAAAAGTTATTTTTAATTTTTAGAATATATATTTGTTCTGAAATTATTTGGTTGCAGTGAGTGAAAGTAAAAACAGTTTTGAAAGTTCAAGTTATTTATCTTATAAAGCAAACTAATCTGAAATCAATATAAAACTGAATGGAAATTAGCAGAGACATATACATACATGTATGTATATGTCTCTGAAATTAGTGACAAATTCAATATTTAATTGTACACTTATTAGTTTTTAATAGTACCAAGAGACTGTTAATATTGTTTACAGATAAAAATAAATTATTTGTTTCATTTGTTTGTTTAATTTCAGCTCTTCAAGTGGGGAAGAGAAGTCCGAGGCTCCAGATTCTACTCCATCAATAAGAAGTGACCCTAAAATGACCACCGCAGCTAAACCGTCAAATGTAATGAGGAGCGCCAGCAAGGCAAACCACGGCTACATGTTGAAGTTGATTCAAGACTGCCACCAGCCTGATCAGACCCATAGGGGTCAACGCAGTCTTATGTTGACATAAACTGTTACTATTATCAAAATTAATAAAGGAAATGTAAACATACACAAGTTGGTTATGTTGGTTACACATTTCAAGCATAAACAAAGGTTTCATGACGTAGAATCTGAAGGAAAACTTTGGCTCTAACTTTGGCTCCAACAGATCCAAATTGGCGCAACAAAATTCTTATTTGGCACAAGTTTTTCTCATTTGGCGAAAGTGATGGCGCAAAGAAAAAAAAAGCCAGGGGAGGCCCTGCATGAGTAATTTTTACATAGCTTTCTTCAACTTTTATCAGCAATAACTCATTAACTTCTGTGCTAAAAGTAGGATTCTCTGCTAAATCGTTTTAAAAAAACAACATTAGCTGAATGTCAAACAGTCTGATTTTTAATGAGAAAGTTACTCTTTGTCTTATCATAAGAAAACTTGTGGGTATAAACATACCATGAAGGTTAATCTCTGAATCTTTGTTCAACTCGTACAGTCTGATAGCCTCATTTAATTCAGTCTGCGATGAGATGGTACAAGGGTCACCTGGAACAAACAATCATACAAACTCTCAACCATCTTAGTGTATCACATGCGCTTGAAGGCTAACAAATTTTTCTACAAAAGTGCCATTTGTTTAATTTTAAAGTAGATATTTCTTCGATTTGTTTTCAGCAGTTTTAAGGATTTCCCAGAATCAGGAATAGTGATTTAATGCATTCCCTCATACCGAAACCTTTTAACCCTTTCCCTGCTCTATGTTGATTTCAAATTTTGATACCTACTGAATATTCATGGACAAAATAGTAATAATGAAATATGGAAGGTAGAACATTGTAGCCATTTTAGAAAATAAAGAAACAGATCTATCAAAGTCCATAAGCAAACAGAGCAGACCCTGATCAGATGGCTCCTCTAGGAGTCGTCTGATCTGGGTCTACTCTGTTTGCAAATGCGTGAAAACACGTTTCTATGAGGGAAAGGATAAATGCTTCTGTACAAGTCACATTTTGAAACCGTTGTGACAAATAGAGCAAATGCTCTATTTATCATAAAGGTAAAAACTACATTATTCTAAAATGTTCCTTTTCTCTAGTAAATGCTCTTTTTCAGTAGATTTATTCACAAAGAGGTTGGGTCTAAAAATAGCCTATGAGGGAATGGGTTAAATGTAATTTCACTATTAATTTATCTCTATCTCCAAGAGTTCAAAAGAATTATGGTCAAGGTTAAAGAGTTAAGACAGATAAAAAACCTAAAAACAATGTCCCTGACCTACATATTGGGCACAATGACATTAACCCTTTACACTGTCTGTGAAGCCTAAATTAACCCTTATTCACAGCACTGAACAACCAAACATCAATAGGACAATTAAATATACTTCAGCTGATTTCACTCTGTTCATAAACAAGAAAATGTTATAACTAATCAATGTTACCTGATCAATACACCTTCTGATGCATTTGCAAACAGAGCAGACTGATATCAAATGGCTCCTGTAGGAGCTGTCTGACAAAACTCTACTCTGTTTGCTTATTGAATAACATACAGTAAAACCTCTCTATAACGGCCACTAAATTACATCAAGTATTTTGTGTTAAAGGCAGGTGGCTGCTTAAAGCAAGGTGAGAGTAAAACAGAATACTCCTATAGGAGCGTTGTTTTACTTTCACCTTGCTTTAAGCAGCCACCTGCCATAAATACCAACTAATCAAAACAATTTAGTTGCCATTATAGAGAGGTTTTACTGTACATATGATTTTTACAGTTTCTACCATGGCGTAAAATTCCTGGGTTCCCACTAATTATAGAATGTAAAATTCCCTAACCTTTCCCTTAACCAATTTCCCAGACCATAAACATAAACAAATAAAAAGAAACAGTTCGGGAGGAACGGGATGTATAAACCCTTTCATTTTCCTCTCGTATCCTTTGCAAGTATAGTCGTAGAGACTTAAATTTTTAGTAAAATTCATTTTTTTATTTTTTTTTAATAAGCAATGCTTTTGGATAATATAGTAAAAAAAAACAACAGAGACTTGTTCAACCAGAATAAAGAAACTGCCTTTAGCTACTTTTTCATTTTCTTTTCTATTCCTCTTCTTAGCCGATTCCTCAACACTTGCCTTGCGATTCAAAATTTCTCAGACTTTTGCCAAAAATTTTGAATTTCCCTGACTAATTTCACTAAATTAAAAATTCTCCAACTTTTCCCCGACTTCGATTTTTTTTCATTTTTCCCTAACTTTTCTCTGACCATGGGAACCTTGTGTATGCTTTAACAAAAAATGATCTAATTAATATGCATGATGTCAATCATTTCTTAACCTCTAGTCTGCTGAGCAAATTATATATCTTCAATGTGTACAAGTATTTCGCTGTGCAATCACTGCTGTGGAGTGCACTGGTTGCACAATCAACTTGTAAATAGTGCAGACCCTGACGAGACAGCTCCTGCAGGAGCTATCTCATCTGGGTCTTCACTTTTTACAGGTATGTATATTGACGTGAATAGCAGGCTAAAGGTTAAAAGTAAAGGGTTAAGGAAGTTAGTGTTTCTAATGTGCTTCCTGAAATGAGAAATGATCCCAGAATAAATCAAGCTTCCTTCCATTAAAACAGGAAGAATAGCACTAAAACATGTATTAACTCTTGGCAAGCATGTCTAACCCTTCACTCCATAAATATGCCTTTCCGCACCTTTGTAAACAGAGTAAACTCAGATCAGATGGCTCCTGTAGGAGCCGTCTGATCAGGGTCTGCTCTGTTTGCTTATGAAATAATACAGATACGACAGTCTCTGTCATGGCCAGAAATACCTGTGTCTATGGGCTATTCTAACAATTAATCTAATTAATATTCATGATGTCATAATTTCTTTCACGAATATTCATGGAGTAAAGGGATAAATTGTAATGATCTCACTTGTAACAGTGAGTCAGGATTATGTAAGAGTCAATAAAGGCTCAGAGTACCGGTTCTAGCTCCAGAGACTTGCTGCCTGTGAAATCAATAGTCTCAATCATTAACCCTTTGGATGCAGGAAACCAGTGGACTGTCATGTGCCAACCATGTAGAACCTGATGACATGGCTACTCCAGTAGTGTCTGCACTGGTTGCAATTAAAAATCCTTTTGTATTGAATGATGTTAGTTTTGAATGATGAATGGAACTCAACATAACACTAAAACCTATAGGTTTAACTTACATCTGAATAAGGCAGCACACACAAGATGTCTGAATATTCACCAGATAAGGAGTTTTAAACCCTTATAATGTGGGACTCGATTTAAACACTCTTTGCAAACAATGTAGACCCAAACCAGAGGACTCCTAATGGAGCCCTCTGATCAGGGTCTGCACTGTTTGCCATATTTTACAGTTTATGCAAATATTACCCCTCCAAAATCAGCATGAGACAGTCCAATGTCGATTCTGGAAGGGTCCATTTGGAAGCTGGGTGTTGTAAAGGGTTAAGGGTTATAACATGACTTTAAAGCACTGCCTTCATTACTCACCATCTTCATCAACCCATTTGACAGTGAAAGGTTGCTGATCATCAAATTTGCATATGTCCTTTATCTCTGCACAGAAATCTGTAAAAGTGATCTCACAGTGGATGGAGGTGATGAGGATGTCTCTACAAAATTGAGAAGAATACATCCATATTAAGTCCATAAATTTATAAATTATCACTATGAATAAATTTGTGATAATTTTGCAAACATTCTAGAATCTGGATACAAATGTGATGCAGAGTAATATTTTGATTACAGCTGTTTATCTATCTGATCACAATCTTGATAACAAGAGCACCGCAAGCGGGTGCGAATGCTCGTCTGTCGGCATTGTCAAGATGAACATGCATACCAAAAATGAAGGTTGTAAGTGAAAAATTGAGAAAGTTATGGTCAATGTTAAGATTTCGGACGACAACGACGACTCGGACGCCGGAGTTACGACAATAGCTCGTGATTTGTTCGAAACAGACGAGCTAAAAATGATAGAAAAAAAACTGAATTTTAAGAATTGAAGCAAATTTAAATTTTGTAGCAAAAGTCATTACAATTTTCAGATTCTTAACTTTTGACAGTCCAAGAAAAATGTTACCTGTTAAAAGTTAAAATTTTAAGTCCCTTCTTGGAAAACTGAAAGCCATATTTTACCGATACTTGCTTAGAATTCACATTTGCCACAACTAAACTACAGCTAATGCATGAGCATACACTATAACCTCTCTAAAGTTACCACTGAATGAACAGATTTTGAAAACAGGTAATAAGCTTAATGCAGGACAAAAGTAATACAGAAAGCTCCTGCGGGAGCTTTCTGCATAACTTTTGTCCTGCATTAATTTACCACCTGGATTTAAGACCCAGAATTGTCTTCTTTAGGTGGTCGCTTTCGTGAGGTTTTAACCCTTTACTCCACAGATACATGTTTTAATCCCTTTGCAAACAGAGTAGACCCAGATCAGTAGCTCTTGTAGGAGCTGTCTGATCTTGGTCAACTCCGTTTCCTTACTGAATTATATAGATCTGAATCTACACTTTGTACCATGACCAATATTTCCTGTGTTCATTTGCAATATATAAAAAAAATCTAATTGATATTCATGATAATCATTATTTCTTACATGAATATTCATGGAGTAAAGGGTTACTGTACCCTATGCTAAGTCTCTCTAGATAATGATCCAGGCACACAACACATGCTAAAACACAAGCAAAACTGTAGTCTTTGTACTGAATATCATACTTGAGGCTTGTAATAATATTCCAGAATCCCAAAACAAAAGAACAGGAATCTGCCTTAACAAACTGTGACAAATCTGCTATTGATCCGTCTAGCTAACTCGCTAAACGCTCAAAAACTACCAGTGAAAGCATTTACTAGCAAACAACACAGACAATTGCACATCACCTAAACTTGCTCTATTACCATGATAACCCTACTCTGCAAGCATCACAAGAAACATTTCAAAATGTCATCTGCTTAACGGCTTAAATAATTTTTTATTGCTGGCTTTTCAATAAATTTAAAAGTAAAATATAACTCAATGTGTTCAGCACTTTCATTCTGATCAGACAGTGATGTTTCATTAGATTTAGGTTCAAGGATAATTAACCCTTTCCTCCATAAATACGCCTTTCTATGCCTTTGTAACCAATTCTTGAAACCATTGTCATACATAGAGCATTAATGCTCTATTTATCACACTGATTTCAAACTACAAAATTCTTAAATTTTACTTTACTCTAGTAAATGCTCCTTTTGGGTAGAATCATTCAAAGAGGTTGGGTCTAAAAGTAGCCTATGGAGGAATGGGTTAAGCACCAGTCTGCACTATGTAGCTGTGGATTCAATGAAGGAATCATTTTGTCTATAGCTGGCAAGTGTCCGTCAATCAATACCTACACCACAGAAATGCCGACTAAGCAGATAATTCCTAAATATATACTACATATATGGACATGTATTCACTTTTTCGCTTCTCTACATATACTGAACATTTAAACCTTTACTCCACAAATATTCATGTAAGATAAAATTATAATGACCTCATTAATATTAATTGGATTAATTGTTACAATAGCACATGGACGAAGGAATTTTATGGCCATGGCAGAAACTGTAGAATCATATTTATAGTTTTATACTACATCATAAGCAAAAGAGCAGACCCAGATCAGACGGCTGCTACAGGAGCCATCTGATCTAGGTATACTCTGTTTGCAAAGGCATTGAAAGGTGTATTTATGGAGTAAAGGGTTAATACATGTACCCCAAATATCCTCAGTATTCTGACAAACTTAGGCAAATAGTGCACACCCATATCAAACGGCTACTAAAAAGCCATCTGATCTAGGTCTACTCTGTGCGCAAGTCGTAAATAGGGAAAAGCACATCTAAACACTATGGAGGATAAAAATGAAATAAGATTAATTTTTGCAACAGACTGTATGGAGACGAGATACCAAGTAACTCTGACCAGACAGCTTCAACAGGATCTGTCAGATCTGGGTCTACTCTCTTTGCAAATGTATAACAATGATGGAGTAAAGTGTTATTTATAATATATTACTTTTAGTTCAAACTGCTCAAAATGTGAAAACAATTAATTTTCCAATGTCTTAAGCGGCCGTAAAAAAGAGGTCTAATTATGGGTCTGTACGGCAGGTGGTAGCTTAATGCAGGTCAAAAGTAATGCAGACAGCTCCTATTTTGCTCTGCATTAAGCAACCAACTGCTTTTAAAGACACCAGTCCTATAGATGTTCAATAAATGCTTGACTGCTTAACCCATTCCCGCATATTGACGCCTTTTGACGCTTCTCTAAAAGTCACTTTGTGAAACCATTATGATAAATAGAGCATTTGCTCCACAGGAGCAAATGCTCTATTTATCATAATGGTTTCAAATATTACACAATTCTGAAAAATTCCTTTTCTCTAGTTAATGCTCTTTTTTTTGTAGATTTAATCAAAGAGGTTAGGTCTAAAATAGCCTAAGAGGGAATGGGTTCAGACTGGTTCTACTGTGTTTATAAAGGTTATCCAATACATCACACAGTATATTTACAATACTTTTGCATTTAACCCTTTGAATGTGGGAGACAAGTACAATGTCAATTGCTAACAGTATAGACCCAGATCAGAGGGTTCCTAGATCTGAAGGTTCCCTCTGATCAGGGTCTATACTGTTTGCTTATGAAATGATATTAAGTTTTTTATCTCAGCAAACACTTCCCTTTCAATCTTTCATGCATGAATGTTGAATACGAATGTTAAGCCTTTTGTTACTTGTAAATAGCTATGAATTTCTCACAGCAAATAAAAGTTTAAAATAAATGCCAGGCAGTCCCATTACTAACACTGACATGATTCAAAATACCACTTAACCCTTTCCCTCATATAAATGTGTTTTCACGCATTTGCAAACAGAGTAGAACCCAGATCAGACGGCTCCTTTTACTCTTTATCCTTTTTATTGCTTAACCCATTACCGCATAGGCTATTTTTAGATCCAACCTCTTCATTAAATCTACCAAAAAGGATCATTTACTAGAGAAAAGGAATTTTCCAGAATTGTGTAGTTTTGAAACCATTGTGATAAATAGAGCATTTGTTCCTGTGGAGCAAATGTTCTATTTATCACAATGGTTTCACAAAGTGACTTTTAGAGAAGCGTCAAAAAGCGTCTATATGTGGGAATGGGTTAACCCTTTCCTTCATAAAGACGACTTTTGGCATCTTTGCAAACAGGGTAAACCTAGATCAGAAGCTCCTGTAGGAGGTGTCTGATCAGGGTCTGCCATGTTTGCTTATTGATAACATGGATCTGATTCTGAGGTTTCTGTCACAGTCAATTATTTCCTTGTCAATGGTTACTGTATTATAAAAACATCAGTCCAGGAATAGTCGTGCATTAATAAATTCTTACTCTTCAAATGCTAGTAGCGTACATGTATACCTGCCATAAAATAGTGTTTACCCATATGAGACAGCTCCTATGGGTCTTTGCTATTAGCCATAATAATGCAGTGGCTACAACTGATCCAACATTGGAAAGATTCGGTAAATTAATATTCATAGCAGATGGGAAGGGTTCAGTTAACATGGGGGAAAGGGTTAACACAATTCAAAGCAATTTTTGTAATCGAGCTTAACCCATTCCCACATAGGTTATTTTTAGACCTAACCTCTTTGATTAAATCTACCAAAAAGGAGCATTAACTAAAGAAAAGGAAATTTTCAAAATTTTGTAGTTCTGAAACCATTGTGATAAATAGAGCATTTGCTCCTATAGGAGCAATGCTCTATTTATCACAATGGTTTCACAAAGTGACTTTTACAGAGGCGTCAAAAGGCGTCAATATGCGGGAGGCGTCAAAAGGCGTCAATATGCGGGAATGGAATAAACAAACTAATCAGGATCTAAACCATTTCATACTCATGATCTAAGGTTTTGAAAAAAAGATCCAGTTTGAAAATTAAAGCAGACATCATCTGTTGAAAACAACAACTGGCAGACAAAATAGTTTCCCCTAGCCTTTAGCACAAATGATCCATTGTATTCTACTTAAAATTCCACCCAGTACTAGGTGTGTACATGTACCAACCATTATTATCAAGATAAACTGTGCTTTTCACCTGTCCATTTACAAAAGCAAATTCTAAAATAAACTTACAATACAAAAATTAACGCTTTACTTAACCCTTCGCTTGCTAATCGTGTCAATATACCTACCTGTAAATAGTGAAGACCCAGATGAGACAGCTCCTGCAGGAGCTGTCTCATCAGGGGCTGCACTATTTACAAGTTGATTATGCAACCAGTGCACTCCACAGCAGTGACTGCACAGCGAAATACTTGTACACAGTGAAGATATATGTAATTATACAACAGGGCATGGGTAAAAGAAGGGGAAATGTATTTTATAATTCAGCAAGCGAAGGGTTAATAAATATATAAGAAAGACTCTAACAATTACTGATATTAATTAACCTTTTTATCCCATGAATATTCATGAAAGAAATAATAACAACATGAACATTAATTAAATAAATTACATATTAAATGAATTACATGACATATTAAGTTATTAACTCAGGAAATGTTTTGCCGTAGCAGAAACTGTAGAACCAGATCTATACTATCCAGAGCTCCAGATAAGGTGCGCAAGTTAAAACAATTTCAACAAGAGCTGTCCGCAGACAGCGCGCTCCACTTTTCGTAGTGCTGGATAGTGTAATGGAAGTCTAAGTCAGAAAAGGGGCATAACTATGGCAAAATTAATTTAAGGGTTACCTGCCCTTGTGAAATTGGTTTCCCTACTGATAGTAAACATGCATACCAAATTTTAACCAAATATCTTTGATGGTTTCTGAGAAATGGACCTCTACAAAAAGGTTAACCAACACAGACGCCGACAAGAGGGTCATGACAATACCTCAACTTTTCGAAAAAGTGGACCTAAAAATAGCTCCTTTATTTCTCTACCAAATGTTATACTGCGAAGTCACAGTATAGGGTTTGTTTGAGAAAATATGATTTTAGTATTTAGGTACGCACCTTTATCTGTAGCTCTGCTATCTATAGACAAACTGAGCAGACCCTTACCAGAGGGCTCCTACATGATCTGATTTGGGCGTTTAACCCTTTCCCTCATATACATGTAAATGCCTTTTTGCGCATTTGCAAACAGAGTAGACCCAGATCAGGTGGAATATGAAAGATCTGTTTGTTTACTTTCTAAAATGGCTACAATGTTCCACCTTCCATTTTTCATCGTAACTATTTTGACCATGAATATTCAGTAGGTATTGAAATTTGAAATGAACATAGAACAGGGAAAGGGTTAAACAAATCTTGAAACGAAGGTATCAAGGGCCTTTATTTAGCATGTTGAAGAAAATGTGATCCCAAAGAAAAACAATTCTTTTTATCACATTACTGAGCACTACTAAAACTAGAGTGAAAACCTTAGAGTAAACAAAATGTGTCTGAGAAACCCTATGCCCCGCCCAATCTGACCTTTGACCCTGAAAATGACTTTGTCCTTGACATGTCACCTCCTCAAAATGTGCAGTTCATGAGATACACACGCATGCCAAATATCAAATCTCTGTCTCTACTGTTTGAAAAGTTATGGCCAATGTTAAAGTTGGTGATTTGACCTATATATTTGATCTCTGACCTTGAAGGATGACCTTGACATTGATATGTCACCCCTTAAAATGTGCAGTTCATGAGATGCACATGCATGCCAAATATCAAGTCTTTATCTCTACTGGTTGAAAAGTTTAGAGTAAACAAAATGTGTCTGAGAAACCCTATGCCCCGCCCAATCTGACCTTTGACCCTGAAAATGACTTTGTCCTTGACATGTCACCTCCTCAAAATGTGCAGTTCATGAGATACACACGCATGCCAAATATCAAATCTCTGTCTCTACTGTTTGAAAAGTTATGGCCAATGTTAAAGTCAGTGATTTGACCTATATATTTGACCTCTGACTTTGAAGGATGACCTTGAATAACATGCCACCCCTCAAAATGTGCGGCTTTATGAGATACATATGCATGCCAAATGTCAAGTCTCTATCTGTACTGGCTCAAAAGTTATGACCAATGTTAAAGTTGGTGTCAAACAGACAAAGACAGACTGACAGGACAAAAACAATACCCCCCCCCCCCCCTGGTGGGCATAAAAAGTTACATTAATTTGTTATATTGTTATAAACATTTATACACCATAATCTACATTATACCATAAACAAACAGAGCAATTGCTGATTAACCCTTTCCCTGTTCTGTATTTATTCCAAATGTCATTACCAGAGTATTCATGGACAAAATCAATATAGTCAAATATGTATGGTGTTACATTATAGCCATTTTAGAAAGTAAAGAAACAGATCTTTCAAATTCCATTAGCAAACAGAGCAGACCCTGATCAGACGGCTCCTATAGGATCCGACTGATCTGGGTCTACTTTGTTTGCAAATGCATGAAAAGGCATTTATATGAAGGAAAGGGTTTAACAGCTCGGAGCCTGCTACAGGAATCGTCTGATCTGGATCTACTCTATTAGCAAAGGCATCTCTATGACTCTATGAGGCAAAAGGTTAAAAGTTGCTTACCCATTATAGCCCACTCTCATCCGAACATCTGTGTCCATATCGTGTTGGGCTTGAGTAGGCATTCTGGATGAGTTATGTCAACAACCTGAAATCGTGAGGATACTTCATTACAGTCAGTTTGGACAGGACCATAACACTAGCATTTCAAACTTTGCTTTCCAATTCATTTTCAAAGCACAGCTTTTTTTAAAAAGTTTTCTTCACTCTAACATGAAGCGGCAAGCCATATGTTCAGACCTCACTATTATGCATTGGACAATTTTCTGTTGAACACAGAAAAAATGACATCAGGAATATTTACAATCTGTAGAGTCAGATCTACATGTATAATTTCATAAGCAAACAGAATAGACCCAGATCAGACAGCTCCTACAGCTGATCTGGGTCTACTCTGTGTGCAAAAGTGCTAAAGGTGTCTATTTATACTATTTCTGACATGAAATGTTTCGTGACATAAGCTTCGGCTAAGTATGTGCAACAAAATCCACAAAATATAGCAATGTGTTATGCCTAGGTCACACATTCACTGGTTCCACTACGGATTAAATCTCATGGTTGACCCCGGAAATGCCAATTTCCGTAGTGCGCTACGGATGCACACAATGGTGTGACAATGGACTTTGGCGGTCACACATTCACGGATCTGACGCCGGATTAGCTACAAATAACTATCCAGCACCATTCGTTGCAATCTGTACTGGTCCGCAGCTTTCCATATTTTAGCCGTAGTCATAGCCTGTATATCCGTGACAATTTTTGAAAATGTTCAAAATTTGACCACAGCTCAAACAACAGTAGTAAATCCTTACTAAACCTTATTAATACATACTTATTCCATGTTAAACCGTGTCATTTCCGTAATAACCCGTGTAAATTCCGTATTAAACCTGTGTCGTTCCGTAACAATCCGTATCCCTCGTGACCCATTCCTACATTTTCTGACTATATGTAAGTCAAAACCCGTAGTCACAACATTGTGTGCATCAGTATAGGACTATGGGGTTGTCCGTGAGATTTAATCCGTAGTGGAACCAGCGAGGTGACCCGTGAATGTATGACCTAGGCATTAATACAGAACTGACACTGTTTAATACAGAACGACACCTGTCAGGGTGTGTGCACAGCACATGAACAACTGTTTGTTACGGTATAGTAAGAGTTAGTACAAATAAGAATGGTCTAATACGCAATAGTACGGATGCACTACGGTTGTTAGATCCGTGGTCAAATTTTGAACATGTTCAAAAATTGTCACGGATATACAAGTACTACAACCTATGACTACGGCTAAAATACGGAAAGCTACGGACCAATACAGATTGCCACTGTCACGAATGATGCCTGATCGTTTCCATAGCTAATCCTGCTTTAAATCTGTGAATGTGTGACCTAGGCATAAGAAGTGCATACAAATATCAGTCACATGACCCAATCACGTCATCATAATATGAATAAAAAATTTATCCCAGAGGCAGTTACTTAATGAATAAAGAAGCATGCGTTGGATGATCGTATGCATATGATTAGGTAATCACACCCATAAACTGTGAGTGGTCAGTTTGATAATAAGAATAGCGGGAAACGGCTGAAATGTCAGCTGCAACTTAATCATCAACTGGAAAGAGTGTTAATCTAGATATGCAATTTCATGTCAAAGTGAACTTATTCGGTGTCAGATTGATGCCATGCAAAGAATAGTCTACAATGCTTTAATCTCTAAATCAAGCACTTTTCACTATATGTTATACAGTGTAGAAAATTTCAAAGTCCATAGCTCTGGTAAAAATGGTCAGAGCAAACATTCCCTTCTTTATGTACATCTACACATCATGGTTGTTCATTTCAAAAAGTTTGAAGTAAATTCTCACATTGGTGTATGAGAAGTTAAAACACTGGATGGACATACGTACAGACGAACAAAAGTAAGCCGTCAAACTGTAAAGTTACTGCTCTTTACAATTATCTCTACTGTCACTACACATCGTTTCTAAAAAGTGGTCACAGCATACATGTAAAGTTTGAGGAAGAAATTACATATTTTCTATTATTAGTATTTGAGATATGACTACATGTATTTTATAGGTATCACAAATCACTGAATCGGACACATTTTCCAAAATAAATCAATGCATTCAGACCAAATAATGTGTTTCTATGTGTTCTGTACACTTTAGTTTTTTATTTAAGAACTTAATATTTGTCTGAAATTGCCTTGGATTTTCAATATTTTTCATCCATGTACCTCTTCTATTGACAGGTCGAAGTGACCCACAAACTATCAGATAAACTGACTGACATACATCTCTAGATATATGCAGTGTTCCCATTCACGTATATGTACGTATTTCACTTTGAAAGAATTCATAACTTTACAGACATGCACGTAGAGAAAAAAAATCTGAAAATGTAAAATAAATTCCTGAAAAGTATCTTCACTTGCATAAATCAGCGGAAGTGAAACTATCCACCGTATTTGGCCAGATGGTAATTTTCGAGATTTCCAAATTTCCCTTTTATCAGTGTAATCACACATTCTTTGACGTATGGCATTGTAACAATACTCGACCAGAGTATCGAATGACTTGTTTCCTTCCATCTGTTTACTACGGAAACCGGGTTACAACATGGCAGCAAAGAAGCAAGCAATCATTACCGGCGTTTGGAAAAAGGACCGAGATAAGAAACTGATGAAGTCATGCCTTCTGAAACAGACCAGCTGTCTGCATAAATTCCATCCTGTATTAAGCATCAACCGACTGCATCTAAAAGTCCTTCATCACTAAAGGTTTTATACATGATTGCATTTCTGTCAACTTTGTTTTCCTTTAAATGCCTAGAGCAAAGAACATGGAATTTGTTAGAAGGAAAGTCTTTACTACTGCATTGACAATAGCTCGTTCATCGGTAAAATGTAATCGGCATCTAGACAATGATAAATTCTGAAACAGGTCTGATTCTGTAATTATAAGGTCCAATGCGGTAAATGTCAGGTCCGATTCGGTGATTCGTGACATCACTACAGTGCTGCAGCCAGTATTTTAAAAAGAGGGGAAATTTCCCCCCACCTTTGAAATTTAGGAGAAATTTTTCCAAAATAGGGGGGATTTTTATTTCTCAATATCAATGCATACCTAGTGCAATGGATTCAACACGGGTCAATTTCGCCGCTTTCTACAGGACTACAGTATAACACCTCCAAACCGGACACTCAGTAAACCGGAATCCTCTCTAAACCGAACAAAATTCTCGGTCCCGTTTTATTCCTTTTTTATTTCTATACAAGATTCCTCTCAATACCAGATTCCTCTATACTCTGGAAACCGGACAAACCTTGAAACATTTTTGCAAGATATGAACTATAAATTTCCCCTACATACCTGACAGCAGGCTAAGGGCTTGATACATCCCTTAATCACAGCCTGGGGCAGTAAAACATAACACCCGTTATCACAGGTGCTGAAAATTCATGGTCTATTGGGACTTGATTATGACCTGTTGGTGCCGTGAGATTAACAAATGTGTGAAAAATACAAACAGTGGTTAATTAATTTATGGATAATCTGGATAATAATTGATTGGTTATTAAAATAGGTGTATGTGTACCTGTACACTGGAATGGATGATAAATATAGTCATATATAAAAACCTCTCCAAATCGGAATCCCCTCTATACTGGAATTTTTACCTGTTCCCAACCTTGTTCGGTTTAGAGGGGTTCTTCTGTACTCTGTAGAAGCTGAGCAACTCGGTAAAGTATCTTTGACACTTCAATTTGAGTCGATTTTGGTTATAGGAAGGGTACCTACCACAAAGTACTCGCTGATGGTTTTTTTAGATATTGTTATTTGATGATTTTTACAGCAGACACACGTTTTTACAGTATCCATTTGATTTTACTATTGTAACGTGCACCATCAGCAATCCCTGGTGATCACGCATCCAGCCAGTAGCCGAACAGACTATTGCTTAACTTTGCAACCTTTCCAAGCACTTAAACCACGTCACCAAAGACCTAGCTCCCCGGCTAGGAGAGTTTATAGTGCTTATATACCTAACAGTCTCCCTGTTACAATATTTATAGAATTTAGGTTATGGGCATGGAATGAAAGTTGGACCGGGCCAGCCAAACATTATTTTACACCACGAGTTATTAATTTTCATTTGTGAGTGGTGTTTTATCATCAGTGTAATTAACCCATTCTCTCATAGGCTATTTTTAGATCCAACCGTTTTAAACAAATCTACCAAAAAGGAGCATTTACTAGAGAAAATGAAAAGTTTAGAATTGTGTAGTTTTGAAACCATTGTGATAAATATATAGGAGCAAATGCTCTATCACAATGGTTTCATAAAGTGATTTTTACAGAGGCGTAGAAAGGCGTATTTATGGAGGAAAGGGTTAATTAACAGAATAGTCACAAAAATCTGTAGATCTTGGGCAGACAAATGTTCACATACCTGGAATTACAGAGGTCTCGTAGAATATGATAGCTAAGTTACAGATATCAAACCGCATTTTAGCCTTACCTAGGCTATACATGTACACGACAGTTTCAGAATCGATATGAAAGCCATACTCGCTACAAATTTAACTGTTTTGACAGCCCGAGGGAGGGAATTTTTTAGGAATGTTATATTGAAACTTTAGTGCGTGACTAGGCGACCCCTCCAGAGAAAATAAGGTGGATTTTTCAGAAAAGGAGGGAATGCACGATCCCTCGTCCTGGCTGCAACACTGTCGCTATTTTATATATATATAAAATAACAAAAAAATGTTAGCTACTTTTGAAAGCACAATACACCACAGGGGAGCATTTCGTGGGTCTAGATGGTCTAAAAAGTTCGAACAAAATTGATAGGGTCTATTTAGTGTTATATTATATAAAGGGGTCCAACTACCATTTCGCAGATTTTGAGACCGATTCGAAAAAACGCCAGGTTTTGGACAGCCAAGATGGAATAACCACAAATCTTTGGTACGAACGTGAAGCTGGGACATTGTACTGTTCAAATAATATAACTTTTAATACATTCAGACTAAGCCGTAGCCAGTGCCGACGTGAAATTCCTACAAAATACACTGAGAATGAGAAGTTGCAACAACGGATTGTTGCCCCCCATGTAAAACGGCCATAATCGCTATGCATCGGGACAAAACAATTGTGCAATCAATACATACATGACAAAAGGCTATCATTTACGTTTCAATCTCTCTGCAGACACTGATGCAGATCCGAAATGCAGACGAATTTTCGTGCAATTAGCAGATTTAAAGATCTTTCAGGCCACTACGAGTCACGTGACGCGCTTCCTTTACAATAACAACATCTGGGTGCCTGTTATCTTGCTTACCCTATATGCTTTAACGAGAACGCAGGGCACCATCGCTCGGTCAATCAGGTGCCTTGTTACTAAGTAGAAAGTAGCTCATGATGTTGAGACTTCTCATTCAAGTAAGAAAAATCAGCATATTTTGTATGAATTTCATGTCGGCTCTGGCTACGGCTTAGTCGGAATGAATCAAAAGTTATATTTTTTTAAAAGTACCGTCATCGGAGGGTATTTTCGAACATCTCACGTTTCGAGAAAAATTCCTTGTATGCTCGCGCTATGACGTCATACGCTTGCCTAATACACTATAAGTGTTGATAAGCAGATGGACAGCTATCATAATCAACAATGCGCAAAAAACATGTAATTTTACATGATGTTATAGTTTTTGAGAGAAAAATGGCCATTTCTACTATTACCAGTATTGCCCCCAGTTGAGAACCCTATTACGGTGTCTAATATTTATGTAAAATTTGAGGAAAATGCCACTAGCACTTCCCTTCCGAGTTTGTTGTGGAAATCCCAATGTAGAATTATGACGTAGTTGTCTTTATGATGCATATTGGGCAGTTCAAACAGTCTATTCCCTTAACGTGTATGTAACATAATAGAACACGTGACCTTGCCCCATTTAGAAACTTACTACCCATGGTAGATCTATCTTTTAAGGCCAAACCATCAAAGTATGTGGGCAAATACAGATTGTATTCTCCCACAACACTCAAAAATGCTTACAAAGCTGTCAATGGCCTAAAAGCATTGAAACTTACGATCCTCATAATCTAGTTCAGGAAAAATAACCACCCTGTTAAATCCGAATGGGATCCAGCCACTAATTGCTATCAATATTTTTTTTTTATACTTTTATTAATATTTAAGTTAACAATTTTTGGGACCAACTTGTGTTTATGGTTTTTATATGAAAGTGGAGTGAATGGCATGAACCTAACTGCACTAATTACTCTACTATGAGGATTTTTATTGGATGTTCGAAAACAGGTTGGGAAACCTGCCATCTTGCCATTTAACCCTTTCCCTCATATAAAGGTGTTTTCACGCATTTGCAAACAGAGTAGACCCTAGAGGAGCCGTCTGATCAAGGTCTACTGTGTTTGCTAGTGGAATTTGAAAGATGTTTATTTTCTTTTTAAAATGGCTACAATGTTCCACCTTCCATATTTCATTATAACTCTTTTCTCCATGAATATTCAGTAGGTATTGAAATTTGTAATAAACATAGAACAGGGAAAGGGTTAAGAAGGTAAACAAAACACACATTATCATTTGTGTATTCTAAATGGTAAATGTTTGCATTTTACATGAATGTATGCAGTAATAGTTGATAACAATGAAAAAAAAATTGTGTAAATCACATCTGCTGATTTTTCTCGGTTGAAAAAAAAATAAATTAAGCGTAAGGTGTTCGAAAACTGGTTGGACCACGCTACAATGTCCCAGCTTCATGTTCGTACCAAACATTAGTGGTAATTCCATCTTGGCTGGCCAAAACCGGGCGCCATTTCAAATCGGTCGTGAAATTTGCGAATTGGTATTTGGACCCCTTGTATATAATATAACATTAAATCGACCCATCATTTTTATTTTTTTTTTAATTTTTAGACCATCTAAACCCACGAAATTGCCCCCTGTGCAATACACACTATCAAATATTGCACTGTTTGTCTTTACTGACTTTCAGTGTGGCTAATCAGACCTGTTCCTTTAACGCTAACTAAAGTAGGGGACTTTATTTACAAGCACTGAACGCACGGGAAACAACTGTACCCCGTACAGCGGTTCAGCATTCCAGAGCAAATGAGTGGGTGGGGATAAATTGTGAAAGGGACTTTATATTACAATACAAAAGAATAGAAACCCAACATACTATAACTGTTCTCACTTTTTTACCTTCAAAGAAATATGAAAAGGTAAGCAACTGATTAGATCAACAGAGGCTCCTTTCACACTAGTTAAGCATCTTTTCCAAAGTTTCACTCTTTTCAACTTCCTATGTACATGTTTACAATTTTTCCGGAAGTCACGTGACTAAGCAAATGCCGATACAAGAAATCTAATATTTAAGTTTTCATTTGACTTCGTCAGTCAAATTTTGAAAAAAAATCACATATATAACAGTAATTTAAAACATTTTCTGTATCTTTCATGACAAGAACATATGAAATAATTGTTTGCAGACAATTTATACGTGCACCTGGTACAGATTCCCCGGATGTAGAATCCATATCTGCTTTTCGCCTACTTCCGTCAAATACGGCTGGAAACTGGACGTTGTACAGATTTAACAATGGTAAGAGAACAGATGACATTCTTTGACAACACAGATAGTGAGGAATTCTTTTACTGACGTCTTTTATGATTATTTTAAATCCGTATTTATCTAAGAAAATGCCTCCAATAATATGCGGAAGTGAATATGTTCACGGTAAACTAGGTGGGTGGGGTTAATTTTAATGTTATTGTCATTATAGAAATTCTTGACATTTGTCCGTGATTTGCGAACTTTTCGCATAAGAAGGGAAATGGAATCTGAATATCCGTTTTATTCCTAGACAATTAGTAGAACATGACTCCTAGGGATGGATATATAGCCTTCCAAAGACAAATACTCTACTGGTTGTGTCAGAATTGTGTTCTGACAGTGACATTCCTAATTTCTTGTTTGCGTCAATATATTATGACAACAGTACTAAGAAGAAGATAGTTATGGTCCTTCTGTTTCTTTTCACGAAAATAATCAAATTATCAAAACGTTGGCAATATCCTAGAATAGCTCCCCAACCACGGAATGAATCGGAATACGCTTGACATGGTGTCGGGTCGTTTCGGACCCAAACCGTTTCGGTCCTTGGTCGTTTCGGACCCAATCCATTTCGGCCTTGGTCGTTTCGGCCTTGGTCGTTTCGGCCACATTATAGAATTATATAAAGGGCAATTGTGATGTATATCGAATATAGCTTGCATTTTGAAAATATAGTGGGAGATTTGTGTAACCAAATAATTTGCTCAGCAAGCTAAAGGTTAACATTCAACAACAACAGATGTTGTATTGAGATGGTCAGATAGGAGAAGTATATGTCAGTAATCATTCTTTTTATTTAAATTTAAAGTAGTGGAGAGAGAGAGAAAGAGAGAGAGAGAGAGAGTATATATAAGGCATGAAATTAAAGAAACGAAATAATTGAAACCATTAAGGACATAGGTTGTTGTTAGATGTTTACTTATAACCTGATTATGGTTATTAATTTTGCAAACAGTTTGGAGTTTGGATCCAGACAAGATGTGGAGTAACTCAGTTTCTCGTCTAGATTCAAACAGCTTGAATTGTGTTATTGGGTGATAAAAGGATTAAAGAAATAACCAATTAAATAATTAGTACAAACTATCGCGGCTATGAACATCTCATTGATGAGATTAGTGCAAACATCTACGGCCATTAATTAACAATTAATTTTTTAGCATTACCTCAGTCAAACAACATTGCATTTATTGGGTGATAAAAGGATTAAAGAAATAACAAACTAAATAATTAGTCCAAACTGTAGCCGGCTATTAGCATCATAGGTGAGATTAGTGAAACAAAAATACTAACATTATTTAACAATTATTTTGTTATCATTACATCAATCAAGAAACATTACAATTGATTTTGGTCTTTTTGAAAATTAAAGGGGTTATTTTAAATACAATTAAACTTTAACACTCTCTATTTCGTGGATTAAATAAGATATTTCACTAACTGTTTACTGGCGGGTTTATTTGCTTCATATAGGGTATAAGCAGATTTTTTTTTCCATGAACAACTACATGTACGTGCCATAGTACAAATAATTTTATTCATATAGCATGCTTGACATATATAAATGTCATTTCTGACTGGATATCTCGCCGCTTTCTTTATTTCTTGCCAATGGTCCATTCTCTGGAACATAAAAACAAATTTTGGTTATATAAAAATTTGATGTCTTATGCTGATATATTCCACGAATTCCTTGGTCGTTTCGGTATCAATTGTGGCCGAAACGACCAAGGCCGAAACGACCAAGGCCGAAACGGATTGGGTCCGAAACGACCCGGGACCGCTTGACATTGCCTCCATTGGTATTTAAGTATACACTCTGTGGGGGTTATTCCATGATATTGCCAAAACGTTTTGAGTTTAGCTACTTTCTTTTGCCTCAGAAGAAAACAAAAACATCTGGGTATTGCACTGTTCAGAATGGTAGATGCACATTATAGTGTGTAGGAGCAAAGACATAAACATACAGAGATTGGCAACTAGCATTAGGCAAAGAACACATTTCTCAAACAACGGTTGAGGAACTTGCAAAATATGAAATCATATGTGATAATTAATCAGCCATTTCCTTTGTTGTTTTGACAACAAATTATACAATTTCAAAGATTGTTTTCACACATTTTCATCACTTAAGTCCTTAAAGGTATCCATTTTAACTCCTGGGTGGAGAGGAGGAAACCTCGCGCAGGTGGGAGAAACTGAAAAGCATCTCAGAAATTTCCGGGAGGTACCAGGATTTGAACTCTGGACCTTCGGATTGGTAGTGAAGCGCGTTACCACTAGACCAGATGTAAAATGTTTGTTGGTTTCTGGAAACCATGCGTATAAAACTTCATTTTGGGGTGGGGCACATATCAATATTTTTTCTGCCTGTTTGTCATCTAGACTATGTAAAAGTGCTCATATGCTGCTAAACATGTCTATGTAGACAAATGCCTTATGAAATCTCGCTTCTGTTCAATGTATCATTTTCTCATGAGTTTTAACGTGATTCCGCGTAGTTGCCAATCTCTGTATGTATATGTCTCTGGTAGCGAGATCGTTTTTCTCGGTCAGCCAGTGGATTTTGCAATGCAGCAATCAGCTATTTTATCCGAACGTTAGGACGTTAGACTTGGGATCGAAGGGTCCCCGGTTCGAATCCTGCCATCGGAATATCAGAATTTTTCTGAGCAAAAAATGCATCCCACGTTTGCTCCTCTCTACCCAGGTGTATAAATGGGTACCTGTGAGGGAAATAAGCCAATGTGCCATGGCTGCCTTGGGCGTCGAGTGTTAATGGCCGACTTATAACCCAGTGATCAGGGGGTAAATTGTGAAGTCGGGAGAATATGTACATTGTATGTAGTTCCAGACTTTAAACCTCACCTTTACCTTTTTTAAATGAAAATGTGAAAACAATTTTCATGGCTATCGATTGGCAACAGCACTTTTCAGCAGACATTTTGCCACCTTTATATGCATACAATCATGTATCCAGGTCTTTTTCTGACAGTTTTGGGGGGAAAACATTTTAATAAGTGGGGTTTTTTTTCGCACGTAAAATTAAATGATTTATTTTGCATTTTTTATCATTTTAATCAAAATTTGGTCTTTATGAGGATGTCCCCCCTCCCCCTCCCCCCCCCCCCCCCCAAAAAAAAAAAATTAAAAAAAAATTGGGAAAAGTGATACTTATATATTGCATTGGGAATGGGTCCTTTAAACTTACCCGAGTAGAAGCCAGAAAAAGGCCGGATATCACTAATGTTCATAACCCATTTTGGACCACTCATTTAATTATCGTAGTTTCTTTTTAGCTCACCAGAGCACAAAGTGCTCAAGGTGAGCTATTGTGATACCCCTGTGTCCGGCATCCGTCCGTCCGTCTGTCCGTCAACAATTTCAAACGACTTCTTCTCTGAAACCGACTGCCCAATTGTAACCAAACTTGGTCAGATACATACTGTGGGTGGGTGCTTTAAAAGTTGTTAAAAGATAGTGGGTGGGGCCATCGGTCTTGTTGCCATGGCAACTGTACACAATATCTAGAAAAATCTTCTTCTCCAGAATGACTTGTCCGATTTGAATATAGTTTTCACCAAAATGTTTCTCAGTTGATAGACTTTAAAAGTTGTTAAAAGAATTTTGATCTGGCAAAAAACATGGCCGCCAGAGGGCGTGGTCTTTTTTTCCATATATGGTAATATTGGAAAATCTTTAAAAATCTTCTTCTCTGAAACTGTAAAGCCTAGACCTTTGATATTTGGTATGTAGCATGATCTTATGGTCCTCTACAAAGATTGTTCAAATTATGACCCCCGGGCCAAAAATGGCCCCGCCCAAGGGCTTGTCAGTTTTTCATAGGAAAATCTTTAAAAATCTTCTTCACTGAAACTGTAAGGCCTAAAACTTTGATATTTGGTATGTAGCATGATCTTATGGTCCTCTACAAAGGTTGTTCAAATTATGACCTCCGGGCCAAAAATGGCCCCGCCCAAGGGATTATCAGTTTTTCGTAGGAAAATCTTTAAAAATCTTCTTCTCTCAAACTGTAAGGCCTAGACCTTTGATATTTGGTATGTATCATGATCTAGTGGTCCTCTACAAAGATTGTTCAAATTATGACCCCCCGGGCCAAAAATGGCCCCGCCCAAAGGCTTATCAGTTTTTCATAGGAAAATCTTTAAAAATCTTCTTCTCTCAAACTGTAAGGCCTAGACCTTTGATATTTGGTATGTAGCATGATCTTATGGTCCTCTACAAATATTGTTCAAAGCATGACCCCCGGGCCAAAAATGGCCCCGCCCAAGGGCTTATCAGTTTTTCATAGGAAAATCTTAAAAAAATCTACTGAAACTGTAAGGCCTAGACCATTGATATTTGGTATGTAACATGATCTAATGGTCCTCTACAAATATGTAGCTGTGGCTTGTGGTCCTCTGCCAAAAATGTTTAACTTACGACCCTGACCACTGGGCGAAACTTGGCCCTGCCTCAGGGCTTATCAGTTTTTCATGGGTAAAATATAAAATATTATTTTTCTCTGAAACCATAAGGCTTAGACCTTTAATTAATGGCATACTGCTTTGCCTAGTGGTTCTCTACCAAGGTTGTACACATGATTTCTTGTGGTCAAAAATGGCCCCGCCCCTGGGGTTATGTCTGGTGAGCGCATCAGGGCCTCATGGCCCTCTTGTTTCTGTTTGCAAAGCGATTAGGTTGTTCACACCATATTAATTGGGGAATACCCCCTCGGAATCACCAGAAGTCCTGAATCATGCATGAAGGATATGATTCACACTGGTTCCTGATTTCCATTCTACCGGTACATAACATACAATCAAACAGACTATTATCAGGGGTGAGAATTTTCCGCGGAATTCTGCAGATTTTGGTTCACTCAGGGCCGTTTTTGAGATTGATGTAAATCCGATGAGAAAATTTTGGGGGGGGGGGGGGGGATGTCGATTCATTCAGGAAATTATTATTAGCCGATATATTCTTTCACTATCGTTGCTATTCCAAGTAAATCCGCGTTAGTAACATTTGTCACGTTAATAGCAAGATTTCGGTTCAGCTAATCGAATAACAAGACTCTTGTCCTACAGCCAATCAAAATGCTCGTATATTGCAGTGTTCGTTCAATCTTCCAATATGGCATCTGTGTAATGAAGTTCTGTATCTGTACTGTCAATTAATCTGAATTTAAGACAAAAATGAGATGCACAGGTAGAGATTACGATAACAATGTGAAAAATAAGTTCTGCCCTAGATGGCTAGAGAACGAAATTATGTTGACATTTGGTAGAGAAACAAGAAAAGTGATAATTGGCGATGATTTCGTGAAACTGAAAGTAAACCTTCTTGGACAAGGGGCCCTTGTGTAATACTGTAAACTTCCGTTCAAACAAATGAATTACGGACGCGACTGTGTAGCATCCAAGAACCGTCTGAAAAGCATTGAACATGTCCAGTTATTGAAACAGCGGATTTCCAGTCACAGGTAAAAACCTGTAATGTCAAGTATTCACCAGAAAGTTGTCTGTCAATAGCTATTCATAGGTAATGTTAAAGAAACTGGTCAAGATGTATCGATTCAGAAAAGTTATATTTTGTTATTATAAACCAGTTTAATGAATTAGAAGATGGTTTATTGACATGAAAAAGTAATGAGAATCAGAGTTTGAATGTGAACTTTGACTAGAAATTGTGACTGTAATGTGTATAAAAAGGTAGGAGCCATCTGATCAGTGTCTGCTCTGTTTGCTTAAGGTATATAATAGGTCTCAAAGAAACAGATCACCTTCCATATTTTATAATAACTGTTTTGGCCATGAATATTCAGTAGGTATTGAAGTATGGGATAAATATACATACAGGTGTAGAACAGGGAAAGGGTTAATAAATTCCACACATATTTATTTTATGGTTCTAGACTACTATATCTGACCAAATGATTTGACTGACAAACAGATCCTGAGCTAAGTATGCCTTGCATGTACATGGTTATGAAGGTTTTGCAAGATTTAGCAATAATTATTGTTGAAATTGCACAATATAATCTGTCTCATAAAAAATGCTTATGTTCCTGTCTGGGGTATCTATTTATTTTGTGTTGCTGTATAAAGTATTTAGTGTCACTGGGTTGATGTATTGGGGCCTTGACACGTCTGGAGATTCTTGAACATGTCTTATGGTTTCATTAAAAAATAATCAAGCTTCTTATTACCCTTATTTTAGACCATAGTTCAAAATTGATAATGTAGATGTGACTGGACTTCCATTCTTTTTTGGATAATTGTACACTTTTGGAATTGATCATGTACATGTATATGTAAGCTGTTTTGAAGAGCTTTTGGTGCCTTCTGTCTTATGTATCTTGGTATAGGAGATAGTCATCTGCAACCAACTTGTTTGATTTTATTCTTTTACTCCATAGACATGCCTTTTAATGCATTTTCAAACAGAGTAAACCCAAATCAGATGGTTCTTGTAGGCTGGGTCTTCTGTTTGCAAATGTATGAAGTGCTGTCCCTACCAGGATATGGATAAACTCTTTATACACAAAGTCATTGTTGTCTTTAACCCCTGTTCTATGTTTATTCCAAAATTCGATACCTAACGAATATTCATAGACAAGCTAGTTATAACAAAATATGGAAGGTGGAAAATTAGAAAGTAAAGAAACAGATATATCAAATTCCATTAGCAAACAGAGCAGACCCTGATCAGATGGCTCCTATATGATCATGGTCTACTCTTTTTGCAAAAGCGTGAAAATGCGATTACATGAAGGAAAAGGTTAAAATAAAAAGTATTGATTCAAACTCTTTAGTGGATATTCTCCCTTCATCATCATCATCCAGTTTTTGGTTATACATGCCATGGATTAATCCTCGAGAGAAGGTGGGAACTGGCTGTCCAGTCAGGAGCAAGATCTTCCCACACATAAAACCATTTAAACCATTTTCATGCTAAAAATGGATCTGATGAGACCGTAGTCCTTCTTATAAATGTTTTTTCATGCCTTTCCAAACAGAGTAGACCCAGATCATATGGCTCCTGTAAGATCTGTCTGATGGAGGTCTACACTGTTTGTTTAAGAAATCATAAAAGATCTGACTCTACAGTACCAATACCAAAAATCCTGTGTAAATATGCCATTAATGATTATAAAAATTCAGCTCGTAACACACCTGTCATTATTTCTTAAATGAATATTCACTATTCAGCGGGGTTGAAGGGTTAATCTGCATGAAATCTAATTTGCCAAAACATAATTACAGTCAAACAGATCAGATGTCATCAATTATTACCCTTTCCTTCGTACATTAATGCCTTTTCACGCATTTGCAAATAGAGAAGACCTGGATTAGACAGCTCCTATAGGAGCTGTCTGATCAGAGTCGACTGTGTTTGCTAATGGAAACTGACTGTTCTATTTCTTTACTTTCTAAAATGGCTACAATGTTCCACCTGCCATATTTATTGAACTTTTTTGTCTATAAATATTCAGTAGGTATTGAAAATTGGAATAAACAGAGAACAGGGAAAGGGTCAAGAAGGATGGTCAATTTAATCCAAACAGTCAATAATGTCAAAACAACAGAATATATAATAAGACTTAGTATAATGTATTATCTTAACAAATTTTTCATAATGTTTGATGGTTCATCTAAAAGCAATTATAGCCGGCACCACACACTGGCACAAGAAAAGAGCTAAGCAGGATAGTCAATTTAATCCAGCCAATAATGTCAAAACAACAGATTATAAGTACATGTACAATGTATAATCTTAACAAAATGTTCATACTGTGTGATGGTTCATCTAAATTATAATTATAGCCGGTGCCACACAGGTTAAAGGTCAACATTTTGATGTACAGATGGATGGAAACTTTCCATAAAATACTGTCATCCATCAGTATTTAAAATTTCAGTCAGTTTAACCCTTTTCTCCATAAATACACCTTTCTACACCTTTGCAAACAGAGTAGACCCAGATCAGATGGAGCCGTCTGATCAGGGTCTGCTCTGTTTTCCTTATAAAATAATATGGATATTAGCAGGGTTTAGTAAATTTTAGTATTAGTTTCTGCCATGGCCAGATGTTCTATTTTTCATGTCATTATAAAGAATAATTTAATTGATATTGATGATATCAGTATTTCTTACATGATTGAATATGGAGTTTGAATATTCATGTAAGAATCCATGACATGAACATTTATAAGCTGAGTCTTTATACTGGCATATAATGAATGTTTAGAAACTGTAGAGTACTATATTATAATTTCATAAGTAAACAGAGCACACTTTGATCAGATGGCTCCTATATGACCATTTGACTCAATTTTTTCCCCCCGGATAAGACGGGTTGTTGATCTTTTGGATTGAGCATAATGTTTTCTTTGTGTATAGGAACTTTAAGAGAACTTTCTTGACAGTATCATAATGATTTATTGTTTCTTGTCTTTCATTTCAGACGGAACAACAGTTAGATTGTGCTCTGGATTTGATGCGGAGATTGCCCCCACAGCAAATAGAGAAAAACTTGAGTGACTTGATAGATTTGGTAAGCTGTAATTCAATTTACTTGAAAAAGACGCATATTTATGCATTTGCACACGGAGAAGACCTGGATCTGACAGCTGATTGCGATCTGCTCTTTCTTATTCCATAACACCCTACTCTATGGATATGCATAAAGAAAAAATGACATCATGAATATTAATTAGATGAATTTCTAAAATGGCATATTAATACAAGAACTGTTTTGCAATGGCAGAAACTGTAGAATGATTTCATATTCTATAAGCAAGCAAAGCAGACCCCAGATCAGATGGCTCTTACAGGATCTGGTTTTACTCTGTAAAGGTGTTAAAATGCATATTTATGGAGTTAAGGGTTGATTTAGCTGAACAAAGTGTTTCGGTGCTGGGCATTGTATGTGATATCTTATCTCAAAAAGTTTGCTTCAATTTTTTAAAAAAAAACCAACATGTACAGAAGAACTTGTGACGTCCTTAGTGGCCATTCATTTATTGAACACAAGAGTCTTAAAAGCAGGTGGTTACTTAATGCAGAACAGAAGTAATGCAGAGAGCTCCTTTTATTATGCCCCAGTTGACGATAGTTAGGGGGCATTATGTTTTGCACATGTCCGTCCGTCTGTCTGTCCGTGTGTCACGCTTTTAGGTGCAGTTGGATGTCACAGTTTTTCAAGTGTTAAGTCAGTAATTTCTACACTTATACACATGAAACTTCACATACACATCAATTACCATCTGTGCTATCATTTGGCCCCCCACCCATGCTGCCGGCAAGCCCAAGGTCGAGGTCAAATGACCTGGAATTTTTACATGCAGTTGGTTGTCACATTTACGTGCAGTGTTTTGTCACAGTTTTTTCATTGTCTTATGTCTCCCTAACCACTGTAGCTATTTGCATGGAATTGCATATACATATTAAATACCATCTATACTTTCATTACACACCCGACCCATGCTGCCCGCAAGCCCAAGGTCAAGGTCAAATGACTTAGGAATTTTACGCGCAGTTGGTTGTCACAGTTTTTTCATTGTCTTATATCTCACTAACCGCTATAGCTATTGGCATGGAATTGCATATACACATTCAACACCATCCATACTTTCATTACGTACCCGGCCCATGCTGCCCGCAAGCCCAAGGTCAAGGTCAAATGACTAAGGAATTTTAAGTGCAATTGGTTGTCATGGTATTTTCATCGTCTTATTTCTCACTAACCGCTAAAGCTATTGGCATGGAATTGCATATACACGTTCAACACCATCCATACTTTCATTACGCACCCGGCCCATGCTGCCCGCAAGCCCAAGGTCAAGTCTAATGACTTAGGAATTTTACGTACAGCTAGGCAAGCACCCACACGGGGGCGTCACTGTGTCTTACAGACACAATTTTCTAGTTTTTGACCTGCATTGAGCTACCACCTGCCTTACAGATCCATAATTAGATCTCTTTTTGATGGCCACTTAACCATAGCTACAGATAACAGTGAGTACTCAAATACTTAAATCGTCATTTCTCCATCAGACCCTACGTTGTGACCACTCTTTAGAATCGTGTCGAAGAGATGATTCTAAAGAGTGGTCACAACATAGTGTTTGGTGGAGAAGTAAAAAAATTATACTTGAAAATATTTTAATTTACGCATCGTAACTGGAACTCTGCGCTTAACCCGTTTGCTGTTGAATATTCATGTAAGAAATCATGACATCATGAATATTTATTAGCTGAAGTTTTATAATGTAAACCTTTCAAGGATATATTTTGCTTTGACAAAAACTGTAGGAACAGATCTGTATTATGTCAAAAGCAAACAGAGCAGACCCTGATCAGAATGCTCGTATAAAAGCCGCCTGATCTGGTTCTACTCTGTTTGCTAATGTGTGAAAATGCATTTATTTGAAGGAAAGGATTAACCCATTCCCTCATATTGACGACTTTTGACGACTCTGTAAAAATCACTTTGTGAAACCATTGTGATAGATAGAGCATTTGTTCCTATATGAGCAAATGCTCTATTTATCACAATGATTTCAACCTACAAAATTCTAAAAAAAAATCCTTTTCTCTAGTTAATGCTCCTTTTCAGTAGATTTATTCAAAGTGGTTGAATCTAAAAATAGCCTATGGGGGAATGGGTTAAGACAGGTTCTACTGTATTACCCTAATTACCATAACTAATTAAAAATTCTGAAGGGAGGTGATCCCCGAGAGCAAAGATTGCAACACAAAAAGAGAAAATTGCAGACTCGGTTTTATTGAGTCTGTTCATGAACAGTAATTGTAAGTGCAACACTGCTCACGCCCCCTAGCACCGGCTTAAGCGGTATTCAATTTTTAGGACAAGAAGTACTGAAATTCATGATCTCGAAGGATCAGATGGTATAACAACACTGAGAATGAAGTACGGGGCGACGTTTTACGGCCGCCACACAAGCACTTAACATCTGCTGTTGTGAATATTATAAATTCTGAAGGGAGGTGATCCCCGAGAGCAAAAATTGCAACAGAATAAGAGAAAATTGCAGACTCGGTTTTATTGAGTCTGTTCAGGCATATAAGTATAGGCAAATAGCGAAGACCCAGAGTATCCTGAAGGAGCCATTTGATCCATTCTTTGCTATTATGTCAGTCTAAATGTAAGTTATCCAAATGGTGCCATATTGTATAATTCAGCTTGACAAATTGGTATAATGAGGAGATTGCGTGACTGAATACTTAGAGTACTTCAAATTTGGGTGTGTCAAATAGGCTGAAATACTGGATATCTTTTAAATAGGTTATCAGGAAGTTACCTGTTTAACTCTTTACACTCTTAACCCATTCCATGTTCTGTTTTTATTTGAAATTTCAATACCTACTGAATATTCCTGGACAAAATAGTTATAATGAAATATGGAAGGTGGAACATTGTAGCCAATTTAGATACAAAAGAAACAGATCAATCATATTCCATGAGGAAACAGAGCAGACCCAGATCAGACAGCTCCTATACATCTGATCTGGATCTACTCTGTTTGCAGATTCATGAAAGAAAGGATTGATAAGTATACTACTCTACTACAAATTCTTAACCCTTTATCTGTTGAACATTGAGCAAGAAATATTGAATCATGAATATTAATTGGATGAATTTTTATAATGACATTAAAACCACAGGTGCCCTTCACATGCTATGTCTCAACAAAAACAACAACAACAACTCCATCACAAATACCTTATTTTTTAATCACATGTCATAAGTTTCTAAAACATACCGAAAGATAGTTTTCTGACCCAACCAAAAAAAATAAATGAAAAACAAAACACCCCTGCTCTATATAATAAGTAAAAGGTATTCAACTCTGGTGGAAATGTGCTAAAAAATCGATGGGTTCATTCACTGCGATCATCCTTGAAAGCTTATTTGACCAACGATTTCCATGAACTGTGTCTCATTTATCAAAGAAATCATCACTCTTGATGAGCAGTCATCTATTTTCTCTCAGAATATTAATACGCTTTTACAACGAGTCGCCAAAGTGACAACCAACCCCTCTAGGACACAGGTTGACTCTGATGTTCGAAATAGAATACGCTATAATTCAAGCTGAAACACCATTTTACTGGTCTATAAGGCATTGTCCCAGTCTGATAGCATAAATGGATATCGTGCATTCACATTTTCTTCAAATAATACTTTTCTAAAAATCTGTACAAGCTTGATATTGATATCGGTGAAAATCATTACTTTGAATACTTTCGGTTTTAAACCAAAAGTAGGACTTACAAACCGAAAGTATATTATTCCATAAGCAAACTGCAGACCCTAATCTGACTGCTCCTACTAGAGCCATCTGATCTGTGTCTACTCTGCAAAATGCCAAAAGTCATCCATATTAGGGAACGGTTAAAAACATGTGAGTGTAAAAAAGTTTGGATTTTGATGAGACACTTAGTTACTTGGCGCTCATCTGGGTCCAAACTGTGTTAACTCTTTCCCTTATATAAACACCTTTTCACACATTGTAAACAGAGTAGATCCAGATTGGACAGCTCTTATAAGAGCAGTCTGATCAGGGTTTGCTCTGTTTGCTAATGGAATTTGAGAGATCTGTTTCTTTAGTTTCTAAAATTGCTACAATATTACACCTTCTATATTTCATTATAACAATTTTGTCCATGAATATTCACTGGGTATTGAAAATTGTACTAAATATAGAACAGGGAATGGGTTAAAATATATTCACAGATTTGCCTGTAGCATTCTAAAGGATGACACAGAAACATATAGGAAGAAAAGAAAAAGCATTGTTATATTTTGTCACCAGCAGTTTAAACTTCCCCATTCTTGTTTCACGTGTCAACTGTGAAAGTTATGTGCTGTTTATTGTGTTAAAAAAACGAACCTTTCCTTGTTTAATATTCATGTAAGAAATAATGGCATCGTGAATATTTATTAGCTGAATTTTTGTAATGGCATATCCCTTTCCCTCATATAAACATGTTTTCACACATTTGCAAACAGAGTAGACCCAGATCAGACTGCTCCTAGAGGAGCCGTCTGATCAAGGTCTGCTCTGTTTGCTAATATAATTTGATAGATATATTTCATTGCTTTCTAAAATGTCTACACCCACCATATTTCTTTAAAACTATTTTGTTAATGAATATTCAGTAAGTATTGAAATTTGGCCCAAATACAGAACAGGGAAAGAGTTAAGTACACATGACTATTTGGTACTGGTAGAAACTGTAGTCTGGGTCCATGCTTATAAAGCTTTTAGTTGAGTCTGAGTTTCGTTCTCAAGCTTTTGATTGGTCAGATTTGAGTTCTCAAGCTTTTGATTGGTCAGATTTGAGCCTTTGGCTCAAATCTGACCAATCAAAAGCTTGAGAACGATCTCAGGCTCAACTAAAAGCTTTATAAGCATGGACCCAGATGAGATCTGTTCCAATTGCCCTTTTGAATATTCATGTTAGAAATAATGACATCATGAATATGTATTTGCTGAATTTTTATAACGGCATATTTATTACATGATTTTTTTTTGTATTGGTAGATACTGTATCCAGATTTATTTTAATGTCGTAAGCAAACAAAGAGGATCCTGATCAAGTGACTCCCACAGGAGCTGTCTGATCTGAGACTGCTCTGTTGCAAAGGGCTGAAAAGTCATTTGTATGAGGTAATTGGTGAAATGATCACAATTTGGCTTTAGTTAACGCATTCCTTCATATGAACGTCTTTTCATGCTTTTGCAAAAAGAGTAGACCCAGATCAGATGGCTCCTGTAGGAGCTGTCTGATCAGGGTCTGCTTTGTTTGCTTATAGCTTGATACAGATCTGAATCTTGTCAAAGGCAAAAAAAAATCCCTTGAAATTCATACATTACAAAAATTCAGCTGAAAGATATTTATTATGTCATTATTTCTTACAGTCAGAGCAACAGATAAATGTGCGTACTCAGAATGAGATACTAATATCGTCATTTCTCCACCAAACCTATGTTGTGACCTCTCTTTAGAATCGTCTCGAAATACTCTTTAGAATCGTTGCTTTGAGACAATTCTAAAGAGGGGTAACAACATAGGGTTTTGTGGAGAAATAAAGGAGTTGTTCTTGAAAATGTTTTAATTTACAAATCTTATCAAGACCTGGTTAAAGTTCCATTTCTGCCATAACTCCAATTTGCTTGACATTTGCTTTCAGGTGCCAAACTTGTGTGAAGACTTGTTGTCCTCAGTAGACCAGCCATTGAAGATTGCCAAAGATAAAACCACAGGCAAAGATTATTTATTGTGTGATTACAACAGAGATGGGGATTCTTACAGGTAAAAAACAGGATGCATAAATTAGTTAGTATAGACCATAATAACCACAAATATATTAACCCTTCGCTTGCTGAATTATAAAATACATTTCTCCTTCTTTACCCATGCCCTGTTTTATAATTACATATATCTTCACTGTGTACAAGTATTTCGCTGTGCAGTCACTGTTGTGGAGTGCACTGGTTGCAAAATCAACTTGTAAATAGTGTAGACCCTGATGAGACAGCTCCTGCAGGAGCTATCTCATCTGGGTCTTCACTATTTACAGGTAGGTATATTGACGTGAATAGCAAGCGAAGGGTTAAGAGATCAGGGTCTACACTGCTTGACACTTATCTGTAGTATTTCATTATCAAACCAGACAGATAGTGTAGAGGTACAGTAAAACCCCTCTAAACTTGAATTTTATTTAATTTTTTAACCCTTTCCTTCATATAACGCTTTTTCACGCGTTTGCAAACAGAGTTGACCCAGATCAGATTGTTCTTATTGAAGCTGTCTGATCAGGGCCTGCTCCATTTGCTAATGGAAATTGATAGATCTGTTTCTTTACTTTCTAAAATGGCTACAATGTTCCACCATCCATATTTAGTTCACCTGAGCTGTGCTCAGGGTGAGCTTTTGGGAGACTTGAATGTCTGGTGTCCGTTGTCCGTCGTGTGTCAACAATAGTGTTTACAGTCTAGAAGCCACAGTTTTGACCCAATATTCCTCAAACTTGATCAGGATGTTTGTCTTGATAATACCTCGATTAAGATCGAAAGCAGGTGGGATCCAGTGAAAAAGTAGGTCACTAGGCCAAATAAAGGTTAAATCTTGTTTACACTCTTAGAGCCACACTTTTGACAGAATCTTCCTCAAACTTGCTCAGGATGTTTGTCTTGATGATATCTCGATCAAGTTCGAAACTTGGTTGGCCCAGGTCAAAAACTAGTTCACAAGGTCAAAATATAGGTCAAATCTTGTTTACACTCTAGAGGCCTCAATTTTGAATTTATCTTTCTAAATATTGCTCAAGATGTTTGTCTTGATTATATCTTGATCAAGTTAGAATGTGGATGGGCCCGGGTGAAAAAGTAGGTCACTAGGTCAAATAAAGGTCAAATCTTGTTTACACTCTTAGAGCCACACTTTTGACCCAATCACCCTCAAACTTGCTCGGGATGTTTGTCTTGATGATATCTTGATCAAAGTTGAATGTTGGAAGGGCCAGGTCTAAAAGTAGGTCATTAGGTCTAATTAAGTTCAGATCATGTTAACACTCTAGAGGCCTCATTTGTGTCCCAATCTTTCTCAAACTTGTTGAATGTCTGCAGTGTATTCCCCGTTTCCTGAAACTCTTGTCTGAACCTTAAATCATAATATCCCATATAGTTCTCATGATTCATTTATTAACGAAATTTATAATTATTAGAAACTTGTCTCCTTGTAACATTTGGTTCAGTTGAGCGATATTGGGCCATATTGGTGCTCTTGTTTATTATGTTGTCCATAAATATTCAGTAGGTATAGCATAAGTATGAGCAAGATTAGGATTTGGCAATGAATGTGAAAATATTCTTATTTGATTTCCTATTTACTGTACTTATCATGAGCTTTGGTTTCTTATCTTCACAGATCACCTTGGAGCAACAGTTACGACCCACCATTAGAGGATGGTACAATGCCCTCAGTAAAACTACGCAAGTTAGAAATAGATGCCAATGCAGCCTTTGACCAATACAGAGAAATGTAAGAAAAATAATGGATGCTAATCATAAAATATTTGTATATTTATATCCCTGCAAATGAAGTTTGAGAGGGGGTATATAGGGAGTCAGTGTGTTGGTTGGTCGGTTGGTCTGTCTGTCTGTCTATCTGTCCGTGGCACAACCTGGCATAATTAACACTCGTGGTCACAATTTTAGTCTAATCTTCATGAAACTTGGTCAGAATGATTGCCTTGATAAATTCTCAGACGAGTATGAAAGCAGGTCATGTGGGATAAAAAACCAGGTGACTAGGTCAAACAGTAGAAAAACCTGGTTTGATTTGTGATTAAGGCAGCTGAGTAAGGGTATTCCATCACCTTTAGTGACATTTCTAGTCTTATTCTTTCCTTTAACCCTTTCCCTCATATAGACACCTTTTTACACATTTGCAAACAGAGAAGACCAAGATCAAACTGTTTGCTTATGAAAATATAATAGATTTAACTCTGGTTTCTACCAATACTCAAACATCCTGTATTCATATATCATTATAAAAATTTAGCTTTATATTGATGATATCATTCTTTCTTACATGAATATTGAACAGGAAAAGGGTTAACTCCCACATATTGACACCTTTTGACACCTCTGTAAAAGTCACTTTTTGAAACCATTGTGATAAATAGAGCATTTGCTTCTATGGAGCAAATGCTGTATTTATCACAATAGTTATTAGCTGTATTTTTATAATGTAAATTTTCAAGGGAAATTTTTGCTTTGACAAAGTCTGCAGAATCAGATCTGTATCATGTCAGAACCAAACAGAACAGAACCTGATCAGAGGGAACTGTTGGATCTGGGTCTACTCTGTTTGCAAAGGTGTGAAAAGTGTATATACATGGGGGGATTGGTATTAAATGGAAATCCATTTGGGTCAAAATGGCAAGTAAGAGGTCTGCTTATGATATAATATAAATAGGATTCTGCAGTTTCCACCACGGCCAAAAAATAGAAATAAGAGTTTTGACTAAATATCAGTATACAATAGATATAGAGATGTATTGAATCTGACAGAAGTATGACCCTTTATTGTCCATGAGCGGAGTAACACAATTTGACTTCGTGAAAATGGCAGGTTCGGTTCACTGATATACAAATTTTACTAACACAAACTTTTGCAAATAAATTAAGTGTTAAGATCTGCTTGATTTGCTCTCATTTAGGTCTTTGCATGCTATCGCTAAATTTGTGATAGCATGCAAATAGATCTAGGTAAGATGCCAAGTTATTCAGTGTCTAATCAGGATGGAAAATGTTTGGCCATTCTGACTGTATTCTTGAGGTGAAATAGAACAGAAAATTGTAGAAGTTTTTGCAGATTACAATAACTTAACCCTTTCCTTCATATAAACACCTTTTCATGCATCTGCAAACAGAGTAGACCCAGATCAGGGTCTGCTCTGTTTGCTAAAGGAATTTGATAGATCTTTTACTTTAGTTTCCAAAATAACTACAGTATTCCAACTTCCATATTTCATTGCAACTATTTTGTCCATGAATATTGAGTACTGGTAGGTGTTGAAATTTGGAAAGGGTAAGGGTTAACATGAAGAAAAGTTAAGTATATTTTAGTAGCAGGGAATTTTCTTATGGGTGTTGGTGCTAATTATGGTACTTAACACTGTTCAGAAATCTTCAATAATGAATATTCAAGGACAAAATAGTTATAATGAAATATGAAAGGTGGAACATTCTAGCCATTTTAGAAACTAAAGAAACAGATCTGTCAAATTCCAATAGCAAACAGAGCAGACCTTGATCAGGCAGCTCCTGTAGGAGCTGTCTGATCTGGGTCTACTCTGTTTGCAAATGTGTGAAAAGGTGTTAGTGTGAAGGAAAGGGTTAACTCTTTGCACACTTAGTAATTGAATTTCACAAAGATTGTAGTCTGCAGTAATTTTGTCTTACTTTTCTTCAGAATGAGTTACTCTAAGTCATCACTAGCGTGCAAAGAGTTAGTGATAAGAAGATTATATCTCTTTCTAATTGTGAATGTTCTTTTGTCATTTCAGGTACTTCGAGGGTGGAGTGTCATCAGTGTATTTATGGGACCTAGACCATGGTTTTGCAGGCGTTATATTAATTAAAAAAGCCGGAGATGGCTCTAAAAAGATAAAAGGTTGCTGGGATTCAATACATGTTATAGAGGTTCAGGTAATGTACATGCTGAGTGTTCATGCAAGACTCTACCAATTATGAATGTCCATTAGTTTAACCCAGTAACACCTTTGCAAACAGAGAAGACCCGTCTGATCAGGGTCTGTTCTGTTTGCTTATGAAATAATATAGATCTAATTCTACAGTCTCTTTCTTGACAAAAAACACCTGATTTCGTGTCTTTATACAAATTCACCTAATTTATTATTTCTTTCGGGAATATTCATGGAGTAAATGGTTAATTCTTGTATTAAAAGCATAAAATAAGGAAACTTATTTCCATGGTTACAGAAGATAATAAGATTTGAAGTGCATTAGCAAACACAGCAAACCTTGATCAGACAGTCTTATCCTTTACTTACGACAATTTTGTCACCATTGCACATACTTACTTCAAACTTGGCATGCATGTGCAAGGTCATACATCAAGGTCAAAGTTAAATCGAGGGCATAATGTTTCACAAACACATCTTGTTATAATGTGAACTTTTCAAGCACACTTTTGCTTTGAAAAAAAATGCATAGATAGATCTGTGTAATGTTTAAAGCAAATAGAGCAGACTCTGATCAGACGGAACCGTCTGATCTGGTGGGTCTACTCCGTTTGCAAGTGCTTTTATATGAAAGAAAAGGTTAAATATTCATTGCTTACATAACAGTGAGTCATTGGTGCATGGAATTACACACATGTGATTTTACTATTTCTGCGAAGGTAAAAAAGCCTGTGTTCTTGTACCATTATAAACAGTCAACTAATAAATATTCATGATGTCATTAAATATTGACAGGTAAATGTTAACTATAGAAACTATTCTGTATGAAAAGCTTATATTTGCTAAAGGATTTTGAATAACAATTTGTGCTGACCCTGATCAGAGGGCCTCTGTATGAGCACTCAGAATTGGGTCTACACTGTTTGCAAATGTCAGTGTGCTCTCTTCCCTTGTGTACAAGGTTAACCAAGTTTGCTGAACAAATTCTTTTCAGCAGAAAATTCTGATGACACCAGTTCTAAAACAGGCATTTATTTCTCTATGTCTTTTCTTGAAAAGGATTAGAATGTCAATCAGTTTGGATCATACTCAACTCTGCATCTCATCTGGATCCAAACTGTTTGCAAAGACTACCACATATAAAGGTCTAGGAAGTAAGCTGACTTTTTCGAATGATGTAGACCCAGATCAGTGGGCTACTACAGGATACGTATAGACCCGTTTTTACCCATTAGTAAATTAAATCCTTTCCTACTGGATAGACTACATCGTTAACCCATCCTCAATAGACTATTTTTAGACCCAACCTCTTTGAATGAATCTACCCAAAAGGAGCATTTACTAGAGAAAAGGAAAATGTTAGGATTGTATAGTTATGAAATAATTGTGATAAATAGAGCATTTGGTCCTATGGAGCAAATGCTCTATTTATCACAATGGTTTCAAGAAGTGACTATTACAGAGACCTAGAAAGGCGTATTTATGTAGGAAAGGTGCAATGATGAAGCAATCCATTTGAAAATTCCGCATTCAAAGGATTTAATACGTTATCATTGTAGGAAAGGGCCAATGGGAGGAGCGCCCATTACAAATTGACATCAACTGTGATGTTATGGCTACAGACAACCAGGGAGGGATCAGGGACCATGAATTTGGGCGGTAGTTTAACAAGACAAGTGGAACAAGATGCTACAGTCAGTGACGCTTCGCCACATCTTGTCAATATTGGGAAAATGGTAGAGGTAAGAAATTTCTGCACATGTTCAAAGCTCCATATTAATCTCTGATTATTTTTGTCTATGTTTGAAAATTCTGTATTTTGTCATAAAACATCAAGTTGATGCTGTATAACCACACTAGAGTGGCCACTAAATTAATTGAAACGACAGACTTTAAGCCTTTTCTTGATACAAACACTTTTTGCAAACAGAATAGGCCCAGATCAGGTAGCTCTTGTAGGAGTTTATTCTGTGTGCTTACAAAATCTAATAAATTTGACTACAGTGTCTACCAAAGCTGAAAACTCATATGTACATATTTGGTGCAAAACTATTGTAACTCCTTTACTTTACAAAGTGAATGAGTTACAATAGTTTTGCACCAAACCCTCGATATGCCGTTCTAAAAATACAGCTAATTAATACTCATAATAACATTTTTCCTTACATGAATATTCAATGGGAAATGATTAAAAGCACATAACTGCTTAACACATTCCCTCCTAGTGACGCATTTTGGCGTCTCTGTAAAAGTCACATTTAGAAACCATTGTGATAAATAGAGCATTTGCTCCTATGGAGCAAATGCTCTATTTATCACAATGGTTTCAAATCTACACAATTCTATGTTTTTTCCTTTTCTCTAGTAAATGCTCCCTTTCGGTAGATTAATTCAAAGAGGTTGGATCTAAATATAGCCTAGGAGGGAATGAGTTAATGCAGAAGGATATTAATTAACACTGCATTATGCTACATTAGCTACCAAATGGCATACAGACCCATAATGAGTCTTTCTTTAGAGTGGCTGTTATAGAGAGGCTTTACTGAAGTTAGTATCAGCTAAATACTTTTTGACTGACAAGTATGAGATTTGGGTAGAGCATGTTCTGTGGTTTCAGATATGTACTAGGTATTTCTATCATCAGGTAACCTATTTGTAAAGCTTTTCATTGTTAGAGTTTAGACAGCTCATCATATTAACCCTTTACTCCATAAATGTGCTTTTGAATACCTTTGCAAACAGAATAGATCCTGATCAGATGGCTTCTGATGGGGCTGGCTGATCAGGGTCTGGTTCATTAAATAAAGGTCAAATACCACCAGTGTAGTGTTTGGCGTATGTTTTGGAGGGAAGAAAATCCCTACAAGTGCAGCTGTGGATAACTCTGTTGTACTTTGCAGGATATGGAGAACAAAATCCGAGGTACAGTCTATGAAATCTATTTTGGAAAGACAAGGGACATTGTCAATGGTGTGAGGTCGACAACGCCTGTTGGTGATTTGAAACAAAAGGCAGCCCTTACGCAAGACCTTGTAAATGTTTTGTCAAGGAGACAGCAAGCCTCTTAATGCCTGTAGATAGTAATGAGAGGGAAATTGAATGTAAATTTTACCATATATGGATGCAAGAAGTGACCTGCAGTTTTTTTTTGAAGGACCCTAAGTATTTTTATATTCTCAATTATGAACAATAGGTGAATACAATATAAGACAGTAGTAGGTTAACAAACTATTGTGTCTCTATAGGGGCTCTAAACAGTGCTACTGTTTCTACTGTATGCCCTTTACTTCATGATTATTCATACAGTAAAACCCCTCTAATGCGACCACCAAAAAGGGGCATAATTCTGGGTGGCAGAGGCAGGTGGTAGCTTAATGCAGGATGAAAGTTATGCAGAAAGCTCCTACAGGAGCTTTCTGCATTACTTTCATCCTGCATTAAGTAACCACCTGCTTTAAACGACGACAGTGGCTGTTTATTAAGTAGTCGCATTAGCGGGGTTTTACTGTATAAGAAATGAATACATTGTGAATATTATTTGGATTAATTTTGTATAATGGCATATGAACAGGGGAAATTTGGCCAAGACAGAAACTGTACAATCAGATCTATATTATTTCATAAGCAAATAGAACAGACCTTGATCAGATGGCTCCTATAGAGACTGTCTGATCTTGGTCTACTCTGATTGCAAATGTGTAGAAAAGCTTATTTATGGAGTAAAGAGTTATTAAAATTGGTAATTGACTTTGAGTACAATATTTACAGCCTAAAGTAGAACATGGTTAAAGCCACTAGTGTGTAACATTGGAATCTTTACAAGCCAGTAGCTGCTTAACCCTTTACCTGATAATGGTGCCTTTCCATACCTTTGCAAACAGAGTAAATCTGGATCATATGGCTTTGTTTACTTATGGAATAATAAACAACTGATTCTACAAGTGTTGCCATGGCCAATTATCCCTGTGTTCATATGCCTTTGTAAAATTTCAGCTAATTAATATTCATGAATGATGTCATTATTTCTTAAATGAATATTCATGAGATAAAGGGTTAATACAGAGCAAAGATAAAACAGATAACATTAAGCTACCATCGGTCTCAAGTAAAGATATTTAATGGTCGATATAGAGAGGTTTTACTGTATTATCCATTATTCCTAAGATGACACCAGCACATGCTATACACTGGTCCGATATCTACTGGTATATGGATTGCAAAAACTTATTATAACCCTTTTCTCCATATAAATGCCTTTTCATGCCATTGTGAAGAGAGTAGACCCAGATCAGATAGTTCCTGTAGGAGCTATCTGATCAGGGCCTGTTCTGTTTGCTTGTGGAATGATATAGATCTAATCCTACAGTGTTTGTCTAAAGCCAGCAATTCCTTTTTACAATTTCATGATTAATTCATGCATAAATATTCATTAGGGAAAGGTTAATGAATGTGCCATGGTTTATAACATCTGTGGATTTGGATTAGACTGGGAACTATAGAACTATAAAGTTGACTATGGAACTGTAAAGTTGACTATTGAACTATAAAGTTGACTATTAAACTATAAAGTTGACTATGGAACTAAAAAGTTGACTATGGAACTATAAAGTTGACCTTCTATAATTATGCAAAAGCATGTCAAGGGTACACATATTGCATTTAATACTAAAAGTGAAACCCTAGTAGGTGTATTTCATTACCATAGTAACCATTCAGTTAAGGCTATGTCTTTGTGAACTGTCAGAAAGGTTTTTGATTAGAAGAAACGCAGTAATGTTTCATTTTAAACCCTTTACTCCATAAATACATCTTTCTATGCTTCGTGTAGACCCAGATCAGACAGCCCCTATAGGAGCCATCTGATCACGGTCTGATCACGATCATGGTGATATTGAAAATTTGTTTTTGAAAAGGATTGAAAAAATGTACATGTAATATAATAGCTTTGAAATAACATATAAAGTGTAAAGGAATACATTGACCTTTTCACCTTGAGTCCTCATGTTTGATAGGAAGGTTGGTCATGATGAGTATATGACCTCTATAGATTTTGAGGTCTGGAGGTGAAGGTCAGTGTCACTTTTAAAGGTCAGGGGTCAAAATTATAGACTGGTTGCCGTTGGGGGCATGCATGTTCTACAAACATCTCTTGTTATTTTATTTTTGGGGGGCAGTCAATGAACTAAATCATGTTGTGGCATATTTACCTATTAAATCAGCAATTTTTGTTGGGAATATTTACATAAAAGAAAAACAACCATGTCAGTTTAAATTTTGATGTGTAGCTTTTTTATATGTATTCTTTCTTTCCTGCTTCCATTTTATTGAGGTAATTTGCTCTGTATGTATTATGTACAAAGTGATTCTCTTTGAAGGAAATATGATTATGTATACATTCTTTGATTTATGAAAATTATTTTTCTCTCCAGTGTATGATAATGAATAAAACAAATCTACTTATTGCTGTTTTCTTCCTGCTTTGTGATGGTATGGCAATGGTTTTCTGCATACAGATCCAAGTCAATAGCCTTTTGAAAACAGGAAACTGACTATTAACCATTTCCCGGTTCTATATTAAATACAAATTTCAATACCTACCGTACTGAATATTCATGGACAAAACAGTTATAATGAAATATGAAAGGTGGAACATTGTTGCCATCTTTTAATAGAAAATAAAGAAACAGGTCTATCAAATTCCATAAGCAAACTGAGCAGACCCTGATCAGATGGCTCCTATAGGAGCTGTCTGATCTTGGTCTACTCTGTTTGCTAATGCATGAAAAGGCGTTTATATGAAGGAAAAGGTTAAACAATGATGGAAAATTTGGATGAAGTTTGTTTATACCCTATCCCTCATACAAATGCTTTTTTACACCTTTGCAAATAGAGTAGATCTAGATTAGATAGCCATCTGACCAGTGTTTGCTTATGATATCATAATAAGATCTGACTATAGAGTTTCTTCTAATAGCAAAATATTCTGTGTACGTATGCCATTTTCAAATATCAGTTAATAAATATTCAAGATGCTTCTTGCATGAATATTTGACAGGGAATGGGTTACAATTCAGTATTTTAAGGATTGAACAAGTCTGGAATCCCAAGTGCCCTCTTTTTCATGTCAACTGCTAAATTATAAGAAGAGCTGCAACATTAATATATTGTATATAAAGTTGTCCGCTTACAGAATAACCAGATGAAGTCATTTTTATTTAACCCTTTCCCTCATATAAACGTGTTTTCACGCATTTGCAAACAGAGTAGACCCAGATCAGACGGCTCCTAGAGGAGCCGTCTGATCAGGGTCTGCTCTATTTGCTTATGGAATTTGATAGATCTGTTTCTTTGCTTCCTAAAATGCCTACAATGTTCTACCTTCCACATTTCTTTACAACTATTTTATCAATATATATTCAGTAGGTATTGACTTTTGGAATAAACGTAGAACAGGGAAAGGGTTAACCATTTCCCTCATGAATATTCATGTTAGCAGTTTTGTATGAATATTAATTAGCTGAATTTTATAATGGCATCGTGAACAAAGCTTTAACAACGGCAGAAGCAGTGGAATCCGATCTATATAATACCATTAGCAAACAGCAGACCCTGATCAGACAGCTCCTACTCTATTTGCTATAAAGACATGAACAGATGTTTATATCAAGTAAAGGATTAAACGTAATGTTTAGTATCAAAATAGGATTTACATGAATTTTAATAGAGATTTTGTAAATTTTACCTTGGGTTGATGTACGAGCAAGCCTGTTTTCTTGCTGTAATTTTTTTTTTCTTGTTCAAACCCAGTTTTTGAATGGCAGTAGATTATTTGCAAATGTTATCAAATATTCACTGGTATTATGCTTACAGTTTGGGGTTACTTCATTTTGTGATACCTGTTTAGACCCAGAATGAGATGCGGAGTAAATCTTATCTCATCGGGATCCAAACTGAACATTTTTTAAAACTAATGAGAATCCACGTTAACTCATTCAGTGTGGGACACACATGAATGTCCTTTACAAACAATGTAGACCCAGATGCAGGAGCCCTCTCATCAGGGTCTGCAATGTTTGTCATGTTACAAGTTAACAAAAATTATCCCAGAATATTCACAGTAAGTATGACCTTATTATGTCTCCCCCCATATTTATATGGGGGAGACATATTGTTTTCGTGAGAGTTGTCTGTCTGTCTGTCCGTCTGTCCGTCCGTCCGTCCGTCCGTCTGTCTGTCTGTCTGTCCGTCACACTTTTTGTCCGGACGATAACTTCAATATGCCTGATGCCAGTTGATTGAAACTTCATATATGGAAAGAGCATAATGAGAGTAAGTGTCATGCACAAGGTCCATAACTCTGGCTTCACTAATATTGGAGTTATTGCCCTTTGTAAAAAAAATCACACTTTTTTGTCCGGACGATAACTCCTATATGGCTCATGCCATTGGATTGAAACTTCATATATGGAAAGATCATGACGAGAGGAAGTGTCATGCACAAGGTCCATAACTCTGGCTTCACTAATATTGGAGTTATTGCCCTTTGTAAAAAATATCATAATTTTTTGTCCGGACAATAACTTCAATATGCCTGATGCCAGTTGATTGAAACTTCATATATGGAAAGAGCATAATCAGAGGAAGTGTCATGCAGAAGGTACATAATTCTGGCTTCACTAATATAGGAGTTATTGCCCTTTGTAAAAAAATTCACATTTTTTTGTCCGGACGATAACTTCTATATGGCTCATGCCATTGGATTGAAACTTCATATATGGAAAGATCATAACGAGAGGAAGTGTCATGCACAAGGTCCATAACTCTGGCTTCACTAATATTGGAGTTATTGCCCTTTGTAAAAAAATCACAATTTTTTGTCCGGATGATTACTCCTATGTGACACATGCCATTGGAGTGAAACTTCATACATGGAACGATCATGATAAGAGAAAGTGTCATGCATAAGATCCTTAACTCGAGCTTCAATAAATTTAGAGTTATTGCCCCTTGTACATTTGTTTAATTCTTTCTTGTCCGGACGATAACTCCTACATGGCTCTTGCCATCGTATTGAAACTTCATACATGGAAAGAGCATGATGAGAGAAAGTGTCATGAACAAGGGCCATAATTCTGGCTTCAATACTTTTGGAGTTATTGCCCTTTGTTACATTTTTTGGCCGATCAATAACTCCTGTTCGACTGATGCTATTGGAATGACATTTTATTTTTGGAAAGAGCATGATGAAAGTAAGTGTCATGCACAAGGTCCATAAATCTGGTATCAGTATTTTTGGAGTTATTAGCTGTTATCATTTTCTTCTTGAAAAATGTAGTGTGGAAAACGCATAATGAGGGGAAGTATCATTCTTCAAGACCATAACATTTTTAGTGATTTCCCTTTACATATTGTTTTTATTAGAGGGGAGACATCCGTTTTTGTGACAAAAACCTCTAGTTGAATTTTGGTACAGTCCATTTGAAAAATCAGCATTGGAAAGGTTAAAAAATTGTTGCAGACAAAGATTACTTAAATGTTGGACAGTAGGTACTGTAGGTACTGGTCAGTGTCCAGGTCACCATGTTTTTAATAAGGTGACTAGTTTGGGTCTACACTTCTTGCAATATCTCGGGCAACTGTTTTCAAGGAGGCTCATGGCTGTAGTTCATTCACCTTATGTATAGTACATGCAATAGCATTCCGTAGATAAACTTGGAAATTCAACCCTTTGTATACTGAATTATAATAATCAACTCCTGTGTCTATGAATCTTTATGAAGCAAACCAATCAACCAATAATTTCCTTAGCAGAGTATTGTTACTATGGCAACTACTGCAGACCCTGATCAAATGGCTCTTGGAGGGGCACCCTGATCTGGGTCTACAGTGTTTGCAAATGACAAACCACTTGTTTCTCAGCATATTAAAGGTATATAAAAAGGGTAAAGGATGTGTAGATTTAATCAGTATTTTATTAACCTTTAGCCTGCTATGGGCGCATGAATGAATACCTATGCAAACAGTTTGGATCCAGATGAGACGCCGAGTAACTCGGCGTCTCATCAGGATCCAAACTGTTTGACACCCTGATTGCATTTTGGTAGACAAATTAATTATAGCTTGAATTTTGAAAAATGTAGTAGGTGAAAAATTCAGTAAAAATAATTTGCTCAGCTGGCTAAAGGTTAATAAAATGCATAAGGGTCTGCTGTGGTGCAGGGATTTTATATTTAATTTTGTCCATGGAAACTGTTTCAAACTGCATAATAATAAAGGTCATTACACTGGAATCACTAGTTAACCCTTTCCTCTGTGAATATTCATGCAAGAAATAATGACATCATGAATATCAATTACATGTAGATTAATTTGTTATAATAGTACATGGACACAATGAAGTTTTAGCTATGACAGAAACTGTAGAATCATATCTATATTATAACATAAGCAAACAGAGCAGACCCTGATGAATATTAATTAGCTGAATATTTGTAGTAGCATATGAAAACAGGAATTCACAACAAACAGTGTAGACCGTGATCAGACAGCTCCTACTAGATCAAGTCTTTGATCTAGGTGTTAGAAAGCATGTCTATACGGTAAAGGGTTAAAGGGAATGCAGATTACACAAAACAGATTTGTCTTATTCAGTTTCTCTTTTGTGTTAATATTTTCCTTGGATTTTTTGCCACTTCTTACCAATTAAATCCGTTCTTTTAAATATTGGTTTACTTTAATGGAAAGAATTAAGAAAATTTAATGGTGCAGACAATGAAAAATAGACTCCTACAGAGTTTGCACTGAAAAAATCCAATTAACCCTTTACTCCATGAATATTCATGTAAGGAATAATGACATCATGTATATTAATTTGATTGTATTTATGATACAACATGGGCACAGGATGTTTTTGCCATGGTAGAAACTGTAGAATCATATCTACATTATATTATTAGCAAACCTATGGGAGCCATCTGATGTGGGTCTACTCTATTTGCAAAGGCATATTTATGGAGTAATGGGTTAACAGATTGAACAGAACATACACTGTGGAGAACAGGGTCCATGCTTATAAAACTTTTAGTTGAGTCTGAGAACGTTCTCAAGCCTTTGGCTCAAATCTGACCAATCAAAAGCTTGAGAACTCAAATCTGACCAATCAAAAGCTTGAGAACGAAACTCAGACTCAACTAAAAGCTTTATAAGCATGGACCCAGGCTGATACTATTCAAGTTTACCAGCAGTTCAAATTGTGATTAAATGTAATGGCATGAAGAAAATGTGTCAAAACTGTTTGGAATGTTTAAACTTGTAAAAGCTAGAATAGAAAGACTAAAAGAAAGACAGTTTAGTATAAATAAATTGACTCTTTGCTCCTTTGAATTATTTGCTAACAGAAAACCCAGATCAGACAGTCTGTAGGAGCTGTCCATTCAAGGTATGCTCTGTTTGCGTATGAACTACATATACAGTAAAACCTCTCTGTAACGGCCACTAAATTACATTAAGTATTTTTGTGTTTAAGGCAGGTGGCTGATTAAAGCAAGGCGAAATTAAAACAGAACGCTCCTACAGGAGCGTTCTGTTTTACTTTCACCTTGCTTTAACCCTTTCCCTCATACAAACGTGTTTTCACGCATTTGCAAACAGAGTAGACCCAGATCAGACGGCTCCTAGAGGAGCCGTCTGATCAGGGTCTACACTGTTTGCTAATAGAATTTGACAAATCTGTTTCTTCGCTTTCTAAAATGTCTGCAATGTTCCAAGTTCCATATTTCTTTATAACTATTTTGTTAATGAATATTCATTAGGTATTGAAATTTGGACTAAACTTAGAACAGGGAAAGGGTTAAGCAGCCACCTGCCCTAAATACCAACTAATTAACAGAATTTAGTGGCCGTTATAGAGAGGTTTTACTGTATATAGATCTGATTCTAGTTTCTGTCATGATAAAAAAAATCTGTTGTTCATATTGCCATTATCAAAATTCAGTGAAATAATATTCATGATATTATTCTTTGTCATTAGTGAATATTCATGGAGCAAAGGGTTCAGACAAGTGGCAGGTTAAAAACAAAGAATTAGAAAACTTGGGATGGTTCAGATTATTGTATTGCATCACTGTACCATTATATCAGTATGGAGAATGTCATATTACTCAGCATTGATCGTATAGTGAGAAAGTCCTACATTATCGTGTAATTAAAGTATAACAATGAACAAAATGGGTTTTCTTTTCCTTTTTATGCTGAGGCAGTCCCTTTGTGTATAGTAACTGTAACTCTTTACTTTGTAGTCGTGCCTTTTAATGCCTTTGAAAACAGAGTAGACCCAGATCCGACAACTCCTGTAGGCTTTGTCAGATCAGGGTCTGTTCTGTTTGTAATATAACTGTCATGCCAATTGTCTAAAAAGTTTTACTGTTATGACAATAAATTTTCTTGTTAGTTCACCTGAACCAGGATGAGATGTGACCGCAATCCGTCCGGCGTCCGTCCACATTTTCAAACGACATCTCCTCTGAAACTGCTATTAACCCGATTTTAACCAAATTTTGTCAGAAGCATCAGTGGCTAGGGGGAACGAATTATTGTTCACATTATGACCCCGGACCAAAAATGGCCCCGCCTAAAGGCTTATCAGTTTTTCATAGGAAAATCTTTAAAAATCTTCTCTGAAACTGTAAGGCCTAGACCTTTGATATTTGGTATGTAGCATCATCTATTCTTGCATAAAACGTGCTGTTGTAGTCCCGCTAGACCATGTATTAACAAGGCGATTCTCGTGCTCACGCGCTGTTGTTGACCGGTTTTAATTATACTTATTACGGGCCTAAGGTAAACAATGGACGCGAATGCTACAGCGTTTTGGCCTAAGCTAGGTGAACGCCGGGGTGTGAGTATTTCCAGGAGCACAGACAATGAACTGTTTTTAGTGATAGACATATTGAATGAAATTCCGTGTAAACGGTATTTAATACAATCATGAATTGACGTCGAAAAGAAAACAGTGGCCCGGAAACAGCATAAATCGACGAAGTGTCAAAGAAGTGTATAGTTTTGCTGCCGTTGTTTTGCTTGTATTTTGAGGAATTAAATTGATGCAGGAGAGCAGAAAATTGGTTTTATGCAAGAATAGCGTTAATACACGTTTGTTTTCGGGCAATAACATCTGCAGTGTCCCTCGGGAATGTTGTTGCCCTCGCCCTTCGGGCTCGGGCCAACAACAGTCCCTCGGGACACTGCAGATGTTATTGCCCGAAAAAACGTGTATTAACCCTCTAATGGTCCTCTACAAACTTTGTTCAGATTATGACCCCAGACCAAGGACTTATCAGTTTTCATAGGAAAATCTTTAAAAATATTCTTCTCTGAAACTGTAAGGCCTAGACCTTTGATATTTGGTATGTAGCATCATCTAATGGTCTTCTAAAAAGATTGTTAGCTCACCTGGCACGAAGTGCCAAGGTGAGCTATTGTGATCGCCCTGTGTCTGTCATTGTGCGTCGTCAGTCATCAACTTTTTCTTTAAATGACATCTCCTCCTAAACTACTTGCTGGATGTTTACCAAACTTGGCAGAAATGTTCCTTGGGTCAACCTCTTCCAAAGTTGATCAAAGAATTTGATTCCATGCAGAACTAGTTGCCATGGCAACCAATGTCCAAAAAGAAATAAAAACTTTAAAAATCTTTTTGTCAAAAATTGTAAAGTCTAGGACTATCAAATTTGATGTGTAGAATCATCTAATGAACCTCTACTTAGATTGTTCAAATTTTGTCCCTGGGGTCAAAATTGGCCCAACCCTTGGAGTCAAAAGTTTTACATTGGATAATATAGTGAAAACTTTAAAAATCTTCTTGTCTGAAACCGAAAAGCTTAGAGCTGTGATATTTTGTATGTAGCATCATCTGGTGAACCTTTACTAAGATTTTTAAAATTATGCCCCTGGGGTCAAAGCGGCCACGCCCTGGGAGTAGCATGTTTTACATAGGATTTAATAGAGTAAAAACTCTAAAAAAAATCTTCTTCTCTCCTAATGAAAAGCTTAGAGCTGTGATATTTGGTATGAAGCATCATGTATTTGGTACGTAAAATTATCTAATGGTCCCGTACAAAAATTGTTCAAATTATGACACCCAGGCCAAAAATGGCCCGCCCTGTGGGCTTATCAGATTTTCATAAGAAAAGTTTTTAAAAAAAATTCTTCCCTGAAACTGTAAGGCATAGACCTTTGATATTTGGTATGCAGCATTATCTAATGATCCTCTACAAAGATTGTTCAAATTATGACCTCCAGGCCAAAAATGGCCCCGCCCTGGGGCTTAACAGTTTTTCATAGGAAAATCTTTAAAAGTCTTCTTGTCAAAAACCACATGTCCCAAAGCTTCGGTATTTGGTGTATAGATTTACTTAGTATACCTCTATGAAGTTTGATAATATTATAGTTAAAAATTGGCTCTGCCCTGTGCGTTATACTTTGAAATAGACTTTTTCACATCAACGTTTTCCCCTTAGACAGAGGTCACAGCCAGATGCAAGCTGGGCAGTGGGTGTTATGTCATTGACCAATAACCTCAGTACAGTAGAAATCGTATTTAGAGAAATAAGTCACCATTTTATATTGGAAGTTGTTTTAGCTTTCTGTAACGGTTACATATGCTTTAGATCAGAATCCAAACTATGTACTAATTTAAGTCAAGTCATGCTCAGCAGTGATAGAGTTAACACTGATTTCTGTCATTTGTTAGAATTGCTGTCTGTGGAATAGTGAACATTGTCAATATATCACTCTATAATATGAGCGAAATAGTGGGCCAATGACCCTCATTTTATTTGAAAATCTTTAAAAATCTTTTTCTCTGAAACTGTAAGGCCTAGACCTTTGATATTAGGTATGTAGCATCTTTTGATGGTTCTTTTCCAAGACTGTTCAAATTATGACACCTTGGCAAAACTAGAACTATCACTAAAGGTGATGAATACCCCCACACGGCAGCCTTGATTGCAAATCCAAGTTTTGAACATGTAACAGGACCAAATAACAAAAATACCCAAAGTTCAAATAGAGAAAATTCTGTAATTTATGCCAAGTATCAAGTGAATCAGGTTGAAATTGAAGGAGGAGTTCAAAGTACAAGATTTTGCCTGCCAATTTCAAGGCCAAAGGTCAAGGTCACAGAGACCTGAAATTTGTGTCTTGCACATCTACTACTCCTGAGTAACATTTATGCCAAGTATCAAGTAAATCAGGTTGAAAGTGAAGGAGGAGTTCGCCGTACAAGATTTTGCCTGCCAATTTTAAGACCAATTTCAAGGTCAAGGTCAAGGTCACAGAGACCTGAAATTTGTGTCTTGCACATCTACTACTCCTGAGTAACATTTATGCCAAGTATCAAGTGAATCAGGTTGAAATTGAAGGAGGAGTTCAAAGTACAAGATTTTGCCTGCCAATATCATGACCAATTTCAAGGCCAAAGGTCAAGGTCAAGGTCACAGAGACCTGAAATTTGTATCTTGCACATCTACTACTCCTGAGTAACATTTATGCCAAGTATCAAGTGAATCAGGTTGAAAGTGAAGGAGGAGTTCAAGGTACAAGATTTTGCCTGCCAATTTCAAGGCCAAAGGTCAAGGTCAAAGTCACAGAGACAGGTTGAAAGTGAAGGAGGAGTTCGCCGTACCAGATTTTGCAGACAGACCGACCGACCGCCCGACGACCAACCGACAGGCTGATTCCAGTATACCCCACTCAAACTCTGTTTGTGGGGGTATAAAAATGGTCCGGTCCCAGATTACATGAATTCATTGTATAACTGGGTGAGCAATTAAAGGCCATCATGGCCGTCTTGATCTGTAACTGATAGTCCGATCCTAATGAATTTGGTGGTTATGTGCAGATGTGTGTCCCACTTTTTATTGTGTCACCTGCCAAGAGGCAGTGTGTCACTTAGGGATCACTTTTCCATCGTCTGTCTGTCCGTCTGTCTGTCTGTCACACTTATTTTTTGGGCTGTCATTTCTAAACTAATTACAGTCGAACCTGCTGTAAGCAGCCAGTCTAGGGAAGTGGTCAATTTGGCTGCTTACAGCAGGTGACCACTTAAACCAGGTGTAGGTTACCCAGCATACTTTCGGGTGATAATCATAGATATATATATATTATATGTACACATGTAAACTGATAGATGTTTAGGTCACAATAGATGATAAATAGGCTCTGATAGGAAAAAGGAATGCATATATAAAATTATAAGCTTTAATTGCAATATCAAAAACATACATGTATACTAGAATCTATCTATTGGATAAAGGTTTATTTTTTGCAAAATAATCTTGAAAAGTTGCAGCTAACTGGCAAAAATTTACTCTATGCAAACAATTTGTATCCATAAGATCCACCAGCATCTTTTAAGGGTTCAAATTGTTTGATCATTTGATTGCAGAAATACAATAGTATCTAAAGTTTAAACATGCAAGCTGTAAATAGCATACCATCAAATCTATTCGTCACAGATCACAACTTAAATTGCTTCACATGTACACATAACTCCTTAACCCTTTCCTTCTTAGAAATGCTTTTCACTCATTTGCAAACATATGTTAAATTGAATGGTTCTGTCCATTAATGAGGTGATATCTTTAACATTAATGAATGTTAATCAGGGAAAGGGTTAAGTAACCACAATTTACATGTAGCACATCACTTCTTAAAAAAATCCAGCATGGTTGTTTGTCTCACACTTGTGTCTACCCTGTAGTTAACAAAGAGCTCCTGAGAATGCATTATGCTGTCCAACAACTTTCCCTGATTTTTCACTAATGCAAAGTTCTTCAGCTTTTCTAGACACTCATGGATTTCTCCTAACGAGGCACATGACGTGGATTTGTCTTCTTCGTCCTCTTCTGCATTTCCCTCTTCAGGTTCAGTGCTCTTTAGAGTGTCAATGATATCCTGTGCTGGTTTGTCCCAGTCAGTCATACTGTTATCACATGTAGCAAACAGACGGTCTATGTTGATCAAATCTCGAATGTCACAGTCAAACACTTCCTTAGCAATCTTGTGGATTGCAAGAGGCAGATCATCCTCATCTATGATGTTGTCAGCAGACACTTCAGACACAGATTCAGACACAGATTCAGACACAGACACTTCACACTCAGCACTAACTGGCTTAAAACCACACTTAGAAAAACACTTGGAGATGGTCTCCGGTAACACTTCTTTCCACGCTGCTGACACCCAATAAATAGCATCCAATAAAGAAATTTCTCTTAGAATCTCTGGTCCTGTCTTGGTCCTGCTGCGTTCCATTTCAGACAACACATGCTGCAGTTGCCTTCTACGGTACTTAAGCTTAACTGTCTGGATGATCCCAGCATCCATAGGCTGCAGCAAAGACGTAGTGTTGGCGGGAAAGAACTGGAGCTTGACATGGGATAGATCAATATGAGGATGAACAGGGGCATTGTCCAGCAGCAACAGAATGTGCCGTTTCTGTGCACGCATCTTTCTGTCAAGGCTCCGCAGCCAGTCCTCCATCAACGGTGTCAGCATCCATGCCTTGGAGTTAGCCTCATACCGAACCGGAAGGCTTTCCGTGTTGATTGAGCCAAAGCAGCGTGGTCGCTTGGCTTATAAAGCTTTCAAATTTCACATGTGTCTTCCTCTCATTGAGGACCATTGATGTAACACTAAGGTCCATTACTCTGCATGCAATACAGTTTGAGTTATTTCCCTTTGTTCTGATTTCACTCCAGCATATTAAGTGTTTGTGTCAGCTGTGAGCAGGTGACATATGTTCATCCGAACACTCTTGGTTTTTTTAAAAATTGCTATAGTACAGGTTTTTCATTTAAATATTTAGTACCATAACAGCATGTGGACTTGCAAGTATCGCTCACATAAACCTCAATGGAACACGGGAGGTATGGCCTTTTTTATAGGCTCACCTAATAAAGGTGGTCATATATTGGTGTAGCCCTGTAATAAAGGTGGTTATATATTGGTGTGGCCCTGTCTGTCCGTCCGTTCGTTCATTTGTTCGTCCACCAACATTTTGTTTGTCCTCCGATTTCTCGGAAAACTATTTGACAGCTATTAATGAAACTTCACACAAATGTTTAATGCATCAATATCTAAAGCTGAGTCGATTCTGAGATTCATTTGATTTGTTGTTTCAGAGTTATGGCCCTTGCACTTAAAAAAATAATGCAAATATGCAAATAGTTTGTCCGCTGTTTTCTGGTAAAACTATTTGACAGATATTAATGAAACTTCACACAAATGTTTAATGCATCAAGATCAGAAGCTGAGTCGATTCTAAGGTTCATTTGATTTGTCGTTTCGGAGTTATGGTCCCTGCACTTAAAACAATAATGCAAATATATGCAAATATGAGGATGGCCGTAACTTTTTCATTTTATATGAGCTGTCTGCTGTTTTCTTATGGATTATTTTATGGATTCTTTCAAGGTGAAAATGTCTTGCTTGTAGTGCAATTATAAAAGTTCAGTTAATAATACCATCATGAATATTAATTAAATTAATTGTTATAATAGCACATGGACATGGTTTTTTGGCCATGACAGTAACTGTAAAATCATATCTATATTATGTCATAAGCTAACAGAGCAGACCCTGATCAGAAGGCTCACACAAGAGTCTGATCTGGGTCTAATCTGTTTGCAAAGGTGTAAAAAGGCATATTAAAGGAGTAAAGGGTTAACTCTTTCCTCCATAAATACGCCTTTCTATGCCCCTGTAATAATCACTTCTTGAAACCATTGTGATAAATACAGCATTTGCTCCTATAGGAGCAAATGCTCTATTTATCACAATGGTTTCAAACTACAAAATTATAAAAAAAATCCTTTTCTCTATCTAATGCTCCTTTTTGGGTATATTCATTCAAAGAGGTTGGGTCTAAAAATAGCCTATGGAGTAAAGGGTTTAAGTACATTTTCCCTCCATTTCTTTTCCAAACGTTGAACAGCTTGTCAAGCAGTATGGATCCTGATGAGATGCACAGTTACTTGAACCAAACTGCTTAGAAAGATCATCCTGAATTGGTCCATAATGGGGAAAGCGTTTGGACAACACAAGCCTTATATACCATTTAAAACACACTCCTTTGAAGTCTGATCCAAAGTTGCCAAATGGAGACAATATCTATACTGGAGCTATCCTGATAGCTCACCCTGTGAAAGGTCAAATTAAAAAGCATCATTTGTCTACATATAGGCAAACTATTCTGGGTACATCGACCATTCATTTATTGAACAATGAAGTCTTAAAAAGCATGTGGTTGCTTAATGCAGGGCAAAAGTAATGCAGAAAGCTCCTATATGTAGGAGCTTTCTGCATGACATTTGACCTGCATTAAGCTACCACCTGCTTTACAGACCCATAATTAGACCTCTTTGTGATGCCGCTTAAGACAGGTTCTACTGTATTCATGTTTTCAAACACAAGAAAAAGTATCAACCATCCCTGGCTTGATTTGTTGCCATAATACCTGAGCCTCACATGGATATAAACCATAAAGAAAGATTTTAACCCTTTCCCTGTTCTGTATTTAGGCCAAATTTCAATACCTACTGAATATTCATTAAAAAATAGATATAAAGAAATATGGAAGGTGAAACAATGTAGACATTTTAGAAAGTAAAGAACCAGCTCAATCAAATTCTATTAGCAAACAGAGCAGACCCTGATCAGACGGCTCCTATAGGAGCCGTCTGATCTGGGTCTACTCTGTTTGCAGGTGCGTGAAAACACATTTATATGAGGGAAAGGATTAAGATGTTGGCTATTGCTGCATGCTAAAGATATAAGTATGAGCAATAAGCTGACTACAATAAATATGAAGCAATACAAACACTAAACGTGACTTGTAAAACTTTTTATTAAGAAAATTACAAATGTAACAGACAAAAGGGTTAACAGGCTCTTAACCCTTTACTCCAAAAATATGCTTTTCTACAAATTTGCAAACAGAGTAGACCCAGATCAGACAGCTCCTGTAGGAGCTGCCTGATCAGGGTCTGCTCTGTTTGCTCATGATATAATATAGATATGATTCTACAATTTCTGTTATGGCCCAAAAATTCTTATGTCCATGTGCTATTATAACAATTAATCTAATTACTGTTCATGATGTCATTATTTTTAACAAGAATATTCATGGAGTAAAGGTTTAAATCAGAAACATGACGGCATGTGAAATCTGTAAAACAAAACAAATATGTACATGTACTTCCATAGGAAGAAAACTGTATTACAACATGAAAAACAAGAGAGTCAAGAATGCCCTCCATTGCTCACCTGGTTAATATACCATGTGATCTATTCTGTATATCGTCAAAAATTCATCCTAAGAGGAAAGGTAAGGTGCAAATAACCACAGGTCTGGTTGACAAATTTTATTCGATAACTGGTTTCCATCTTATTCAGGTCTTTGTCAGGAATCTTCAAAAATTGTTCAGTCACTGTACTTCACTTTAATAGAGTATCATCTCGGATTCATTCCTATAAAGATTGATCAAATTTCCATTTGGCAGTTTAAGGGGACATGTGGTTTAAGGAAATTGTTCATTAATCTATGTTTAGCTATTGCAACATATCTATACAGCCAATCAAACTTTGATAGTAGACCACCTAAGCATCATTCCTGCAAACTTTGGTAAAATCCAATTCACTATTTCATTTAAATCTTTACTCCACAAATACGCTTTTCCATGCCTATAGGAGCCATCTGATCAGGGTCTGCTCTGTTTGCTTATGGAATTTGATAATGTTTCTTTACTTTCTAAAATGGCTACAATGTTCCACATTCCATATTTCATTATAACTATTTTGTCCATGAATATTCAGTAAACACCTACTCCTTTGTCAGGAATCTTCAAAAATTGTTCAGTCACTGTACTTCACTTTAATAGAGTATCATCTCGGATTCATTCCTATAAAGTTTGATCAAATTTCCATTTGGCATTTTAAGCGGACATGTGGTTTAAGGAAATTGTTCATTGAAATCTATGTTTAGCTACTGTGACATACTTATACAGCCAATCAAACTTTGATACTGGACCACCTAAGTATCATTCTTTGTTAAAATCCAATTCACTATTTCGTTTAAATCTTTACTCCATAAAGACACTTTTCTATGCCTTTGCAAACAGAGTAGACTCAGATCAGATAGCTCCTATAGGAGCCGTCTGATCAGGGTCTGCTCTGTTTGCTAATGGAATTTCATAGATGTTTCTTTACTTTCTAAAATGGCTACAATGTTCCACATTCCATATTTCATTACAATTCCATATTTCATTATAACTATTTTGTCCTTGAATATTCAGTAAACACCTACTCCTGAGTATTATTTCTGTGAAGTTTGGTCATATTCCATTCAGCAGTTTACATGTTAAAGAAATTATTCATTAAAAAAGAAATTATTCATTAAAATCTATTTTTAGCTTTGTGATATACTTATGCGGTGGACCAACATTTTCTCTGAGGGAAAATGTGGTGGAAATGTATTCAACTACTTAAGAGAAGATATTTGAAAAAAATTGTTTTGTTTTTGCAGGTCTATCATACAAGTAATCGGAATTATTTATGTATAACTTTCACAGAGGGTCATCTGAGGATCATTTAGGTGTAATCTGAATAAAGGAGATGTCATTTAAAATTATATGTTAAAATCTATTTTAAGCTCATGTGACCTACTATGTTGTAGACTAACGATTTATAAAATCTGACAGAGGGTCACCTACTGATCATTCATGTGAAAATCTGGTCAGTGGTTTCAGAGATGTTGTTTAACCCTTTCCTCCATAGGCTATTTTTAGATCCAACCTCTTTGGATGCATCTACCGAAAAGGAGCATTAACTAGAGAAATGGATTTTTTTTAGAATTTTGTAATTTGAAACCATTGTGATAAATAGAGCATTTGCTCCTATAGGAGCAAATGCTCTATTTATCACAATGGTTTCAACAGGTGACATTTACAGAGGCGTAGAAAGGCGTATTTATGGAGGAAAGGGTTAAGAAATTGTTGACGACAAACACAGGACGATTCTAATTGCTCACCTTGACACTTTGTGCCAAGGTGAGCTAACAACACCTAAAATATCCCTAGGCTTGTGTTTGATTTACAGACAATACAAAAAAATAATCCTCTAAAAACAACTACATCTTCAGACTGAAATTATGAATTGATAACCCCTGTCATGGTCTTTCAACCCTTTACCTGATGAATATTCATGTAAGATTATTATAAAGGAATCATGAATATTTATTAGCTGAATTTGTATAATATTATATAAACACATCGTTATTTTGCCATGGCAGAAACTGTTGAATAAGTCATACTTAATTCAATAAGCGAACAGAACAGAGACAGGAGATCTACTCTACTAAGGTCTTCTATTTTGACCAGGTGTCAAAAGGTGTCTCTATCAGGTAAAGGGTTAACTCTGCATGTAAACAGTTTGGATTCAGATGAAATGTTTATTAACTCATTCCTTCTACATTTACTCAAAATTTCAACACTTACTGAATATTCATGGCTAAAACAGTTATACCGAAATGTTGAACATTGTAGCCATTTTAGAAACTAAAGAAACAGATTTATCAAATTCCATTAGCAAACAGAGCAGACCCTGATCAGACGGCTCCTATTGGGGCTTTCTGATCTGGGTCTGCTTTGTTTGCGAATGTGTAAAAAAGTTTTTATAAGAGGGAAAGGGTTAAGAGTTAAATTTCACCATCTATATATTACTTGCACTGCGTACAGCATATGATGACATATTGGACGAAACTAACGCAATGTAGGGAAAATAGGTAAGCTACCATAATTATGTACTACAATCTCTCATGTCATTATCATTGTTCTTCTGAAATAAAGTCATCCATAATGGCAGATCTTGTTCAGTAATCTCCCTTGAATACTCTCTTTACACAGCAAACTATTTTGCATATGAAATTTTTCTCACCTTACACGAGATTAAAAGATCTATTTTAATTCTTCCACTGTGATAAGGTGTCTCATCAGGATCAAATATTTTTGCTACTGTTTTGAAAGAACAGGCAAGAAAATTAAACAAACTAAAATTGTAGCAGAGGACAAATTTTGCAGACTACAGTATCTAGCAGCGAAAGAGTTTCAGAATGCAGAAATATAACCCTTTACTCCATAAATACACCTTTCAACACATTTGCAATCAGAATAGGCTCAGATAAGACAGTTCCTGTAGAAGCTGTCTGATCAGGGTCTGCTCTGTTTCCTTATGAAATAATCTAGATACGATTCTACAGTTTTTGCTGTGTTCCGAACTTTCCATATTTATATGTCATTGCAAGGCTGCATCTAATTATTATTCATGATGTTATTATTTCTAACATGAATATTCACGGAGGAAAGGGATATCAGATGAATGAGTTGCTCTCTCCAGGCACACTGGATCATGGTGTCAGATATTACACTTGTCTGTGTCTACTGGTGTCAGATATTACACTTGTCTGTGTCTACTGGTGTCAGATATTACACTTGTCTGTGTCTGTGTCTACGGGTGGTTCCATATCACACTCTTTCTTTTTTTTCATGTTGCCAAGAATGTTGTCAGTTACTTCTTTACCATTCTTAAGTATCTTCTTAGGAATGAGGGACATAAACAACTTCACCTAAATAAAACACAAAATAAAATGCTATCATGAAGTAACAGTTTGACCCTTTACTACATAAATACGCCTTTCTACGCCTTTGCAAACAAAGTAGTCCCAGATCAGATGGCTCCTATAGGAAATGTCTGATCTGGGTCTGTTCTGTTTGTGATATAGTATAGATATGATTCTACATTTTCAGCCAGTGCCAAAAATTCCTGTTTCCATATCGAGGGTTTGGTGCAAAACTTTTCTAACTCCTTCACAAAGTGAAGGAGTTAGAATAGTTTTGCACCAAGCCCTCGATATGCTATTATAACAAATTTATCTAATTAGTATTCATGAAATCATTATTTCTTACATGAATATTCATGAAGCATCAGTTTAACCTTTTACTCGATCTGGGTCTACTCTGTTTGCAAATGTGTGAAAAGGAATTTATACGAGGGAAAGGATTAAATTTAACTCTAAATACATGTACATTTTACTTAATGCCATGGAATAAACAGCCTGATTCGCATTTTCTTTTAACCCTTCACTTGCTATTCGCGTCAATATACCTACCTGTAAATAGTGAAGACCCAGATGAGACAGCTCCTGCAGGAGCTGTCTCATCAGGGTCTGCACTATTTACAAGTTGATTGTGCAACCAGTGCACTCCACAGCAGTTATTGCACAGCGAAACACTTGTACACAGTGAAGATATATGTAATTATACAACAGGGCATGGGTAAAGAAGGAGAAATGTATTTTAAAATTCAGCAAGCGAAGGGTTAATCATTATTTGTGAGTACTGGGTCTCTTTTTATCTATAGCTCTGTGTAGGAGCTGTTATATCTAGGTTCACTCTATTTGAAAATGCATAAAACTGTGTGATTATAACATAAAGGGTAATCTGTTTTCACAATATGAGTGTCTTAGTGATAACTTATCCCTTTACTCCATAGACACTCCTTTAACCCTTACAACGCTGAATTTTCAAATGGAATATTCCAAAATTCAAATAGGTCAAGCTTATAGTTAATATTTAGGGATGTTTTCTAAAGAAAATTGTAACATGACAAACAGTGCAGACCCTGATGAGAGGGCTCCCCTAGGAGCCCTCTCATCTGGGTCTACACTGTTTGCAAAGGACATTAGTGACTCGGGTCCCGCACTGTAAGGGTTAACCCTTTCCCTTTTCTATATTTTTTTCTCCAAATTTCAATACCTACTGAATATTCATGGACAAAAAAACACATGTAGTTATAATGAAATATGGAAGGTAGACATTGTAGCCGTTTTAGAAACTAAAGAAACAGATCTATATAATTCTATTAGCAAACAGAGCAGACCCTGATCAGACGGCTCATATAAAAGCTGTCTGATCTTGGTCTACTCTGTTTGCAGATGTGTGAAAACACTTTTCTTTTCTGTTTCCTTGTTATCATTCACATCATCTATGATGATGCTAATTGTCCTGAACCGATATATTTACCTGATCTGGTGGAAGGAGTGTGCTAAAATGTGGAGGCAGTTTTTTCCGGTTCAGATTTTTTCCTTTAATGATTTCCTCCAGTACAGACAGGTAGTTGTTTCTGTTCATCAGCTGGGTGGATATCGCCATTGTTTCCTCATCATTGTAAGCCTTAAGGTAAAAACCAAAATACAAATTATACCATATTTAACATAAAGTTTAGGAAACATCATCTGATACAGTCAATTCAGCACAGCTTAACCCTTCACTCCATGAATATTCATGTAAGAATACAGAAGCCATCTGATCTGGGTTTACTCTGCTTGCAAAGGATTGAAAAGGTGTACATATGAGGAAAGGGTTAATAACTGTAAATGAAACTAATGGGATAGAAAATAGTGTAGACCCTGATCCAACTACTCGTTCAAGAGCAGTTTGATGTGGATCTACTCTACTTGTTTATGTTTATCTGCTTGAATATTTAGAGCATTCAGGATAATTACAGAACCTCTTTAACCCTTTACTCCATACAGGAGAAGTCTGATCTGGGTATACTCTGTTTGCAAAGGTGTATAAAGGCGTATCTATGGAGTAAAGGGTTAACCCTTCGCTTGCTGAATTTTAAAATACATTTCTCCTTCTTTACCCATGCCCTGTTGTATAATTACATATATCTTCACTGTGTACAAGTATTTCGCTGTGCAATCACTGCTGTGGAGTGCACTGGTTGCACAATCAACTTGTAAATAGTGCACACCCTGATGAGACAGCTCCTGCAGGAGCTGTCTCATCTGGGTCTTTACTATTTACAGGTAGGTATATTGACGTGAATAGCAAGCGAAGGGTTAAAACAGCAAAACTGCTCTGAACCCATGTCAAAGTATTTATAAGAGGAAGGTACACTTACCATAGTCATCCAATATTCAGATTGTCATACATGTTTGGAAAATTACCAAGTGGTTCTTAGTTTCTTGATTAAAATTAACATCTTCCAGTTAAAGTATTAAATGAACCTTTTGAAAACCAAGGGCCATAACTATTGAGCTGCAGGGACCGAAGAGCTCATTCTAAAGAGTCGTCACAACATAAGGTTTGGTGGACAAATAAAGGAGTTATTCTTGAAAATGTTTCACACATCTTATCTGGACCTCTGTATATAGGCTCAAGAAGACAAGGGTCCTACCTGGTGGTACCAGCCGGAGGGTATGATCAACAGTTCACCACTGTTCTGCTCCACCTCTATATACTCTGCCTGTCGGAACTTGGGGTACTTCCAATAGTCAGGATTAAATGCATCAACTTTGCTGCAAAGAAAAAAAAAGAGTTGTATCATGGAGAACTATGCGGACCTAGATAAGTCACAGAGTCTGGCGTCTAGTAAGGGTTCGCATCTCTTTTGCATCTGTAGTAGACAAATGAAACTCTGACAAATAACAAACAATGAGCTGAATCAGTAGCAAAAATCATTTAACCCTTTAACTGATAGAGATAGCTTTTTCATACCACTGCAAACAGAGCAGTCTTAACATTAACAGGGTCTACTCTGTTTAATAAAAGAATAATGACAAACTGATACTACAGTTTCTGAAATGGTAAAACATTTCCTTTATAAATGGGCCATTACATGTATACAATTCATGAAGTCATGAGTTCTTAATAAATTCCCTATTTGTTTATATACCATTTTATAAATTCTACAAATTAATTTTCATGATATCATCACTTGCATGCAAATTTCTGTGGGAAAGGGTTTCCCCTCTCTAAAGCTTTTTAAGAGCAAAACTTTCATTTCTTTCTGTTGAAAACTTGCCCAGTTGGGTTAAATTAGTTTTACAGGTTGTAGGTAGGGTGTTGGATGTCTTTTTCAGACTTTTCACATCCTTGTGTTTTATTTATGTCAAAAGTAAAGAAACAAGAGCACCGCAAGTGGGTGCGAACGGTCGTCTGTTATCATGTTGGTATATGTGGATAGGCCCTATCAAGATGAATATGCATACCACAAATGAAAGTTGTAAATGAAAAATTGAAGAAGTTATGGTCAATGTTAAGATTTCGGACGTCGATGACGCGGACGCTGGAGTTACGACAATAGCTCGTGATTTCTTCGAAACAGATGAGCTAAAAATGAAAAACGAACACCCGACAATAACTAAACAACTACAACATACAAAACTTCACACATCAACAACAACAAGAATACCTCAGTGACAAGTAAGATTTCAGAATAGCAATGAGAAATACTATCCTAGATATTCAGTCAAACTTAGGCAAAGAATGCAGATCCAGCTGTTTTATCTGGGTCTACACCATTTGCTACTATGCCAGTCTAATTCAACCTTTTCCCTCATATAAATCCCTTTTCATGCATTTGCAAACAGAGTAGACCCAGATCAGACAGCTCTGTCAGATCAACTTCTGCAATCAGAGTAGACCCAGATCAAATGACTCCAATAGGAGCTTTCTGATCTTGGTCTGCCCTGTTTGTTTAAGTTGTTTAAGGAATCATACAGATCTGATTCTATAGGGTTATAGTTAATTCTAGCACCTGACTCTTTCCACAGCCAAAATATCCTGTGTTCATATATCATTAACAAATTCAGCCATTAAATATTTCTAGATGTAACTATTTCTTATATGAATATTCATCAGGTAATGTGTAAAAGTGGTCAATTTAAATTCAACATGGTGATGCTATAAATAGTTTAAAATTCAAAAACACAGTTGGTGCAAAAACAAAAACCAGCTATCCCCTATTACTGACAAAAAAGGGAAGAGAAACAACTAAAAAAGTGTAATTTCTATACTTTTGCCAGATCACAAGATTTTCCAGGTTTTGCAGACAGTAAAATTGACCATGACTCTCCCAATCTTTGGATAATTATAATTAAAGCTGATACAAGTATTATTAGTTTTTCTCATGTATCAACTAATTCTGATGGTTCTTTCAAGAGGTGTTGACAGTGAGACAATTTAAGCATCAACACATGGAAACTTTTTGATTTGACAAAAACTGTAAATTATGATCTTTATCATGTCAAAAACAGAGAGAGCAGACCCTGGTCAGACGGCTCCTATAGCAGCTGTATAATCTGGGTCTACTATGGTTGCAAATACATGAAAAGGTATTTACATGAGGGAAAGCATTAAACAGATTTAACCCGTTATCTGAAAGAAATGCCTTTTCACAAATTGCAGAGTAAACCCAGACTAGGGGGTAGATCTGATTCTACAGCATCTATCATGGCCAAAAAATCTTGTTTTTATATACCATTGTAAAAAGACAGCTAATAAATATTCATGATTTCAGTATTTCTTAGCACTTTACTCCATAAATATGCCTTTACAAACAGAGTAGACCCAGATCAGACAGCTCCTATAGGACGTTTCTGATCAGGGTCTGCTCTGTTTGCTTAAATTCTACAGATTTGATTCCCTTCAGTTTATCGCAGCAATACAACTCCTCATTTATAGGTTTAAATCTTTTATCAGATAAAGATGCCTTTTGATGCCTCTGCAATCAGAGAAGACCGAGATTAGACAACCCATGTAGGAGCCATCTGATCATGGTGTGCTCTGTTTGCTTATGGAATTATATATGCTCATATTTATGATTTTATCATTTCTTTCATGAATATTCAACAGGTAAAGGGCTAATACAACAATGAAAGTAATTAATATTTATAATGGTTGGTGTCTTGCATGAATATTATCAAGTACAGTAAAACCTCTCTAAACCGTATGGTAAATTAAGTATAAATATCAGTCTTGGAGACAGGTGGCAGCTTAATGTAGGGTGAAAGTTATGCAAAAAAATTTTGCTCAGCATTAAGCAGCCACCTGCCTAAAAGTATCTAAATTCTTCTTTACTAGAATTCCAGTTGAGAGGGGGTTTACTGTAAAGTGATAAAGAAAAGCCAGACATACACTGAGACTGTGCATACACAAGGTAAAACAATGTACTAGAAACAGACTGACAAAGAGACAGACAGCAAGACAAACCTATTGTATTTGTTACATTCCAGTGGAAACCCACATCTATCATTGGGTTCTATGTACAAATACTGATCCTGTCCTGGTGGGAAAAGCTTGCATAGAGTAAAAAACACAGAATTGTACAAAAAAGGTGATTTTTTATTAAAATCTTTTCTCATCTTGCCAAAACCTTGCCTTGTTGGTACATACATGTACTATAAGTGTCTTGAGTAGAAAATCTTAATAAGTACTGACTTTAAAAAAGATCTGCAATAAAATGATGTATGTAGGAACACACAGATACAGCAAAACATGCCTTATCCCTTAAGTCCATGAAAATTCATGTGAAAAATAATCACATCATGAAAATTTATTAGGTTTACAATGGCATTCGGACACAAGACTTTTTGGCCACAAACAGAGCAGACCATGACCTACAGGAGCCATCTGATCTGGGTCTACTCTGTTTGCAGTGCATAAAAAGGCGTTTGTAATGGAGTAAAGGGTTAACCCTTTCCCTGACGAATATTTGTGTGTGAAAATTCTCTTCATGAATTTTCATTAACTCAGTTGTTATAATTTAAAATTTTCAAAGGAATATCTGACTTAGACAAAAACTGAATAATCAGATCTATGTAATTCCATAAGCAAACAGAGCAGACCCTGATCAGACAGATCCTACAGGAGCTGTTTGATCTGGGCCTACCCTGTTTTCAAAGGTGTTAAAAGGCATCATTATGAGGGAAAAGGTTAACCCTTCACTTGCTGAATTTTAAAATACATTTCTCCTTCTTTACCCATGCCCTGTTGTATAATTACATATATCTTCATTGTGTTCTTCAAGTATTTTGCTGTGCAATCACTGCTGTGGAGTGCACTGGTTGCACAATCAACTTGTAAATAAATACATAAATAAATAAATAGTACAGGTAGGTATATTGACGTGAATAGCAAGCGAAGGGTTAAAAACAAGTATAATTCTGGGTATTTAAGGCAAGTGGTAGCTTAATGCCTGACACATATAATGCAGAAAGCTCCCAAAGGAGCTTGGCATATTAATTACTTTTGTCCTGCATTGAGCAAACACATGCTTACCATATAATTTATCAGTACAGTAAAACCTCTCTTAACCAGAATTCTACTTAACCCATTACCTCATATGCTATTTTTAGATACAGTCTCTTTGGATAAATCTATTGAAAAGGAGCATTAACCAGAGAAAAGGATTTTTTTTTATCACATTTTTATCTATTTATCACAATGGTTTCACAAAGTGACTTTTACAGAGTCGTCAAAAGTCGTCAAAATATGAGGGAAAGGGTTAACAGAAAGAAAGTGATGCAATATTCCTATATGGCCAAAATATAGTTGGAGTTCAGATACAAAACAAGACATTCTTGAGAAAACATCTTAGAGATAAATACACATTTGCCGACAGAATATAGTTACAAAATAGTTTGTGCCAACCCCTCAAAATAAATTTCAAAGTACAGAAAAACCCTATAAAGCGACCACTAATTCTGGGTCTTAAAAGCAGGTGGTAGCTTAATGCAGGAAGAAAGTTATGCAGTAAACTGCTGCAGGAGTTTTCTGCATTACTTTCATCCTGCATTAACCCATTCCCTCATATTGACGACTTTTGATAACTCGGTAAAAGTCACTTTGTGAAACCATTGTGATAAATAGAGCATTTGCTCCTATAGGAGCAATTGCTCTATTTATCACAATGGTTTCAAACTACAAAAATTCTAAAAAAATTCCTTTTCTCTAGTTAATGCTCCTTTTCAGTAGATTTATTCAAAGAGGTTGTATAATCTAAAAATTGCTTATGAGGTAATGGGTTAAGCAACCATCTACTATCAAAGACAAGTACATTCATTTATAAAGTGGTCGCTTAAGGATTTTTTTTATCATGTTTCATTTCATTGTACCCTACCTACCTTCCATAATTTTCTTCCCCATATGACAGCGCTTATGGCTGTCCAGTTGTACGGATCCATATGCAGTGGGGACCGGGAGTATTTTGTACCCCACAACATCATGCTGTCCCATGGCCTGATCTCCGCAGGAAATATGTTGAAAAAGTTCTCATCCAGAAGATACTGTATGAAAAAACTCCAGCATAAGATATTTAAATATATAACACATGTTTCCTGTCAATATTTCCATTATTATTGATAAATGCAAAACAAAATATTATTAAGTTTGTTGTATGGATATTCATTTACATATGTACTTAAATTCCTTCTATTACATAAAACCACTACAAATAGCTTTATATAAGATACACATTTTTAAACTTTTATAATGCATTGGTAATTTTAGATCCCAGTTGTTTAGATGTGTACCTTGTGTAATAGGATAACTAATGTTGTTGATGATGTAATTCATATAAAAGGATGTTATAACAGAGATTGTCTTATTCTGCTGCACTTTCAATTGTTTGTCATAAATAGAAACTCACATTTGTGTTCTTGCCAAGACTCATTTATTATTATTCTGGTCAACTCAATTAAGAAACATGATAGAAAAGAAACATACATCATGCAAAATTGTTTATTTCAGAACAAACCATTATGATTCAGACATTGCATTCATGTAACAACAACATAAAGCTACTGAGGTCTTTTAATGCTTTTAGCAAGCGGTGTAGACCCAGATCAGATGAATAGGTCTGGCTGAGAAATGAGAGATATGGATAGATTGGTACGCCACATATCTACTGCTCTGCTTACATTAGCCCCTATGTCGGCCTTTAACTCTGGTCGTAAGATCAGGAATAACTCATCTTCCATGTATGTCCAAGCATCAGGAAAGGAAGGCTGGTCCAGGTAGCTGATGAAGGTGAGCATGTCCCTTATATGGGCCACCCCATCCTGTAACTGGCCCTTCAAACAAACACACATAAAAAACTCAGAGTCTTTGCATAATAAGTTATATTCTTCTGCCAAAATTGTCATCTGCTACAATTTTTAAAGTAAAGTTTTCTTAACCCTTGCCTTCATATAAACACAATTTTACGCATTTGCAAACAGGGAAGACCCAGATCAGTTGGCTCCTATAGGAGTCATCTCATCAGGGTCTCCTCTGTTTGCTAATGGAATTTGATAGATCTGATTATTTAATTTTTGATATGGCTACAATGTTCCACCGTCTATATTGAACTGTAACTATTCTGCGAATATTCAGTAGGTATTGAAATATTATAGATAGACAGAACAGGGAAAGGGTTAAAGTAGTTTTTCTTTAAAAATTCAAACAGTTTTGTATCTTGACGAGACATCAAATTACCTGGCGACACATCTGGATTCAAACTTTTGCATAGGTTATCATGAATTTTTTCGCTAGTGTGCCATATAAGATAATAATAAGTAGAGTAAAACCCTTTAAACTGGACATTTAATTTAGTATAAATATCAGTCTTGGAGACAGGTAGCTTAATGCAGGGTGAAAGTCATGCAGAAAGCTCCTCTAGGAGCTTTTTGCATGACTTTCACCCTGCATTAAGCTGCCACCTGCCTAAAAGTATCTAATTTCTTCTGTACTACTGGTTAAGAGAGTTTTACAGTCAGAATACTGTACTGTGTTTTCTTTTTTGTCCTTGCTCAAGGTCAGGTTCCATTTTCAATACCCTATACATGTACATGTTTCTCTACCACATCCTATCTTGTTACACCCCCCCCCCCCTCCCACATCCTGGTGTGATTCTAATAAGTACAAACAAGATGGGGTTATCTAGAGAAACACCCTATTAAATTAAATGTACTTTAAGTATGTGGATAGACAAACTTAGGCAAATAGTGCAGACTAAGATCATAATGCTCCTGAAAGAGCAGTTTGATTAGGGTCTACACTATTGACTACTACATGTATATCAGTCCAAGTTTTCAGAATACAGTAGAACCTGTTTTAAGCAGCCATTAAAAATCCTAATTATCGGTCTGTTAGGTAGGTAGATCGTAGCTTAATGTAGGTCAGAAGTAATGTTAAAAGCTCCTAAAGGAGCTTTTTGCATTTCTTCTGACCTGCATTAAACAACCACCTGCTTTTTAAGACCCATATGTTAAAAAAATGAATAGCCACTCAATCCTTTCTTCATATAAATGTGTTTTCACACATTTGCAAACAGAGTAGACACCCAGATAACAAGGCTCCAGTATACATGAGCCGTCTGATCATAGTCTGCTCTGTTTGCTAATGGAATTTTAAATATCTGTTTCTCTACTTTCTAAAATGGCTACAATGTTCCATTTTCCATATTTCATTATAACCATTATGTCCATGAATATTCATTAAGTATTGAAATTTGGAATAAACATAGAACAGGGACAGGGTTAACCCTTCTCTTGCTGAATTTTAAAATACATTTCTCCTCCTTTACCCATGCCCTGTTGTATAATTACATATATCTTCATTGTCTACAATTATTTCTCTGTGCAATCACTGCTGTGGAGTGCACTGATTGCACAATCAACTTGTAAATAGTGCAGACCCTGATGAGACAGCTCCTGCAGGAGCTGTCTCATCTGGGTCTTCACTATTTACAGGTAGGTATATTGACGCGAATAGCAAGCGAAGGGTTAAGACAGGTTCTACTCTAGTACCAAAATTGACTTATTCAACCTTACAAAGTCATGGAGTGGTGAGATTGGGTGTCTGAATACTTAACCCTTCGCTTGCTGTTCACGTCAATATACCTACCTGTAAATAGTGAAGACCCAGATGAGACAGCTCCTGCAGCAGCTGTCTCATCAGGGTCTGCACTATTTACAAATTGATTGTGCAACCAGTGCACTCCACAGCAGTGATTGCACAGCGAAATACTTGTACACAGTGAAGATATATGTAATTATACAACAGGGCATGGGTAGAGAAGGAGAAATGTATTTTAAAATTCAGCAAGAGAAGGGTTAGGATAGTTAGAGTAAGACTTATAGATAGATCAGTACTCCACTTATCAACATTTCTAGATGAACCATCACATGTCATTCCACTTTAATTTTTACCTGTTTAATATTCATGTAAGAAATAATGGCATTATGAATATTTATTAGCTGAAATTCTATAATGTAAAATTTTCAATGGAATTTTTTGCTCTAATAAAAAATGTAGAATCAGATCTATATCATGTCATATGCAAACAGAGCAGACTCTGATCAGATGTCTCCTACAGGAGCCGTCTGATCTGGGTCTACTTTGTTTGCAAAGGCGTGAATAGGCTTTTCTATGAAGAAAAGGGTTAACCCTTTCCCTCATATTGATGACTTTTGACGACTCTGCAAAAGTCACTTTGTGAAACCATTGTGATAAATAGAGCATTTGCTCCTATAGGAGAAAATGCTCTATTTATCACAATGGTTTCAAACCACAAAATTCTAAAATTTTCATTTTCTCTAGTTAATGCTCCTTTTCGGTAGATTAATTCAAAGAGGTTGTATCTAAAAACAGTCTATGAGGTAATGGGTTAAACATTCAGCTCACCTGCACTGCCTTCAGAACAATTCTGTCAGATCCATACTTATTGATGAAGAAGTCTTTCCCCCATGTCTTGTAGGCATTCCAGCTAGGGACAATGTCAGTAATGATTACCGGCCTGTGGAAGAATGCAAACAGTATAAGAGAATATATTTAGTACAAGCCAGGCAACTACACTCTCTATAACAATTCCTTTGTCAATATTTATACACATGTACCCTAATTACCTTAACCCTGTACTCCATAAATATGTCTTTCTATGCCTTTGCAAACAACGTAGATTCAGATCAGATGGTTTTAGATGGCCTTTTTAGCTTGGAATTTTTGGTTAAGGTTTTGGTTAAAGTCCACTTATTTACATAACCCTTTCAGATAAAGCTTTTAGACTTGAAACATTTGTTCCCCATCAGAAGCTTCATGTGCAGGCAAGAGTAAACACAATGTCAACAACTCCGTCAAGCATTTAGACACAATTATGGCACTTTTAATTTAGAATTTTTGGTTAAGGTTTTTTGTTAAAGTATGCCTATTTACAACCTTGAAACTTGGTCGCAAAATTGGACTTAGAATTTGAATTTAGCAAATAAGTTAACCCCAGTTTATGTTGAACAAAACCTTGACGGGCGTATATTGTGGCACTGGCACTCTTGTTTATATTTATTGTATATCTATTGTAAATCTTTCATTGTCTGGATAGATAATCATGCGGTTCATTCCGATTATTGATTTCATCCATGTACAGCGCTTTTGAACGCACATATCCTGTGTGAAAAGAGCGCTATATAAATGTGGTATAATAATAATAATAATGGCTCCATTAGGAGCCGTTTGATAAGGGTCTGTTTCTGTTTGCTTATGAAATAATATATATTGTGTGTACAAATACATAACCCTTTATTTGTTTCTGCGCAGGCCAAAATTCCTATATTCAAAAGCCATTATAAAATTTAATCTAAATAATATCTATCATGTAATGATTTCTTCATGGAGTAAAGGGTTATGTATTCAGACACCTAATCTCCCAACTCCATGGGTTTGTAAAGCTGAATAAGTCTATCTGGCATTATTTGATAACTTTAACCCTTCTCTTGCTGAATTTTAAAATACATTTCTCCTTCTTTACCCATGCCCTGTTGTATAATTACATATATATTCACTGTCTACAATTATTTCGCTGTGAAATCACTGCTGTGGAGTGCACTGGTTGCACAATCAACTTGTAAATAGTGCAGACCCTGATGAGACAGCTCCTGCAGGAGCTGTCTCATCTGGGTCTTCACTATTTACAGATAGGTAAATAGACGTGAATAGCAAAGCAAAGAGTTAAATTAGACTGACGTATTACAGTAGAATGTGTCTTAAGCAGTCATTAACAAGAGAGTCGTCACGGGTGACAAATGCCCCCAAAGTGTTTGACACCGAAATGCATTTTGGCGGAAAAACAATGCAGGTGTAACATGAAATTTTGATGCTGTTAAAAATGACACAGGAGTCAGTTCTTAACATTAGAAACAGAACCTTTGGATTATGATAGCTAAGAAAAGAGCCAAGCGTCAAAACTTAGTTAAAAAGGACCCTAAGTCATTCTCAACGTTAAAAAGGACCCTGGGTTGATTGTCAACGTTTAAGGTATAGGAGATATGCTCTGGACAAGCTTTTTGTATCTGGTAAGATATAGAAGATATGCTCCGGACTGTAAAATTGAGGTCAAAGGTCAAGGTCAAGGTCAGTGATCTGAAAATGGTACACGACTCTCCGCCATCCCAAGATGAACTCACAAATCAAATTTGGAATCCGTAGCTGGTAAGGTATAGGAAAAATGCTCCGGACAAGCTTTGTGTAAAATCTAGGTCAAAGGTCAAGGTCACAGTGACCTGAAAATGGTACGCGACACACCGTCATCCCAAGATAAACTCACACATTAAATTTGGAATCCGTAGCTGGTAAGGTATAGGAGATATTCTCTGGACAACCTTTTTTGTAACATTGAGGTCGAAGGTCAAGGTCAAGGTCAGTGACCTGAAAATGGTACGCGACACTCCGCCATCTGAAGGTGATCTCACACACCAAATTTGGAATCCGTATCTGGTAAGGTATAAGAGATATGCTCTGGACAAGCTTTTTGTAAAATCGGTCAAGGTCAAGGTCAAGGTTAAGGTCATAGTGACCTGGAAATGGTACATGACACTCCGCCATCCCAAGATGAACTCACACACCAAATTTGGAATCTGTAGCTGGTAAGGTAAAGGAGATATGCTCCGGACAAGCTTTTTGTAAAATCGGTCAAAGGTCATGGTCAAGGTCACAGTGATCTGAAAATGGTACGAGACACTCCTCCATCCCAAGATGAACTCACACACCAAATTTGGAATCCTTAGCTGGTAAGGAATAGGAGATATACTCCGGACAAGCTTTTTGTAGCTGGTAAGATATAAGCGGTTTTTAAAATCGAGGTCAAAGGTCAAGGTCAAGGTGACCTGGAAATGGTACGCGACACTCCGCCATCCCAAGATGAACTCACACAGCAAATTTGGAATCTGTAGCTGGTAAGGTAAAGGAGATATGCTCCGGACAAGCTTTTTGTAAAATCGGTCAAAGGTCATGGTCAAGGTCACAGTGATCTGAAAATGGTACGCAACACTCCTCCATCCCAAGATGAACTCACACACCAAATTTGGAATCCTTAGCTGGTAAGGTATAGGAGATATACTCCGGACAAGCTTTTTGTAGCTGGTAAGGCATAAGCTTTTTTTAAAATCAAGGTCAAAGGTCATGGTCAAGGTCACAGTGACCTGAAAATGGTACGCGACACTCCGCCATCCCAAGATGAACTCACACAGCAAATTTGGAATCTGTAGCTGGTAAGGTAAAGGAGATATGCTCCGGACAAGCTTTTTGTAAAATCATATACTCCGGACAAGCTTTTTGTAGCTGGTAAGGCATAAGCTTTTTTTAAAATCAAGGTCAAAGGTCATGGTCAAGGTCACAGTGACCTGAAAATGGTACGCGACACTCCGCCATCCCAAGATGAACTCACACAGCAAATTTGGAATCTGTAGCTGGTAAGGTAAAGGAGATATGCTCCGGACAAGCTTTTTGTAAAATCAAGGTCAAAGGTCAAGGTCAAGGTCACAGTGACATGAAAATGGTACGCGACACTCCCCCATCCCAAGATGAACTCACACACCAAATTTGGTATCCATAGCTGATGTGACAAAGGAAATATACTCCGGACAAAATGTACACACACCCACCCACCCACCCACACACCCACCCACCCACACACCCACCCACCCACACACCCACACACCCACACACGCACGGTGCGATCACTATATGCCGCCAAAGCCTAGCTTTGGGGGCATAAAAAGAGGTCTAATTATGGGTCTATAAGGCAGGCAGTATCTTAGCGCTGGTCAAAAGTAATGCAGAAAGTTCCTATAGGAACTTTCTACATTACTTTTGCCCCGAATTAAGCAACCAGCTAAATGTTTAAAGGCTCCAATGTTCAACTAACGAATGGCCACTTACGACAGGTTCTACTGTTGTAGCAAATAGTGCAGACTCTGATCAAACTGATCCTTCATCTCTGGACCAATTGCCTAAGATTGTCTGTCCCAATTCTTTGGGGAATTAGAGTATGAAATTATTAATACATGTATCTATACAAATCATTGATCAGAAGAAGATATTTTCCCTATTTCTTTTAAATAGTCAATTAGTTTAGAAAAGAGGAGTGTTCGAAGGAACACGTGTCACCCACAACAAACAAGAGGGCCATGATGGCCCTTAATCGCTCACCTGTTCATAACAGATTAATGATTTCAATGACAGATTACATAATTTGAAAAATCTTGGTAAAAAAACCATTAGATGATGCTACATACTAAATATAATGAGTCTAGACCATACAGATTAGGAGGAGAAGATATTTCAAAGATTTTCCTATGAAAAACTGTTACGCCCCAGGGCGGGCCATTTTTGATCCGGGGTTCATAATTTGAAAATCTTGGTAGAGGACTATTAGATAATGCAACATACCAAATATCTAAGGTCTATGCCTTACAAGTTCACAGAAGACTTTTAAAGATTTTTAAGAGAAGAAGATTTTTTAAAACTTTCCTATGAAAAACTGATATGCCCCAGGGTGGGGCCATTTTCAACCCAGGGGACATAATTCGAACAATCTTGGTAGAAAACTATTAGATAGCGCTACATACCAAATATTAAAGGTCTCTGCCTTACAGTTTTGGAGAAGAAGATTCTTAAAGCTTTTCATATGAAAAACTGATAAGCCCCAGGGCGGGGCCATTTTTGACCCAGGGGTAATAATTTGAACTAGAACTGTAAGCCAAAGGCTAACGAATACCCCCCACCTGTCTGCTTGTCAGAACACCTATCATCAATCTGAACATAAATTATGTACATACAGAAACGTGAAGAGATTTAAAAACAATACATGCCCCAACCCAATTTATGTAATAAAAATGAAGAATAATTCTTAGAAATAAGACCCTTTCATGAGGTTTTTGTCAAATCCAAAGTTCTAAAGCTAGGTACCTTTTCAGAAAAACATTAAGTTCAAGGACCATAACTCTGACAAAAATTATTCAACCAGACCGATATTTGAACTTAAGCTGTACCTCATCTAGATTTATTTTTATGTCAAATATGAAGTTAATATCTGCAACCACTTCCAAAGAAAGACCAGAAAACTGAAAATTTGACAAAAAATTAAAGTTCAAGGGCCATAACTCTGGCAAAAATTATTCAACCAGACTGAGATTGGGAATTAAGCTGTAAATCATGTAGAGTTAGCTTTATGCCAAATATAAAGTTAATATCTGCAACCACTTCCAAGAAAAGTCCGGAAAACTGAAAATTTGACAAAAAATTAAAGTTCAAGGGCCATAACTCTGGCAAAAATTATTCAACCAGACTGAGATTGGGAATTAAGCTGTAAATCATGTAGAGTTAGCTTTATGCCAAATATACAGTTAATATCTGCAACCACTTCCAAGAAAAGTCCGGAAAATCCCAAATTTGAAGAAAAAAATTAAAGTACAAGGGCAATAACTCTGGAAATAATTATTCAACCGGACTGAGATTGTAACATAAGCTGTAACTTATACAGATTTAGCTTTGTACTAAATATAGAGTTGATATCTGGAGTCACTTCCATAAAAAGTCCAGAAAACCGGAAAACATTGGTACGGGACTAAAAAGGGGAGATAACTCCTGAAGTAGTGGTCCGATCATAACGGAAATATGCGGTGCACAGGTTTATATGGTCATATGGCTATATATGAACTTTCAACAAAATTGAAGCAAAACTGTAGAAGAAGAAGGCCGGACAAAATTGTGTCCACGGACGGACAGACGGACGGACGGACGGACAGACGGACGTACTAACAAATGGGTAGTTGTGTGACTTTTTCCTTTGATCTTTTCTTGTGGGACTAGTCCCACAAGAAAAACTATTTTTGGCTCTAACTTTGGAAAAGAATGATCTGGAAGCTAACCCTAACCCTAACCCTATGTCCCACAACTGGCCAGGTTAATGTCACAAGAAATGGCCAGGTTAATGTCACAAGAGATGGCCAGGTTAATGATTTTACTTGTGTGACTAGTTAGAAAAAGTCACACAACTACCCATTGGTGAGTGCGGACAGACGGACAGACGGACAACCTGATTCCAGTATACCCCCCCCAAACTTCGTTGTGGGGGGTATAATAATCTTGGTAGAAAACCATTAGATGGTAGAGTAGAGGACCATTAGATCATGCTGCATACCAAATATCAAAGGTCTATGCCTTACAGTTTCAGAGAAGAAGATTTTTAAAGATTTTCCTATGAAAAACTGATAAGCCCTGGGGCGGGGTCATATTTGTCCTGGGGGTCATAATTTGAACAATCTTAGTAGAGGATCATTAGATGATGCTACATACCAAATACCAAAGGTCTATGCCTAACATTTTCAGAGAAGAAGATTTTTAAAGATTTTCCGATGAAAAACTGATAAGCCCTGGGGCGGGGCCATTTTTGGCCCAGGGGTCATACTTTGAACAATCTTAGTAGAGGACCATTAGATCATGCTACATACCAAATATCAAAGGTCTATGCCTTACAGTTTCAGAGAAGAAGATTTTTTAAAGAGTTTCCTATGAAAAACTGATAAGCCCTGGGGTGGGGCCATTTTTGGCCCGGGGACATAATTTGAACAATCTTTGTAGAGGACCATTACATCATGCTACATACAAAATATCAAAGCTCTTGGCTTTGTAGTTCCAGAGAAGAAGATGTTTAAGTAAATTGTTGACGCCCGCACGTACGCATGACGCACATACGCACGACGCTGGACATAGGATCATCCCAATAGCTCACCTTGGCACTTTGTGCCAGGTGAGCTAAAAAGGACTGCCCTTATCTTGTGCACTCTTATATCTTGTTTCTTTCTGCATTTGTTTGAAGACAATCCCACTGTTTGACACTTATTTTTAGGTTTATGTATTTCATGGCCTTCAGAATGTTTAGCAGATGACATGTTTTGCAGATGACGAGTGCTTAGTAGACAAAGAGACATAGATTTGATACTTGAAAAACTGGGCATATTCACCATTTGCTGTCATAGAGATCAAAGAATTCGCTGAGGGACAGATCCGATCTCTTTTCCACTTTTCCTTCTGTTTTCTTGTGTCCATAATATACGAGAGACTCCTCTCTGGCTTCCTGCATTGACTTGTAATCAAACACATACGGCTTCTTTGATATGTTTACTGCCTGTTCAAACTCTGAGGTCTCGTAATGGAACTCTGTGTCTGTGATACTTAGGGATATCAACAAAACGATCACCACAGAACCTAAAATCAAAGCAGTTTACAGTAGAACCTGTCTTAACCCATTCCCACTTTGGCTATTTTCAGAACTAACCATGCATCTTTGATTAAATCTAACAAAAAGGAGCATTAACTAGAGAAAAAGAAATTTTCAGAGTTGTGTAGTTTTTCAAATGCTCTATTTATCACAATGGTTTCATAAAGTGACTTTTACATAAGCATCAAAAGGCGTCAATATGCGGGAATGGGTTATGCGGCCATTCACTTACTGAACATAGAAATCTTAAAAACATGTGGTTGCTTAATGAAGGGCAAAAGTAACTCTTTAGGAGCTTTCTGCATTACTTTTGATCTGCATTAAGCTACCACCTGCCTTACAAACCCATAATTAGACCTCTTTTTGCCACTTAAGACAGGTTAAAATGTATCTGAATTAAACCTTTCCCTGTTGAATATTAATGTAAGAAATGATGACATCATGAATATTTATCAGCTGCATTTTTAAAATGGCATATGTACACAAGAACATATTAGTATTGGAAGAACTGCAGAGTCAGATGATTTCTAAGAAAAAATGACATCATTAATATAAATTAGAAATAATATGAACATGAACATTTTAAACTATGGCAGAAACTGTAGAATCAGATCTATATTACATCATAAACATATAGACAACACCCTGACCAGATGGCTCCTACAGGAACTGTCTGATCTGGGTCTTCTCTATTTGCAAAGGTGGAAAAAGGCTTCTCTATGAGGTCTATGAGGTTCAGTAATATTTCATCTTGATCAAAACTGACTTCAGATGTGATCACAAATTCACTCTGAAATGGCAAACAAATCCATTTTTCATTGACCAATATACAAATTCAGGTGATGAATATTCATGAAATCACAAATATTCTTGTATAACCCTTTCCTCCATAGGCTATTTTTAAAACCCAACATCTTTAAATAAATCTACCGAAAAGGAGCATTAACTAGAGAAAAGATTATTTTTAGAATTTTGTAGTTCTGAAACCATTGTGATAAATAGAGCATTTGCTCCCATGGAGCAAATGCTCTATTTATCACGATGGTTTCAAAAAGTGACTATTACAGAGGCGTAGAAAGGCGTATTTATGGAGGAAAGGGTTAAATCTTCATGAGAGAAAGGGTTAACCCATCACTGACTAACTGTAACTAGCAAATTCACTGAATTGATATCCCCCTTCAAATAAGTGCTGGCCACAGTCACAAGATGGACAAAAAGGAAAAGTTGTTCAAACAAAGGGCAATAACTCTGGTGTTCCTAGGTCACTGTGAGTGATACTTGCAGGACCCCATTGCTTTATGGTGCTAAACATTTACTTGCAGGGCCAAATTTCCTCATAGTACTAAACATTTACACAAAGTTTCATAGAAAAACAATTTCTGAGATATGACTGGGCAGACAAAAAGGTTATGTTTTTGTTATACCTCTGGGCCGCATTTCCTTATACATGTACTACTTTTCATTTATACAAATTTTTGTAGGAAAACTCTAAACAGTTTCTGAGATGACTCCAGACAGACAGAAAGGTATTTATGGTACCTAAAATTTAGACTAAGTGTCGAAGAAAAATTCCAAACTGTTTCTGTGATATGACTGTGGGACAGACGGATGGATGGATGCATGAAAAATGCACAAATTATATCCCTCTGTCTTCAGTGGAATATAAAAGGAAAGTGGTAGCTTCATGCAAGGAAAAAGTAATGTATAAAACTCATTTTGGAGCTTACCTTTTACTCCATTAAGCTACAATCTGCGTTAACCCTTTCCTCCATAATTAAATACACTTTTCTACACCTCTGTAAGAGTCACTTTTTTGAAACCATTGTGATAAATGGAGCATTTGCTCCATATGAGCAAATGCTCTATTTATCACAATGGTTTCAAAGCTACACAATTCTGAAATTTTCCTTTTCTCTAGTAAATGCTCCTTTTCAGTAGATTTATTCAACGAGGTAGGATCTAAAAATAGCCTATGAGGGAATGGATTCAAGACAAATAATTAATACTTCTTTTCATTGGTCACATTACCCTATACCTGATAAATATTCATGTAAGAAATAATGGATGATTAAGCCTTTACTCCATGAATACTCACATAAGAAATAATGACATCATGAATATAAATTCACTGAAATTTCACATGGTAGAAACTGTAGAATCACATCTATATATTCCATACGCAAACAGAGCAGATCCTGATCAGAGGTCTCCTACAAGAGCAATCTGATCTTGTTCTATCCAGTTTGCAAATGCATCAAAAGGTGTCTCTATGATGTAAAGGGTTAAACAGCCTCCTGCCTTAAAGTTCAAGAATTACTATTTAACCCTTCGCTTGCTGTTCACGTCAATATACGTACCTGTAAATAGTGAAGACCCAGATGAGACAGCTCCTGCAGGAGCTGTCTCATCAGGGTCTGCACTATTTACAAATTGATTGTGCAACCAGTGCACCCCGCAGCAGTGATTGCACAGAGAAATAATTGTAGACAGTGAAGATATATGTAATTATACCACAGGGCATGGGTAAAGAAGAAGAAATGCATTTTAAAATTCAGCAAGCGAAGGGTTAATTGTAATTGCTCTGTATTAAACAACCATCTGCTTTCAAGGACTCCTACGTTCAATAAATGAATGGCCACTTATGATAACTGTTTCTACTGAACATGTATATTTCCTATACAGTAGAACCCCACTAATGCGACCACTTAATGAATAAACATGGGTGTCTTTATAAGCAGGTGTTGCTTAATGCAGGACAAAAATAATGCCAAAAGCTCCCGTAGGAGCTTTCTCACATTACTTTTGTCCTTCATTAAGCTACCACCTGCATCTAGCACTCAGAATTACGGTAAAACCCCTCTAAACCGGAATTATAGTAGACAAAAATTTAGATACTTTTAAGCAGGTGGCTGCTTAATGCAGGGTGAAAGTCACGCAGAAACCCTGCATTAAGCTGCCACCTGTCTCCAATACCGACATTTATGCTAATTTCAACGTCCGGTTTAGAGGGGTTTTACTGTATACCTCTTTTAGGTGGTCGCATTAGCGGGGTTTTACTGAATTTCTAAATCAAGGTACTCATTAGAACCGCCCCTTCAAGGCAATTCTACTGAGTACACATGTACCTGTTATCTACAGCTCCTGCATAAATACACGCCAACACACAACTGTCAAACCTCTTTTTATACAGTAAAACCTCTCTATAACGACCACTAAATTACATCAATTATTTTGTGTTAAAGGCAGGTGGCTGCTTAAAGCAAGGTGAAAGTAAAACAGAACGCTCCTATGGGAGCATTCTGTTTTACTTTCACCTTGATTTAAGCAGCCACCTGCTCTAAAAACCAACTAATTAACATAATTTAGTGGTCGTTATAGAGAGGTTTTACTGTATTTTCAAAAGAATATAATTCTGTAAGTATGACCTTAAGCTTGTGTGATGGTGATCTAGTGTGTTATGTTTCCTGAGACTGAAATTTAATCTTTTTCCTGATGAACATTCATGTAATAAGTAATGGCATCACCCATATTAATTCCCTTAGCAAAGGCATGAAAAGGCTTCTCTATCAAGATAAGATTTAAATATACATATAGTGGTATGGGGATTTTTTTTGTAAAGTTCTACGACCAAAATTTAATATTTCACCTGATGCAAGTTCATGTAAGAAGCTATTGCATTATGAATATTAATGCAAAGGCATAAAAAGGCGTCCCTATCATGTTAAGAGTTACACAGAGTGGTATTGAAAGTATTTGTAAAGCCTGTAAAGAATTTTATTGATTTTAAAGTTCAGGATCTAAGGTATTGTTCTTGAAATAATTCACATTAATCCTTTACTTTATAGAGAGGACTTTTCACACCTTCACAAACAGAGTAGACCAAGATCAGATGGCTCCTGCCCTCTGATCAGGGTCTGTTCTGTTTGCATATAAAATGATACACATATGTACATTTGATTCTGCAATTTCTGCAATGGACAAAATATCTCTTTTGTTCATCCCATACCCGCCTAGGCTATTTTTAGATCAAACCTCTGTAATCAAATCTATCAAAAATGAGCATTTACTAGAGAAAAATAATTTTTTAGATTTGTGTAATTTTGAAATCATTGTGATAAATACAGCATTTGCTCTTCTGGAGCAAATGCTCTATTTATCACAATGGTTTCAGAAAGTGACTTTTACAAAGGTGTAAAAAGGCATCAATATGAGGGAATGGGATAAACGTGTTTTCACACATCTGCAAACAGAGTAGACCCAGATCAGACAACTCCTATAGGGGCTGTCTGATCTGGGTATGTTCTGTTTGCTAATGGAATTTGATAGATCCGTTTCTTTACTTTCTAAAATGGCTACAATATTCCACCTTCCATATTTCAATATAACTATTTTGTCCATGAATATTTGACAGTAGGTATTGAAATTTGAAATAAACATAGAACAAGGAAAGGGTTATATACCATTTCAAAACTTCGGTCAATAAATATCCACAATGTCAATTATGTCTTACATGCATCTTCATCAAGGAAAGGATCAAATGTCTGTAACCTTGTAGCACTATCAGCACAGAGAGGTTGTACTCACATATCAAGACGAGGAAAAGTCTACAGGGGGTGACCAGTTCACCGGACTGGAGGTAAGCCAGCTCCCGTATATTGGCCCGCAGTCTGTGGGGGTTCACCCTGTTTTGAGGCTGGTTCATGTACAGCCGATCTCGTTGATGGGACTTCTTCATTGCAGGCTGTCTAAGTTTGTGAGACAACAGGGTGGAGCTGAAAAGGAAAAGAAAACTATGCAACTATCAATGCAATCTACAGTAAAACCTCGATTATTCGAATTTTCGGTATAGAAGAAAGAAGAATTTAGACCCTTTTAGGCAGGTGGCTGCTTAATGCATGGTGAAAGTCATGCAGAAAGCTCCTAGAGGAGCTTTCTGCATGACTTTCACCATGCATTAAGCTGCCACCTGTCTTAAAGATCAATAATAAAACGTATTTTTGTGTTTGGATAATCGAAGTTTTACTGTATTATGTCACTGTCTTTGAACTTTTAAATGTTCAATATTCATGTAAGAAATTATAAGTGACAACATGAACATTTTACTAGCTGAATTTTTATAATGGCATATTATATACACATGGCGTTTTGGCTCAGGCAGAAACAGGTCAATATCATATCATAATCAAACAGGGCAGACCCTGATCAGATGGCTTCCATAGGAGAAGTCTGATCTGAATTTACTATGTTTGCAAATGTGCGAAAAGGCATTTATATGAAGAAAAGGGCTAACCCTTTGAATGCTGAATTTTCAAAGTGGAAAGGCCCATCAGAGTCCATTTGGTATGAAAGACTTTAATTTGCTAGAGGATTTTGAATGACAAATAGTGCAGACCCTGATCAAAGTGCTCGTTTAAAAGTCCTCTGATTAGGGTGTACACTGTTTGTAAATGCCAGTACACTTGTTTCCTCCATTCAAAGGGTGAACCTTTGTTAACTCTTTCTCTCATATATATGTGTTTTCACGCATTTGCAAACAGAGTAGACCCAGATCAGACGGCCGTCTGATCAGGGTCTGCTCTGTTTGTTAATCAAATTTGAATGATCAGTTTCTTTACTTTCTAAAATGTCTACAATGTTCCACCGTCCATATTTCTTTATAACTATTTTGTTAATGAATATTCAATAGGTATTGAAATTTGGCCTAAATATAGAACAGGGAAAGGGTTAACCCTTTGCCTGTTTTGCCTTTTGACACTTTGCAAACAGAGTAAACCAAGATCAGACAGATTCTGTAAAACATGCCTGAAAAGGGTCTGCTCTATTTGCTTATGGAATTATAAAATTCTGATTCTACAGTTTCTGTCATGGCCAAATCTCCTGTGTTCATAATATATGCCATTATATTTAGCTCATAAATACTCCAAGGTGTCATTAGGGAAACGGTTAACAGATCATTATTTACTTCATATTTCACAGTAGATTTTGACATATCTGTACAAAAATGTGATAAAATGTTCTAACAGTTTGAGATCTTCCTACTTCTCCTATCCTGTATTTGTCTCCTTCTGTCTATCTCTCTCTCTCTCTATATCCCTCTTTCTTTTTATTTACTTCTTTGTCTAACTCTTTCTCTCTCTCTACAAAAAGCTGCTATTCAAACAGTTTATTCCAAATTCAAAATGGTACTTAATTACAAGTTTTCTCAACAGAACATAAAAGTTTGTAAATGCTATCATCAGTTTTGACATGCATTTTGAAGTTTCATGTCTGGTAAATCCTCAAACAGGATTGAAAAGCTTGAGAGAAAATCATGCAAAAAACTTGAATCCTGCAAAACACAACATTCAATTTCCCCTATATCCAAGTAAACCTGTCAAATGTTAGCACTTAAAAGAGTTCCTGACGATATCTATGAACAATTTGATTCACTAGAAATGCTTTTGCAGTAACATCCAATCATAGAATGACACGTACCCTATTAACTCTATGCAAGATAAGTTCTTGTCACCTGCATAATTTGATGTCTGCTACCAACCCTACAAGTGGATTTTCCCTATTGCTTTTCCTTTAAATCAATATAAAAATGTCAAACAGTTTGGATCCTGATGAGAAGCCTAGTAACTCAGTGTCTCATCTAGATCCAAATTATTTACATAATTATGTAATCACAAATTTACCAATAACATGCAAAGAGTTAAAACTCTTTGTTCTGTACAAAATCAGTTGCTTGCTTCACTTTTCATTGGACATTTTTGTTACACTTTTTCACTTGATATTTTGTTTTATTTCATTTAAAAAACAATTAAAATATCAATGTGTAAAACTATCACAATCCTGATGAAATACCGAGTAAGTTCAAGACTTATCTAGATCCATACCGTTCACAAAGTTTTCTTGTTCAGTTGGTGTCATTGTTATTAATGAGAAAGGGTAAATGAAGCATAACTTATTATTCCTCTTGTAAGCTCCAGCAGAATTTCTATAATTTTGCTAGTTTCAAGAAATCAATTGTTTCTCACTCTTGTCATTGAATTCCGGACCTCATAATGACTTTTGCAAACAGATGAAATGAGCCCCACTTTACAAAAAACAACCATTAGGCTTTGCAAACAGTGCAGAACCAGATCAGCTTTTGCAGTTAGAAGTTGTGATTGATCTTTTTCATCACTGTTTGCCTCACATCAGAGCCTATGCTGTGTAGCTGACTTCTTTGGCAAACAGTGTAGAACTTGTTCTGATGACCGTTTTAAATACAGAGGCTGATCTAGTCCTACACTGCTTGTAAAACGTAAATAAGTGCAATAAAAACTGGATTATTCAAACACTCAACAAGAGTACTGCATACGGTACATAATACGCCCACTTGCAAACTTTCTCTGATTCAACATGCTTTATAAGTGTTGACATTTTCTAATCTGTGCTTCAGATCTTGATTTCCATATTAAGGTGATACTATTTTTTAAAAAAATGAAGTGAATATCTTATTAAATAAAAAAGTTACAGCTAATCCTCATTTTTGCAGATTTTTGTAAAGTGCAATGACCATAACTCTGTAAAGACAAACTGAATGAACCTCAAAATAAACTCAGCTTCAAATTTTGTTGCTTAAAACATTTGTGTTAAGTTTCATTTATATCATTTTAATAGTTTTCCTAGAAAACAACAGACAAACTAAAAGTTGACCGACTAACAAAGCAACGAAGTTCAAGGACCATAACTTTAGAATAAAATGACATATCAAAACCCCCGCAATATATGTGAAAATTCACATTAAGGTTTAACCATATAAAAAAATTGAAGTAAATATCATTTCAAATGAAAAAGTTATGGCCATCCTCATATTTGCATAGATTTGCATTTTTTTTTAAGTGCAAGGGCCATAACTCCGAAACAATAAAATCAAATGATCCTCAGAATCGACTTAGCTTCAGGTCTTGATGCATTAAACATGTGTATGAAGTTTCATTAATATCTGTCGAACAGTTTTGCCAGAAAACGGCGGACAAACTATTTGCATATATTTGCAATTTTTTTAAGTAAATGGGCAATAACTCCGAAACGAAAAATCAAATAAACCTCAAAATCGAATCAGCATCAGATCTTGATGGATTAAACATTTGTGTGAAGTTTCATTAATATCTCTCAAATAGTTTTCCCAGAAAACAGCGGACAAACTATTTGCATTATTTTTTAAGGACAAGGGCCATAACTCTAAAACGAAAAATCAAATAATCCTCAGAATCAACTCAGTTTCAGATCTTGATGCATTAAATATTTGTGTTTAGTTTCATTAATATCTCTCAAATAGTTTTCCCAGAAAACAGCGGACAAACTATTTGCATATGTTTTAAGGACAAGGGCCATAACTCTGAAATGAAAAATCAAATGAACCTCAGAATCAACTCAGCTTCAGATCTTGATGCATTAAACATTTGTGTGAAGTTTCATTAATATCTCTCAAATAGTTTTCCCAAAAGACAGCGTACACACTATTTGCATGTATTTGCATTATTTTTTAAGTAAAAGGGCCATAACTCCGAAACGACAAATCAAATGAACCTCAGAATCGACTCAGCTTCAGATCTTGATGCATTAAACATTTGTGTGAAGTTTCATTAATATCTCTCAAATAGTTTTCCCAGAAAACAGCGGACATACTTTTGAAGGACAAGGGCCATAACTCTGAAATGAAAAATCAAATGAACCTCAGAATCAACTCAGCTTCAGATCTTGCTGCATTAAACATTTGTGTGAAGTTTCATTAATATCTCTCAAATAGTTTTCCCAGAAGACTGCGTACAAACTATTTGCATGTATTTGCATTATTTTTTAAGTAAAAGGGCTATAACTCCGAAACGACAAATCAAATGAACCTCAGAATCAACTAACCTTCAGACCTTAATGCATTAAACATTTGTGTGAAGTTTCATTAATATCTGTCAAACAGTTTTGCCAGAAAACAGCGGACAAACTATTTGCATGTATTTGCATTATTTTTTAAGTAAAAGGGCCATAACTCCGAAACGACAAATCAAATGAACCTCAGAATCGACTCAGCTTCAGATCTTGATGCATTAAACATTTGTGTGAAGTTTCATTAATATCTCTCAAATAGTTTTCCCAGAAAACAGCGGACAAACTATTTGCATATTTTTAAGGACAAGGGCCATAACTCTGAAATGAAAAATCAAATGAACCTCAGAATCAACTCAGCTTCAGATCTTGATGCATTTAACATTTGTGGGAAGTTTCATTAATATCTGTCAAATAGTTTTCCCAGAAAACAGCGGACAAACAAAATGTTGACGGACGAACGAACGAACGAACGAACGAACGAACGAACGGACGGACAGACAGGGCCACGACAATATACGACCACCTTTATTAGGTGGGCGTATAAAAACATATCATTATTGATCTTTAACACAGGTGACCGCTTAATGCAGGATGAAAGCCATGCAGAAAGCTTCTCTAGGAGCTTTCTGCAAGACTTTCACCCTGCATTCAGCAGCCACCTGTCTAAAATGTATCAAAATTTTACTGTGTTTTTCGTTGAGTGGGACTCAAAAACGGAGTTACCTGTATTCTGTGCTCCATTTCAATAGTGTATATAACCACTCTACAATGATCTTTTGGTGAAATAAATGTTTGGATCTTTAACCCTTTACTCCATGAATATTCATGTGATAAATAATCAGACCATGAATAATAATAATTAAGATTAATTTCTATAGTGACACATGAACATGGAAAATTTTGGCCAGTGCGAGAACTGTAGAACCAGATCTATATCATAAGCAAATAGAGCAGACCCTGACCAGACAGCTCCTATAGGATAATAGGACTCACCTGATCTGGGTCTACTCTGTTTGCAAAGGCGTGAAAAGGCATATATATGTATATGGAGTAAAGGGTTAACAGCAGGTACTTGTTTAACCCATTCCCTCATAGGCTATTTTTAGACCCAACCTCTTTCAATAAATCTACCAAAAAGGAGCATTTACTAGAAAAAAGAAAAATGTTAGAATTGTGTAGTATTGAAACCATTGTGATACATAGAGCATTTGCTCCTATGGAGCAAATGCTCTCTGTATCACAATGGTTTCAAGAAGTGACTAGCACAGAGGCGTAGAAAGGCGTATTTATGGAGGAAAGGATTAACTCATTTCCTCATATTGACGCCTCTGTAAAAGTCACTTTTTGAAACCATTGTTAACCCTTTCCCTCATATAAATGTGTTTTCACACATTTGCAAACAGAGTGGACCCAGATCAGATGGCTCCTATAGGAACCTCTGATCTGGGTCCACTCTGTTTGCTAATGGAATTTGATAGATCTGTTTCTTAACTTTCTAAAAGAGCTACAATGTTCACACATCAATATTTCATTATAACCATTTTCCCAAGAATATTCAGTAGGTATTGAAATTTGAAATAAATGTTTAACCTACTCAATTCTATACTGTTCCTTTTTTCTAGTAAGTGCTCTTTTTCGGTAGATTTATTCAATGAGCTTGGGTCTAAAAATAGCCTATGAGGAATGGGTTAACCCTTTATTTCATGAATATTTATGTAAAAAATTACTAACTAGAAAACTGACTCAGTCAGAGAGGGCCCTGTAATCAAGGGCAGATAACTCTAGATATAGTGATCTGATTCAACCCAAAAACTATAGGCATCTTCCTCTGATGATACTAAGCATAATTATGCCCTTAATATGAAACCAATATGTGAAGTACTGTTTGAGTTATCGCGTCACATCAAAAGACAGACAGAAAATGCCATTCCTAATTTAATTCGGTAAATTACATGAATTTTAAAATGGCATATGAACATAAGAATTTATGTTCACGGAAGAAACTGTATCATCAGATATATATTATTAGTTATACAGTTCTTTCCCAGGGTACATGACGATTTATTCCCGGCTGAGGAAAATCATGTTGCCCGAGCCGTTAGGCGAATTTATTATACTGCAAAGTTTTACGGTTCGGATAATTTATATAAATCCATTTTGGCATGTTGAATCACTAAACATGTTAATTCACCTAAAAGCGCCCCAATACATTAATTCTACCCGAAGGTATCCGAAGTGGTGTGTATTGTATTTCATCGGCGTTCGTGTTATTATAGATGGCTGGACGATATAATAACTCCTCTGAAAACTGTTTTATTGGTCATTTCAAACAATTATGTTTTTTAATTCATTTCTGCATTTTTTCTTTACGTATCAATATTATGAATTTTGCTATTGTTTAGCCGAGTCGAGAAGTCGGTCTTTTGGTTTCTGACCATAATATGTGGGGCCTGCCATGGGGAATTTCTATGTACCCTATCAGCTCACAGGGTACATGGACTCATGTACACGGTTAGTTAACCAATCAGAAGTGAGGATTTTACTTTGCAGTATAATAATATTCCATATGCATCTGAGCAGACCCTGATCAGATGGCTCCTACAAGAGCCATCTGATCTGGGTCTATCAGTAACCCTGTATGCAAAGAAATTAAAAGGCGTATTTATGGAGTAAAGGGTTACACCTTTTAACGCCTATTTAACCCATTACCTCATAGGCTATTTTTAGACCCAACCTCTTTGAATAAATCTACCGAAAAGGAGCATTAACTAGAGAAAAGGAAAAATTTAGAATTTTGTAGTTTGAAACCATTGTGATAAATAGAGCATTTGCTCCTATAGGAGCAAATGCTCTATTTATCACAATGGTTTCACAAAGTGACTTCTACAGTGGTTTCACAAAGTGACTTCTACAGAGTCGTCAAAAGTCGTCAATGAGGGAATGGGTTAAACAGATTAGATCAAGATCAGATGGCTCTAGTGAGAGAAATCTGATCCGAGTCTGTTCTGTTTGCAAATGGAAAAATATAGATGATTCTACAGGTCCTGCATCGATAAAAAACACGAGCCTTTGTACATAATCCCATTATAAAAAATCAGCTTATTAATATTTTATTCAGTAATTATTTCCTACATCACATCCATAATGCAAAATGAAAGTAATACAAAATGCCTTCTATATGCATGAGAGATTTCAGCATAAGCTTCAGCATCCTGCTTCATAATTTTCATCCTGTATTCATCCTTTACATGATAAATATGCATATAAGAAACATATAAGACAGTATAATGAGTAAAGACATTAGTTCGATAAATTCTAATGGGTCTGCCCTTTAATTTAACCCTTTCCTTCATATAAATGCCTATTCACTCATTTGCAAACAGAGTAGACCCAGATCAGATTGCTCCTATAGGAGCCATCTGATCAGGGTTTGCTGTTTGCTATTCGAATTTGATAGATCTGTTCCTTTAGTTTCTTAAATGACTACAATGTTCCAACTTCCATATTTCATTACAACTAATTTGTCCATGAATATTCAGTAGGTATTGAAATTTGGAATAAATAAAGATCACTGAAGGGGTTAACCCTTTCCTCCATAAATACGCCTTTCTACGCCTCTGTAATAACCACTCCTATAGGAACAAATGCTCTATTTATCACAATGGTTTCAAACTACAAAATTCTAAATTTTTACTTTTCTCTAGTAAATGCTCCTTTTGGGTAGATTCATTCAAAGAGGTTAGGTTTAAACAAGATGTGTTTGTGAAACACTATGCCCCCTCATATATTTGACCTCTGACCTTGAAGGATGACCTTGACCTTGACATGTCACCCCTCAAAATGTGCAGCTTTATGAGATACATATGCATGCCAAATATAAAGTCTCTATCTGTACCGGCTAAAAAGTTAAGACCAATGTTAAGGTTGCGTTAAAGGCATTTCGAAAGGAACGTTGACCCATTAACCCCATGCTGTGTATTTGGGAGCCTACTGTCAAGCATCTGATACACAAACTGATAAGGCGGGCTACCATCACAGAGGATCAATGTATAATTGTATAACTTTATCTCTTTATGGCTATGGACCCTGACTGGACACTGCAGGAGCACAGCTGGATACTGTGTATAAGGGGGGGGGGTCACTTATATAAGGAGCTTTGAAATGCCTTTAAAGTTACAAAGAAACAGACAATTTGACCTTTGACCCTGAAGGATGACCTTGACCTTGAAATGTCACCCCTCAAAATGTGCAGCCTCATGAGATACACAATCATGCCAAATATCAAGCCTCTATCTCTACTGGTCCAAAAGTTATGGCCAATGTTAAAGTCAGTGATTTGACCCATATATTTGACCTCTAACCTTGAAGGATGACCTTGACCTTGACATGTCATCCCTCAAAATGTGCGGCTTTATGAGATACACATGCATGCCAAATATCAAGTCTTTATCTGTACTGGCTCAAAAGTTATGACCAATGTTAAAGTTGCTGACAAACAAACAGACAAACAAACAGGGCAAAAACAATATGCCCCCCAGATCTGATCTGGGGGGCATAAAAATAGCCTATGGAGGAAAGGGTTAAATATGTTACCCTTTACCTGACAGAGACTCCTTTTGATACCTTTTCAAACATACGACTCTCACAGGAGCTGTCTTATCTGAACCTACTCTGTTTATCATGTGCTGTCGTAGTATGCACAAAGTTAATATGGGAGGGGATTCAATGGGGGAAAAAGAGTATTCTTCCATGATTTGATGTTATGTTTCAAAAAGAATTTCTTGACAACAGTTACTGTGCACCACAAAATAGATAATTGTCATAGCAGAATCAAAATAATTTGATTGTTAGTGTGGTACATGTATATTGCACCAATAAGCAATGTTTAGTAACTCTGATGCACTTCAAAGCACTGGCTAACACCTGTGTGGTTTAATTCCTATGGAGCGGAACTCCATATTGCTGTTTAATACTGCAATGTACCATGCTTATTCGTAACTATAAACTTTTTTCTAGTTTCAAATCAGCTGATCAGCAATGTTGACATTAAAGTTTTATTTACTGTTATGTTAACACTGTTTGGTATGATGCATACATTACTACCTTTAATGAAAAGGCTCCTTTGGTTTGAGTCCTAAGTCACTGTGGCCATGACCTTTTACAGACTGACCTCAAAATCAATTGGTGTCATCTACTTGCCATGACCAACAAACCTACTTAGAAGTTTGAATTCAGCACACCAAATCGTTACCAAGTTATTGAGCGGACAAGATTTTTGAGTTGAAAGTCACTGTGACCTTGACCTTTGACCGAATGACCTCAGAATCAATACTGCCATGAGCAACCTTCCTACTAAGCATACCTAATACTTATCAAGTTATGGAGTAGACAAGATTTTTGAGTTGAAGGTCACTGTAACCTTGACCTTTGACTGAATGACCTCAAAATCTGTAGCGGGGTCATCTACTCTCCATGATCTACATCCTTATTATGTTTGAGGACTGTACACCAAATAGTTGTCAAGTTATTGAGCGGACAAAGATGTGGCTAACGGACAGACAGAGGGCTGGCCGGACAGATGGACACATGCCATACCATAATACTACCGAAGTTACCAGACGGACACATGCCATACCATAATACTACCGAAGTTACCAGATGGACACATGCCATACCATAATACTACCGAAGTTATCTACGGGCGTATAAAAAGAAATGGAAAGCAAATTAACATTCTCCACAAAAAACCCTATACTGTGACCACTCTTTAGAATCGTCTGGAAGAGACAATTCTAAAGAGTGGTCACAACATAGGGTTTGGTGGAGAAAAGAACATTTTAGCATTTGAGTACCCATCTACATCTGTTCAGTCTGTTGCTCTGGGTATCCTTTGATAATATTGGCAGACAACCATTGCTAAGTATGCAAAGAGTTAATCCTTTCCCTGTTCTATGTTTATTCAAAATTTCAATACTAAAAATTGTTATAATGAAATAAAGAAGGTGGAACATTGTAACCATTTTAGAAAGTAAGGAAACGAATCTTTCTAATTCCATTAGCAAACAGAGAAGACCCTGATCAGACGGCTCCTCTAGGAGCCATCTGATCTGGGTCTACTCTGTTTGCAGATGCGTTAAAACACATATATACGAGGGAAAGGGTTAATCCTTTACATAACAGACATATTTCTATGCATTTTTAAACTGTAGGAGCTGTCTGATCAGGGTCTGCTCTGTTTGCTTCTGAAACAATATTGATTTTAATCTACAGCTTCTGCCATAGTCAAAATTCCCTGATTCATAAACGCTATTATAAAATCTTTGCTAATGGCTTTAGAAGCTTTCTGCATGACTCTCACCCTGCATTAAGCAGCAACCTGCCTAAAAGTATCTAAATTCTTCTCTACTAGAATTATGGTTTAGAGGGGTTTCACTGTATATACAAAAACATGTTAACTTAGAATACAATTTTACAATGGTTTAACCCTTTATCTCATGAATATTTATACAAGAATTCATGACTTCATGAATATTCATTTACTCAATTTTTATAACGACCACTGAACAAAGGATTTGTTATCACTTGCCCTGCAATAAAAACAAAGGGAAAATCACACACTGGGCAAGCACACATGTGGATTTTCGTCATGTGGATTTTTGTCCCCTGTACTGACTCTGTGATCAGATTAAATATGTTTTACCCAGATCAGTAATTACATTCCAGTTAGGCAGCTGATCTGGGTATACATTGTTTGCAAATATCTGATGGTCTATTTTCCTGTGGATTCAACCGTATACATGTATATGCCCGTGGACGGACGTTTCGGCCAGAGGATGTTTCGGCCCGGACGTTTCGGCCTAGGATGTTTTGGCCTAGGATGTTCTGGCATAGGACGTTTCAGCCAGCTATTTTTTCAAAGTAGGACATTTCGGCCAAAATTGAAAAATTTAATTAAAAGTTTTAATACTGATCATGCTATGCCATTATACTTACCTTTTCACTTGAGACTAACGGTAACCATCTCTACCTTCGTCTACCAGTAGTTGTATTCTCTATAATCATGTCATCCCGTCACATACCTGATTGACTTCATCGCATTCTGTAATATTCAAAAAATAAACTTTTTAGTCTTTGAACATAAGTAACAAATTTGTGACTACCTTTACAAACAGTTTGGATCCATAGGACTCGGCCACTTATCAGGTTCCAAACTGTTTGACACTTTGACAATGTTCACATTAAAGTTTTTTGAGCACTCGTCCGGAAGATATGATTTAGACTGCATCTCACCATAAGTATAAAAGAGATCTATAGGAGCTGTCTGATCTGGGTCTGACATTTGTATGAAGAAAAGGGTTCAATATGAAATATGACATGATTCTAATGATTTTTCAGATCTATATAAATCCAGAAACAAACAGAGCAGACCCTGATCAGATGGTTCCTGCAGGAGCCGTCTGATCTGGGTCTACTCTGTTTGAAAAGGTGTTAACCCTTTCCCTCATATAAACGTGTTTTCACGCATTTGCAAACAGAGTAGACCCAGATCAGATGGCTCCTCTAGGGTCTGCTCTGTTTGCAAATGGAATTAGACAGATCTGATTATTTACCTTCTAAAATGGTTACAAAGTCCCACCTTCTATATTTCAATATAACTATTTTGTCCATGAATGTTCAGTACTTATGTATTGACAGTTGAAATAAACATAGAATAGGGAAAGGGTTAAAAAGTGTGTCTATGAAGTAAAGGATTACAGTTGGTCTGCTCTGTTTGCAAATGGAATTAGACAGATCTGATTATTTACCTTCTAAAATGGTTACAAAGTCCCACCTTCTATATTTCAATATAACTATTTTGTCCATGAATATTCAGTACTTATGTATTGACAGTTGAAATAGACATAGAATAGGGAAAGGGTTAAAAAGTGTGTCTATGAAGTAAAAGATTACAGTTGGTCTGCTCTGTTTGCAAATGGAATTAGACAGATCTGATTATTTACCTTCTAAAATGGTTACAAAGTCCCACCTATATTTCAATATAACTATTTTGTCCATGAATATTCAGTACTAATGTATTGACAGTTGAAATAAACATAGAATAGGGAAAGGGTTAAAAAGTGTGTCTATGAAGTAAAGGATTACAGTTGGTCTGCTCTGTTTGCAAATGGAATTAGACAGATCTGATTATTTACCTTCTAAAATGGTTACAAAGTCCCACCTTCTATATTTCAATATAACTATTTTGTCCATGAATATTCAGTACTTATGTATTGACAGTTGAAATAAACATAGAATAGGGAAAAGGTTAAAAAGTGTGTCTATGAAGTAAAGGATTACAGTTTGACAGAAATGTTGAAAACCTGATCAACCTCACAAGATGAAAACAGCTTGTCACAGACAGACAATCAAATAAGTTCAAGCACTTAGTCAGCAATACACTATTAGAACATTCAATATTGACATAATCGTGTCAGGCAAGTTCACAAGAACTAGATTCAATGGTGTGCAAATAGATGTAGCTGCTTTGAGCTGGACTGGTATTGACCAAAAAAATCAACATTTAAAAGATCAAGAAATGTGTCACAGTATGTGACAAATGTCCCCAAAGCAAAGCAACGGCATTGAAATGTGTGTTACACAGTGTGACTTGAATTCCCAAGATGTACTAACACACTAAAAATTGGTATTCCTACCTCAAGTAATATAGGAGATACGCTTCATGCAATATTTTTCAATAACTGAGGTCAGCTGTCAAGGTCAAAGTCACAAAGACCTGAAAACTCTACGCGACACTCTGCCATTCCAAGATGTACTCACATACCAAATTTAGCTCTCTTACCTCAAGTAATACAGGAGATATTGTTGGGAATCTATTCGGATTTTATTATCGATGATCGGTTCGAGCAAAGTTACTAATTATCGATTGTATAATTAGTTCAGCAGCAATATTCAGATGCATGAACTAATATTGTAATATGTACCTATAAATTGCTGGTCAAAAAATTATTTTTAGCTCATGTAACCTGTGTTATAAATTATGCAGAGAACCAAAATAATTTACACAAGTTCCTTGAACATATAGTGAATATCCAGATAGTGGTTAAGGAGGAGGTGTTGTTTAACCCTTTCCTCCATAAATACGCCTTTCTACGCCTCTGTAAAAATCACCTGTTGAAACCATTGTGATAAATAGAGCATTTGCTCCTATAGGAAATGCTTTATTTATCACAATGGTTTCAAACTACAAAATTCTAAAATTATCCTTTTCTCTAATTAATGCTCCTTTTCGGTAGATTCATTCAAAGAGGTTGGGTCTAAAAAAAGCCTATAAGGGAAAGGGTTAACCACTATCATAAAGTGCAAAGGTGTGTACCCAAACACCAAAATTTTCATTTCTCCATCAAACCTAATACTGTAACCACTCTTTAGAACCATCTCGAGGAGACGATTCTATAGAACGGTCACAGTATCTAGGGTTTGGTGAAGAAATGACAATTGAGTTATTCTTGTAAATGTTTTAATTTACGCACCTTATCTGGAGCCCTGTGTCTGATCAGCATCTGCTCTATTTACTTGTGACATTACCTCTTTGCAAGAAACTAATTTTTCGTCTGCAACAATAGTCGTCTACTTTTCTGCAACAATTGTTGTCTGCTTCAAATCTTAAAATACATTTTCTCTGATTTCTTTGCAAAAATATGGTCAAAGTGTCAAAACAGTTTGGATCCTGATGAAGCACTGCATAAATATGCTGCATCTGGTTCCAAACTGTTTGCATACAGTCATGTAGGTAATCACAATTTCACCGCTAGCATGCATTAAATAGATCTGATTCTAAAGCGATTTTGAGATTTCTGATGGGTGCATATTTATTTGACATTTACCGCAGTAATAATTTGTCTAGCTATATAGAAGATTGAACAACCCCGCTGGTATTCATATAGAACCTGCACAGGCTCCGTATGAGCTCTGCACAGGCTCCATACGATTGCATTATCTTAGCGGAGAAAGCATGGTGACTGCACGGAGATTGCATGATCTCCGTACTTTCGCTGCTCAGTTATCGTACGGATAAGCCCGATCAGTATACACGAATAATTGTACGATGATCGTAGACAATGTAAGCAAAAACATTGCAGCCTGTACACTTCTACGACGCGAAAAAATGTCGTAGGAAAATCGCAGACAAAGAAATTGTACGGCCTCCGTGGCAAATGTAAACTAGGCATAAGGCAAGTGGTAGCTTAATGTAGAGATTTCTGCATTACTTCAGCAACCACCTGCTTTTTAAGACTTCTATATTCAATAAATGAATTGCTCCTGTATGGGAAGAAAAAGATGACAGACATAGGGCTTTCCCTATAGCTCACCTTGGAACTTTGTGCCAGGTGAGCTAACAATGAAGAAATACCTGAAATGAAGTTGACAATAGACAATATTGTCACAAGCAATTTAAACCCTTCACCTGCTGAGAGTGACCTGACAGCAAACAGTTAGATCCAGACAAGATGTTAAGTATCTCAGACTCTCATCAGGATCCAAGCTGTTTGACACTCAGTCAAAAGTCTATCAAATTGAAAGTTAATAAAAATATTGTAGCATATCAGAGTTAGAGCAAACATCAATTCCCAGCAGGTTAAGCGTTAAAAGCAACTAACTTATGTATGCAGGTAATCAATACAGCATTTTACGCTGTCCCTCAACCATACCAGTACATGAAACATAAATGCACATCAATACATTCTAAAGTACTCTAACTGCTCAACCATAACGATTGTTTAGTGCAAAACTATTGTAACATTATCTAAAACTTTCATATGCAATTGAACACTGATTAGCATTTCCATTCAAAGTCTTAACTCTTTCCTCCATGAAAGAAATAATGATGTCATGAATATTAAATACAATGTAGATTAATTTGTTATAATAGTACATTGACACATGAATATTTGGCCATGGCAGAAACTGTAGAATCTTATCTATAATTATTATATTATATCATTTATATTATATCATCCTATAGGAGCCGTCTGATCTGGGTCTACTATGTTTGCAAAGGCGTAGAAATATATTTATGGAGTAAAGGATTAAAGAGTACATGTACATGTATATTCTTGTCCAAAGTGTAGGTACATAGAGTTGTAGATAAAAACCTTACAAAATCTTCAAAATCTCTCGTCTTATCTAGCTAAACACAACCTCTTCTTCTTATTAACCCTTACAACGCTGAAATTTCAAATGGACTACATGTATTCCAAAATTCAAACACTTCAAACTTATTGTGAATATATAAGGATTTTTCTAAAGAAAAGTGTTACATGACAAACAGTGCAGACCCTGATGAGAGGGCTCCTCTAGGAGCCCTCTCATCTGGGTCTACACTGTTTGCAAAGGTTATTTGTTACTTGTGTCTCGCATTGTAAGGGTTAAAACTGTCCCAGAGAGGCTATTCTAATGAGTACCAATAAAACTGGAGTTGGTAGAGAAGTATTCAAGAATTATTAGCCCTGAATTTTCTAAATACTGTATTATATCTAATAAATGCTCCCGGAATGTTACTTTTTTTAAACAGAGCTTCTTGCATTTTGTACACTGGTGGCTGCAGAATGAAAGAAATGCTAAAAACCGTAGTACATGTAGTGCTAAAACGGGTACAAATTTAGTACCCAGGTACCCAACAGACAATTATGCACAAGAAGCCATTAATATAGATTACTCTAAGAGCCCATAAGCATAAGGAAGTGTTCTCTCCCATGTAAGTGTTGCCTCACAGGATTAAAACATTGATTCAGATGCTTTAAAAACAAGCTATGTTTGCAAATTTTTTAAGCTTCTTCCAAACTTTTCAAGCTTCTTCCAAACAAACAAAAAACAATATATGTTTCACAGGGTTAAGCTTCTTGGGTGAAGGAATATCTTTGATGAAGAAACATATTTTTTAAACAACCCTACAAACTTAGTTCAACTGGATCTACCTCTGCAGATCAGAAACAGACGGAGTCAAATATTCAAATGCTGGATGTTGCACCTTTCCGAATTATAACTATAAATGGCATTATTTTGAGAAACTATTGCCTGTGTATCAAACAGCTTGGGTCCTTATGAGATACCGAGTTACTTGGTGTTTCATATGGATCCAAGCTGTTTGAAAATGACAGTCGGGTTGAGATCAGCAGGGAAGGGGTTAATCAGAACATTTGCAGTAATTTTTATAGCTTGGAACAACTTAGCTGTATCCAAAAAAGCATACCAGTATTTATGCATTTAAGTGTTTATAAAGTGTTAGCTCTTGTATGCTAAATAATTGTTTCTGTAGAAAAACAGTTGTCAGCTACAATTCTGCAAGTTAACCCCTTTCTTCCATAAATACGCCTTTCGACGCCTCTGTAAAAGTCACTTTATGAAACCATTGTGATAAATACAGCATTTGCTCCTATAGGAGCAAATGCTCTTTTTATCACAATGGTTTCAAACTACAAAATTCTAATATTTTCCTTTTCGCTAGTTAATGCTCCTTTTCGGTAGGTTTATTCAAACAGATTGGGTCTAAAAATAGCCTATGGAGGAAAGGGATAAATTTTCTATTGTTTTATCTCCAAAATGCAATGAGAGCATCAAACAGTCTAAGTCTGATGATGATGAGATAATGAGTTACTCAGCATCTCATCTGGATCTAAATCTTTTGGCATAGATAATATGGAATTTTCCACTAGTGTGCAAGGAGTAGATGATGTCTAGCTATCTCAGGAGTAATCTACTGTAACCCTTTACTCCATAAATACCCATTCCTACGCATTTGCAAACAGAGAAGACCCAAATCAGATGGCTCCTATAGGGTCTGCTCTGTTTGCCTATGGTATAATATAGATATGATTCTACAGGTTCTGCCATGGTGAAAAGTTCCTGTGTCCATGTGCTATTATAAGAAAAATATTTAATTAATATTCATGATGTTATTATATCTTTCATGAATATTCATGGAGGAAAGGGGGTAATTCTTCAAACTGTATACAAACTTGAATAAAGAGATTCTTGTCTGTGAATAATCTTGGAGACATATTCTGGCAATATTAAAATGTTAAAATATCTCACAGTCTGACAGTGCAAAGGAAAAAGAAGTTCCCTCATATAAACATGTTTATTTCCCTCATATAAACGTGTTTTCACGCATTTGCAAACAGAGTAGACCCAGATCAGACGGCTCCTAGAGGAGCTGTCTGATCAGGGTCTGATCTGTTTGCTAATAGAATTTGAAAGATCTTAGTGTTTAGTTTCTAAACCTTCCATATTTCATTACATCTATTTTGCCCATGAATATTCAGTAGGTATTGAAATTTGAAATAAACATAGAACAGGGAAAGGGATAATAGAGCTAGTAAATGTGTTATCACAGGAAATGTTTGGCCTGGGCAGAAACTGCAGAACTAGATATCTATTATTCCATAAACAAACAGAGCTGGGAGACCCTGATCAGACAGCTCCTACAAGAGCCATCTGATATGGATCTACAATACATGCATTTGCAAAAGGCATTGAAATGCATATTTATGGAGTAAAGGGTAAAATGAAACTAGTGTAATGGAGCAGCAAACAGTATAGACCCTAATCCTTGTGGATCACTGCCTCAAGTTGTCTGGTCAATCACCCCTTTACCTGATAGATACGCCTTTCAACACCTTTGCAAAGAGAGTAGACCCAGATCAGATGATTCCTTTCCGGTGTTGTCTAACCAGGATGTGCTCTATTTGTTTATTGAATTCTACTGTTTCTGCCATGGCCAAAATTTAATATTCCTGTGTTCATACACCATTATAAGTTTATAAGTTAACAGTTCAGCTAATAACTCATTATTTCATAACCATTATTTAATATTCATGATGTCATTTTTCCTACATGAATATTCATGTAATAAAGGATTAATGAATATTCATCAGGTGAAAGGTTACTTGCTAGTTACAGAACAGACTTTTGTATTTGAAAATACAATTGATCTTCTTCAATTTCCTTTCAAAAGTACACCCAGAGTGTCAAACCAATTAACTCTTCTGCAGTGGTAAAAAATCATTTCATCTTTGAGTTATGCTCCGCTGCAAATTTCATTTACTTCCGATCCATTCAGGCTTTTAAGATAGATAGAATCTTTATTTACATCTCATCAATGCACATTCAGCAAATATAAAAACATATACAATAAACATTTCAAATAGTGCAAAGCCATTCCATAAAGGAATTATAAGAGATGATAAAAATGACATTGCATGCCATATATAACACATATGTTTATAACATCACAATATGACACAAATAAAATCGGATCACTGCAAATTGCAATACTGATCCAATGTACCAAAACGGTTTTTAAAAAAAGAGTATAAAATGAAACAAGAATAATTATCAAAAGCAAGCTAAAGTACTCCTATGTCCAAAATCTACACCTGTTAAGAAAACTTAAAGATCAAAATGATATGATACTATATCATATAAAACATATCCGGAATATCAGATACCTAAAAAATAAATAATAATAACAGTCTATTTACAAAGTGAAACTTGCCGTCTCTGTAAAATGTAAAAGCAGGTTTTGGCACAGTCCCTTATCACGTCTGTGTTGGAAAACAGAAACACATATTTATTAAAATCATCTAAGTCTAAGAAATCTTGACTAAAAGTACATGCTTTTCTAAACAACTCTTCCCTTAAATCACTGTACATATGGCATTTCAAAATCACATGCATTTCACTTTCTACTGTATTGTCCAGACAAAATGGGCAAACTCTACTCTCTTCACTAAGACCCTCATAACGGCCAGTTTCAATCCGAATTGGAGCAACACCCAATCTAAATTTACAAAAAGCCGACCGTTGCAAAGGAGGGAGTACCATTTTACAGTATTGCTCTGTAGAGAAGTTGAATTTAAAACTCTTGTACAATCTAAGCTTGTTACGACCACGGCCAGATGTGCCAACATAACTGTTAATTCTACGCAGCCAGTTACTAATGAAATTACCAACCGTTTTAGTCTCAACAATTTGAGAAAAAGACCGAGCGATCGGATATTCCAAACGACAGTATATATTCCAGTCGTTCTCATAAAAATATGACTGAACTTTATAGTACCAATTTTTACAAGAACGATTTGATTTTCTATATGACCAAAGTGCCACGTGCTTATTAACCCTTAACCTCTCCATACACGATAAATGTGACCAGTACAAAGCAATACATTTCCATTGACGGACCAAAGGTGGCTTCCAGCCCATTTCCCCAGCTACTCCATCATTCGACGTGTATTTGCCCACACCTAAAAAGAATCGCTGGGCTCTGTTATGGACGGATTCTATACAAGAATATGTTTTATAACCCCATATAGAAGCACTATAATTAATAACTGGCCACACAACCGAGTCGTACAACTTTGAAAAAACGTCATGGGGAAAACCACCTACGGCTTTACATTTGGCAATCAAAAGGCCCAAAGCTCGACTGGCACTCTGGGCAACAGACTTAACAGTCACGTTGTAATCAAGGTTCTCGTGAAGAACAACTCCAAGATAAGTATATCTATCTACAGTGAGCAACCTATTAGCTCCTAACATAAAATTAAACGACGTACGTGGTACTGAAGGAATCCTAAAGTGAACAACATTGCTTTTAGCAGCATTGACACGCATATCTTTCAAACCACACCAGTCGTTTAACGCCGACAATAACAATTGGAGATCTTCTTCAGATTCTGATATAAGAACAATATCATCCGCATATAACAAAATACATACTTTCTCATCGTCTATGGGTATACCAACATTAAAAGACTTCAGGTACATTGACAAATCGTCAATGAAAAGATTGAAAAGTATCGGCGAAATTATACAGCCCTGACGCAATCCACAATTTACATCAAACCATCCTGTATTAAGGGAATTTACACGAACACAAGCCGTCACAGAGTTATACAACGATTTTACAGCTGCAAACATTTTACCCCAAATTCCTATGTCAGAAAGTCTCTTCCATAATATATTTCTATTAATGGTATCATAAGCTTTCTTAAAATCTATAAAAGCACAGAACGTAGATTTGCGCAGCGTCTTCCTTGTTTCTATAATAGCTGTTAATGAGGAAATCTGGTCAATTGTACTTCTGCCCTTCCTGAAGCCATTTTGCTCATCTGAAATCTTATCGTTTTCTTCAGACCAAGTGCTAAGTCTACTATTTAAAACATGACAGTATAACTTATACATTGAAGAGGCTAAGGATATACCCCTGTAAGACAAAGGATCTCTCTTATCCAACGTGGACGATTTGGGTATCGGATTAATAATACACTTACCCCATAATGTAGGTACAATACCTTTATCAAAACATATATTGAATAAAACATGTAGAAAAGCAAGTGAAGAGTCGTTATCTAAAACTTCAACTGGTATCTTATCAAACCCACATGCCTTACCCTTGCTGACGGAGACTAAGGCTCTACGCACTTCCATACTAATAGCTGAGTGTCAAACAGTTTTGGATCCTGATGAAATGCAGAATTACTTGATGTTTAATCTGGATCCAAGCTATTTGCAAATGCCAGTCAGGCTGTGATTAGCATGATAAGTTTAACCCTTTCTTTCATATAAACGTGTTTTAACGCATTTGCAAACAGAGTAGACCCAGATCAGATGGCTCCTATAGGAGCCATCTGATCAGGGTCTGTTCTGTTTGCTAATAGAATTTGATAGATCCGTTTCTTTACTTTCTAAAATGCCTACATTGATCCACCTTCCATATTTCATTGTAACTATTTTGTTCATGAATATTCAGTAGGACAGGTATTGAAATTTTGAATAAACACAAAACAGGGAAACCCCTCATCCGCTAATCATGAGCATAGTTGGCAGTTGCAAAAAAATTGGATCAAAATGAAATACTGAGTAACTCCACATTCTCACCAGGAACTCCATTAATAGTTTCTCAAAAGCCTGAATGAATCAAAAGTAAATGAAAATTGTTACAGATCAGAGTTTAAGCAGACATATTTTTTATATCAAGCAAAGGATTAACCCTTACAATGCTGAATTTTCAAAATGGACTATTCCAAAATTCAAACTGGTCAAGCTTATAGTAAATATTTAGGGATTTTTCTAAAGAAAAGCGTAACATGACAAACAGTGCAGACCCTGATGAGAGGGCCCCTCTATGAGCCCTCTCATCTGGGTCAACACTGTTTGCAAGGACATCAGTGACTCGGGACTCACACTGTAAGGGTTAAAGTGCAAAGAATAACTCTTAGCATGCTAATGGTGAATATGTGATAACTTAAGCAAACAGTGTAGATCAAGATTAGATACAGAATAAGTCTTCATCTGATCTGGACCTAAACTCCATGTCAAAAGCTTGAAAAAAAAAAAAAGAATACATCTATTTTATAATTTTGTAGAAGGCATTACTTTAAAGCAGATATTTTCCGAGTATGATTTAATGTAAATGTCCTGCATTGACAAACATAAAAGCGCTTTAAAACGTTCTATCTATGTATTTGCACAGAATAATTCTGAGTCTCATACAATGTGGTTTATGTTTGTAAAGACTAATTGAACTAACAAACTCCATTTTTAACACTTTTCATGATATTTCCAATTTCAGTATAACCTTTATAAATTGATTACCCCTATCCTTCATATATATTTGTTTCACGCATTTGCAAACAGAGTAGACCCAAATAAGACAGCTGCTATAGGAGCTGTCTGATCAGTCTGCTCTGTTTGCTAATGGAATTTGATAGATCAGTTTCTTTAATTTCTAAAATGGCTACAATGGTCCACCTTCGGCTTCCACATTTCATAATGACTATTTTGTGCATGAATATTCAGTTGGTATTGAATTTTGGAATTAACAAAGAAAAGGGAAAGGGATAAATGCTTTTTAACTCATTTGCAAATGTTTATTCACGCATTTGCAAACTCCTGTAGGAGCCGTCTGATCAGGATCTGATTTTACTCTATTCACCATGGTGAAATAATCCATTTTCCATTTTATTGATTCTGTGCGAGAATATAAATTAGGTGAAAAAAAAATCTTTAAATAAATGTTTAATGGATTAAAGATACACGAGATATCTTAGAGAATTTTTCTCGCTTCTTTTCATTTTTTTTTTAAAAATAAATACAATTAGAGTGTCAATCAGTTTGGATAATGATGTCAGGATTATAAACCCTTCATCAATATTCATGTAAGAAATAATGACATCATGAATATTATTTAGATTAATTTTTATAATAGCGAATGAATACAAAAGTGTAGAATCAGATCTAGGTTATGATAAACAAACAGAGCAGACCCTGATCAGACAACTCCTACAGGAGTTGTCTAGTCTGGGTCTACTCTGTTTGAAGAGGAAACAAAAGAAAGGGGTATTTATGGAGTAAAGAGTTAATTAGATTTTCATAATGGTATCTAACCACAATAATTTAGTCATTGCTGAAAATATAGAAACAGATCTTTAGCAGTCCATAAGAAAAGATCTTTATTATTCCATGAGCAAACAGAGCAGACCCTGATCAGACAGTTCCTTGCAATGACATCAGAATGTGTCTCCATCAAGGCATTTTTGCCTAGACAGAAACAGTAGAATCAGATCTATATAATAATATAAGCAAACAGAGCAGACCCTGATCAGATGGCTCCTATAAGTGCCGTCTGCTATAAGCGATATGTGTCTACTCTCTTTGCAAAAGCGTGAAGAGAAGGGTTAATCCTCTACCTTATGCCTATATACACCTTTGCAAACAGAGTAGACTCATATCAGACATCTCAAATCTGACCAATTTCTCAATTTCACAGCTTAATGCAGGTCTAAAGTAATGCTGAAAACTCCTGTAGGACCTTTCAGCATTACTTTCAATCTGCATTTAAGCTGTCACATGTGTTTCTAGAAATGCATAGTGATACATTTTAGAATAATTCTGTATTGTAAGTTTTGGAAGGACCAAACTTTTACTTTGAGTTATCTCGAAGTTTGAGTTATCCAGCAGACCTGGGGTTAATTACATGGCAATGTAATTAATTAAATTACAATTACATTCATAAAATGTCAATTACCATTACAATTACAATTATATGGGTTTTATTCATGTACTTAATTAAATTACAATTACTTTGCCAAATGTAATTAATTACATCTCAATTACTTTCAAAAGGCTGGCAACAAGAAATGTTTTAGAAAACAAGATTATTAAGTAACACAACTAGTACATGTATATGTAAGTATGCATGTACATGACTAGTAACATACATTGTATTTACAGTCATTGAATTCTGTTCATGTATCAGAAGTATTTTTATAAACAGCTTTAGTGGTCACTGGATGTACATACCAATATACAAAAGAGTAAATCTTCATCAGAAAGCTGTCATAAACATGTTATACACAGATGTCTGATCAGGGTCTACACTGATTCTAACTTTTCATACATAATCTAGAATACTGCAGATCTGCCATACCAGTAAATATCAGGACTGGGGGAAAACGTTTTTTATCCAATAAAACTATCTTGCAACTTGTTAAGAGTTTAGACAACAAACCCATCATTTAATTATTTTGAAGCTCTAATTTACACACTTTAATACCCATTTTACACTAGATACTGTAAGTTCAAAATTTTCCTCATCTTTTGATTAATATGAAACAGTTGTAACAAAGGAGCAGACATAGAATTTAGCTTGTGTCATTTGTTAGCAGGCAAGGGGTTATACAATGCATGGTCACTGCATTTTGCTTTCTGTGGCCAGTCAGGTGTCACAGTGTCTATTGTCAATAGCATAATTATCACAGGTAAAGGTGTCAATGCAAACCTCTTTTGGCTGTACATGTAGGTATTCAATTATCATTCTGGATACTTGTAGTCCGCCAAACTTTAAATAACTCTTCCAGCACAATATACTTGTTCATATTGCATTGATGACACTTGAAAACAATATATACCCAGATCAAAACACTGCTATAGGAGCCCTTTGAAAAAGGTCTGCACTGTTTGAAATATTACTCTAGGTTTTGTTCTAAGTCCAAAAGTACAACACAATGAGCATATTCCCATAAAATGCAGAAATTAAATGCAGATTAAATCTGTTTTAATATAGTTTTGATATGTTATATGACAAAGTAAATTTAAGAAAATAATGTAGACTGAGATGAGATGCCTTCTGTATGAGCTGATAGCAATATAGACTGGTAATGTCTGCCCTCTTTGCTCATAATGGAAGAATGAATATTACAATTTTACCATTTTCATGAGTTGTTGTGTTTAATTATTCAATGGGGTATAATTATAAAACCCTGATTGAAGCAGATTAATAATTTGCAAAATATGGGATCTCATTCAATTAATATATATATGTTATTTGAACTTGTCTGTGTACTAAACAATATAATACATGTACACTGAAATAACATTTGTTATTTACTCACTTTCTCCATGGATTCAGTGTTTTTGAAAATGAAATCTATTATTCTGATTCAGTGTTTAAAAAATTAAATATATTAAAATCACTGAATAGCTATGATTTATAGTGTAAAGTAATTGAGAAGTAATTGAAAAGTAATTGTTCATTACACCTAATTTCTCACTGTAATTAATTACATTACAATTACATGTAATTAAAATAGCACTCAATTACACATTACATCAATTACATTGAAAACATGTAATTAATTGTAATTAATTACAATTACAATTTTAATTACCCCAGGTCTGTTATCCAGGTTTGAGATATCAAAGTTCAACTGTATACAGTTTAGGATTTAGGCTGTAATTGGTAAGCTGTTCCTGTTTTGGTATCTTTGTTCATGTGTCTTGTTAAGCCATATTACCTCATAGGCTATTTTTAGATACAATCTCTTTGAATAAATCTAGTGAAAAGAAGCATTAACTAGAGAAAAAGAAAGTTTTAGAATTTTGTAGTTTGAAACCATTGTGATAAATAGAGCATTTGCTCCTATAGGAGCAAATGCTCTATTTATCACAATGGTTTCACAAAGTGACTATTACAGAGTCCATCGTCAAAAGTTGTTAATATGAGGGAATGGGTTAAGAGGCATTTCAGGATAAATACACGTTAATATGAAGGAATGGGTTAAGAGGCATTTCAGGATAAATACACATCTCCCAAATGTCTTCTTCTTTTTATATACAGGTAGTATAAAGATAACAAGACATCAACATGCTTATGGAATGGATCAAAGTTCACAATTGGTAGAATGTTTACCCTTTGAAGCCTTTTCTCCTTTAAATTTCTACACCTTTACAAACAGAGCAGACACAGATCAGATGGCTCCTGTAGGAGATGTCTGATAAGGGTCTGCTCTGTTTGCTTATGGAATAAAAAATATCTGATCCTACAGTTTCCGTTGTGATGAATATTTCCTACGTTCATTTGCCATTATAAGAAATAATTAATATTCATGATGTCATTATTTCTTACATGAATATTCATGGAGTAAAGGGTTAATAACTCTCCTCCACCAAACTGTACCCTGTTTCATTACTAATATTTCATTTCGGTTTTCTTTCTTTCCTATAATTTAAATATTATATTGCCCAATGGTTGGTGTACGTTACTCAGCATCTTGTTTGTGTTTAGTAGTAAAGGAAATTTCTGGTACTTTTTAATCCATTATCTACATGTAATTATTTTTTTTATCATATCATATCATGATATGAAGTGGTAAAATGTTTACTTTAAAAACAGTCTTAAATCCACAGGGGTAAGACACGTTTGAGTCAGTATATATACATATACTGACTCAAACGTGTCTTACCCCTGTGCTTAAATCCAGAAATTATGTGTATCTGTACAAAAACCTGTGCCTTGTGTTTGTTGCAAAACAACCGTTTTCCTAGAAAATGGAAATTATTCAAATCAAAAAGGTTTGCAAATATATAACTTAACTAAAACAAGAAAAATTGACAACAATCATAAGCAATGATTATGATGATTGATCCTATAAAGCAAAGTCTGAATGCTCTGGAAATAAAATCAACGTATACAGACTAATTAGTCCATTTTTGAAAACAAACCTTGACAGAAGAAGACTATATGCAGCAAGGTTGGAAACTGAAACTGTAAATAAAACTTATACAAACCTTTAAGCATGTTAATAAAGTCTTATTTCAGTATCTTCAATTTCTGGTTACAACAATAATCGAGATGCAATACAGTTTGGTTCTTGATAAATCAATAACGGACCTCATCTTAACACCATATATACAAAGAGATTAATCCAGATTTCATTATATATCTGTCCTTACTTTGACATATGCCCACTGTTTTATATCAAAGACCTATGATAACTATGTGTTATCATAGGTCTTTGTTTATATCGTTCAATTTCTTCAATAATCAATATGACTAATTCATACATACTAATGGTAATGTAGCTGGAATCACTTTTATGTACATGAAACTTGTGCACAATGCTTAAGGTTAAATATCATCACGGTTAACAAGTAATTTAACCCTTTCTTCCATGAATATTCAGGAATGAAATAATGACATCATGAATATTCATTAACTTTAATTTAATAATGACACTATAAGCAAAAGACTTTATAGCATGACAAAATCTGTAGAGTGTAGAATCAGATATATGTTATGTCATAAGCAAACAGAACAGACCCTAATAAGACAGCTCCTATAGGAGCTAATTGATCTGGGTCTACTCTGTCTGCAAAGTTGTAGAAAGGCGTATTTATGGAGTAAATGGTTAAGAAAGGGATCGTTTCAGGGCTCAAACTGGAGCTCTCAATCAGGGAGAAGTTTAGTGGTATTGAGGGAGAAGTTTTGGTCCTGATTTTGTATCTCATTATATGTTCTATACATTAAAACTTCTCCCCCAGCTCAAAACAGGGAGAAGTCAGCAGGGTTCGGGAGACTTTTTCTCCCAAATCGCCCCCTTACTTGAGCCCTGCTTTTTTAAGTTTTAGGGGGGAATTACTTATTCAAATTGATTTCATACAGAATAACTTTCAAATATTTAAAAGAATAATTAGTTTAAATTTATATTCACCTCAATACAATACTTAATTCATTCTGTGTTCTTTGATACAAGATACAAGAAGCTTTATTTAGAGTCGGTTCTGTAAACATTTATAAATAACATTAGCTTTATAGCTATTTTCCGACAAACAGAGCAAATAAAAATAACAATTAATCAGTACATAAATGAACAACAAATAATTACCACATGCTGAACATTTGAAGAATATTGATGGTATAGTCTCAAGATTTGAAATAGATAATTTTGTTTAGTGAAAAAATTGTATTATGCGAAAAAGATAAACAGCATTTTCATCTGTAAATAAGAGTTCACAATCTTTTCCAAAATTTCCAAAAATTAAAAGTAGCGAAACACTTTGCGAACAGTGGCCTATATATAAAATGATGTAGATGATATGTTGTCAGTCACATGACTTTAAATTGATGGATCTTTACTATAACTGATGTTAAGTTGAGTTAAACTTTAACAATTTAACAACAATTAACACTTTAACTCATATAAATGCCTTTTCGTGCATTTGCAAACACAGTAGACCCAGATCAGACAGCTCCTATAGGAGCTTCTGATCAGGGTCTGCTCAGTTTGCTAATGGAATTTAAAAGATCGGTTTCTTTACTTTCTAAAATGTCTACAATGTACCACTTTCCATATTTCATGATAACTATTTTGCCCATGAATATTCAATAGGTATTGAAATTTGGAATAAACATAGAACAGGAAAAGGGTTAAGGTAGTTATACTGCATTTCCTGTTTTTATCATTATTATATTATTATTCTCATGTAATTCTGCAATACTGTTGGTTGTATATGGCATATATTTAATGGCCCCTTTGTCTCAAATCAAGAGTAGTATATTTGGTCCAAAACATGGTTTTGTTGGACTGGCAATAAGATGGAATCTACATGGTCAGGAAATATACAAGTATAAAAAGGTATTCTTTCTTTCCAAGAACTGTTGTTGAATGGAACACTCTGCCGGCATATGTAGTCAGTGCTGATTCTGTCATGGCGTTCAGGGCAGCACTTGCTACTTTGACTCACATCCCTTAGACAGAACAGATCTATGCTTTTATCTTTTAACCATACGTACGTACTAACACTCTTTTCTTCACCATACACATAGTCTACACATAGTCTGCTATAAATGCATTAAGGCTAGAGTAGGTCTATTTGCTTTTTAAATATTCACCATTGCCATGTTCTCCTGGGTGGATTAGGTAGCCTGGGAGACATGACAATCTATCTGGGGTGCTACTAAACAGAGTCTGGTAGAGTCTGGTAGAGTCTGAAGGCTTTTTAAGAAGATTAAGTGCATTTCAAGATTATACTGCTGTTATATAACATTATTTAGTATGTTTGCAGCTATAGTAATTAATATCCATATAAAAATGAGCGTATAATAGCTTGAAAACAACCGGTAAATGTTACCCGGTAATGGCCAACCTACGTCGGATAGAGTCTGGTCAAGTATTATCTAGAAGCCCTATTAGTATAAGAATACAAATGTACCTTGAATTGTATCAGTAAACATTCTACATACATTAATAAGTGATTTCATCATAAATTCAAAAGCAGTATGTTGGCCTAAACTTCCGTTTTCATCTCCAGACTCTACGTACACTACCCTCAGAAATTTCGCCAGACTGCAGTCTGGAAAAAGCGGAATAATAATCTGTTATACAATACTTATCAAGTGCATACTGCTTTTATATTTATGATAAAATCACTTATTAATATTAAGCAGAATGTTTTCTGATAAAATTAAAGGTATTCTAATACTAATAGGGCTTCCAATACTTGACCAGACACTACCCGACTTACGTTGGCCATTACCGTGTCACCGGGGTAATATTTGCCGGGTGTTTTCAAGCTATTATAGGCTATTTTGTTAAGGATATTACCTGTTACAGCTGCAAACATACTAAATAATGTTATTTATCAGCATTATAATCATGACAATGCACCTGATCGTCTTTAAAAGCCCCCAGACTCTACCAGACTCTACCGGACTGTACCAGACTCTGTTTAGTATCACCGATCTGTCTGGACAAGTTATAAATACGCATAATTGTGTAGTGATCGGCCAATGTAAGGCATCTCCAACAGCCTTGCTGTTGGGTTAACCCTTTAGCGACATTGTTAGAGTGTCGGACTAGCAGTCCAGAGGTCCGGGGTTCGAATCCCGGTAGGGGCCAGTAACTTTTCCTCCCTTAGAATTACTTCAATTGTTTACTATCCGAAATTTTGTATTATCCGATTTACTATTATCTTATCGAGAAAAAGGTAAATACAATATTTTGCATTCCATGTTATTGTGAATATGGGCATTTTTATTTAAGTATTAAGTAGATATCGAAACATTCTGTCTGGAGACGATTCAAACGGTTAACGCTGAGTATACTGCATGTTGCTACAAATTACCTACTTGTTTTGAGTAGTGGTTGTTTCTCTTGGGTCCGCTGCCGTCGTCTGTTATTTCCGGTCGCGCATGGAAAGTCACCGATTTTGGTCACGTGATGAACACACAAAATACGGCCATATTGGATTTGAGCTTCGTGTTCAATCGTTGTTAGAAAACTTTTTAAAATTTCCAAAGACAAATACGCCAGGTAAATGAAAAAGTTGTATGCTAACAGTTGAACTTTAGACCAAACGATTCATGTTGCTTTTGTATATGCATATACAGACAGCACGAGTGACAGTCATTTTGTTCAACAGTTGTTGACGTTTCCTGAAGAAGTCTGGAAATTGTCTTGCCAGTGCCTGTTCCTTTGGCGAAAATACTGACTTAATCCGTCATTGTAATGAAACAAAATTCAAAACGAATAACTGAACACTTCTGATGAAATGATTGACATTGTCTAAAGTTATCGACAGACGACGTGATTACATATCTTGCTTTTATTCCCACTGAGGACTCTCAATTAATTTCACAGCTGTCATGCTTTTGAACAATAATGGATAAGAGAAACGTTTCTGCCCAAGGTGGTGTTCATACCCATGATACCACCACACTAGTCAGTTGGATTTTACTGAGAGCTCATTGACCCTAGCGATTGGCTCTTGCCACCACTGGCAACCGCCACTTTACCCCCCCCCCCCCTTCCCAACACACACTTGCACACATATCTTTTACATTTTTGGAGTTATTTCCAAACTCTATAGAAGATTCTATATGCATGAGCCATCCATCGTTAAAGGTAATTGAATGTAGAAAAGTGCCCAAGGGGGGTTCAAATGCCCAGCAAAACCAGGCCAGGTGCAGGGTTACAGATAAGGTGCATATCTGCGTAAATTATACTAAATACGCAATTAAATTCATGAAAATCAATTATAAAAGTGGTTTACGCAAAAGCATCCAAGTAGACACGTATTAGTATGTGATACTCGGACATTTCTTAAGCATAAATCACTATTGTTTACTAAGAGTAAGACACCGGACTTGTTTTACTGCAACACCGGTTAGACTGGTTATTCATTTCGTAAATACAGCTTATTTTACGGGTCCGGTCACAAATCGCGGTATATCATATTGGATGTTATGCAGCATCCTTTACATTAGGTTTTTTCAGATAGTAAACCAGTCAAATCGTCTGCTATATGTGTAAACATGGCATCACGAGGACGGAAAATGAGAACGGAAAACACTTTCTTTAATTATATTAGTTCTTCCCTTGGCGAACCAGGAATAATTTGTAAAATGCATCATTGGTGAGCTTGTGAACAAGGTGTGTAACACCTCAAAAGAGGTTGTCAGTGGTATAATCGTCGATTTTTGTCGCAAATCTGCAAGTCACGTAGTAGAGAAGGTGTAACTAAAGTCGGCAAAAATTACTGTCAATAAATATGTTTCAAAGTATCTCTGGCTCAAAACACCTTACTCCTGCACAAAAAATGAGGTGTTGAAAATGTTGGCAAATGAAGGGCTACATCGAACATCCGGGTGTCGGGTATCAGTAAATGGACTTAGAATTACAGACTAAAAAGGGTCTTTCTGTAAAATACACCAATCTCAGTTATAGCTATAGGCTTATAACATATAAAATATATTGAATCTAAAACTGTTGGAGTAAAAAAGCAATTCATTTCAAATTGATGGAGTAACAATTTTCTTGATACTCAATTGAAACTCTGATAACCCAATTCCTTGAAAAAGTAAGGAATTAATACCCAAAACCTTATTTGTAACCCTGCAGGTGCTCAAAAGGTTGAGCTTCCCAGGACAGGCCTTTCTCATCACCACTCTCAGTCGCAGCCATAGGGATCAGAAGTGTGCATTGGACCCCCAAATGGCCCGCCCATTTAAAAAATTCCATTCAGTGTCAAAGCCATTGATTACATATATATATATTAAAAAAGACTAAATGTTATATGGCTTTAAAATCTTTAATTAATAACTTAAAAATGCGCGACGCGTTTCATCAGATCATCAGACGCGTCGCGCATTTTTAAGTTATTAATTAAAGATTTTAAAGCCATATAACATTTAGTCTTTTTTAATATATATATAGCCTTTCCGGTTGTATTCTATTGCCAGTTATATAATATATATATATATATATATATATATATATATATACATAAGAAAAGGGATGAAACTCCGCTTGCCATATTCACTGTCTCATTTTGATTGGCCTCAAACAAACCCTGATTTTATTACCAATATTTGACCTAGCAAGCAAAGCTATATGCCAATCGGTAGTATTTACATTTTTCTTTCCAAAGATGTATAGGTTTCCATGATACATAGCTCCACTTTAGATGCAGAACATCTCAAAGTTGCAAGTTCTAACAAAACACCCGTCTAGGACGAGATGTTGCAACCGGCTACAGTATGCACATTGCATACATACATGTACAAAATGGCTGTCGTTGAAGCGTAAATGACGGAGAAAAACAAATAATGGGTAGCCTGGTGAGCTTTCGATTTTCTTTTAAAATCTTGCCGGTAGGTATTCCAAAACAATCCATAGAGTCGTTTTGCATGTTGTTTCCGCATGCAAATTGCATGTCAGTCGTATTTTGCTCTTGTTTAGCCGGTTGCAACATCTCATCCTAGATGCGTGTTTTGGTAGAATTTTTGACTTTGAGATGTTCTGCATCATGATCTAAAGCGGAGCTATGTGCCATGGGAACATATACATCTTTGGAAAGAAAAATATGAATGCTATTGATTGACACATAGTTTTGCTTGCTAGGTCAAATATTGGCGATACAATCGGGGGGGGGGGGGGGGGGGGTCCAAGGCACACTTCAGACCGGTCACCCTATGCTCGCAGCCCATACCTAAGACTTGCCATGTTCCGTTTAATGTTATTTTATATGAAACACTTTTGATCTGTTGTACAATTAAAGTCAAGATGCCAATATTTGGTTTAACTTTACGCTTTTGTATTTAAGTGTGGTTGATTTATCTGTAAATATATTTTTTCAGCATTAACAATGGCAGATACCCTGAAGTTTGGTCCACAGTGGTAAGTGTCAGATGTCTGTTGTTCAAACCCTTGACTTCATGAATATTCATGTAAAGCATAATGAGTTTATGTATATAAATTAGCTGGATTTTTATAATGGCATTTGAACAAGGAAGTTTTTGACTAGCAGAAACTGAAGAATCAGATCTTTATTATCCGGTAAGCTAACAGAGTAGACCTTGATCAAACGGCTCCTGCAGGAACAGTTTGATGGATTTACTCTGTTTGTAAAGGCGTTAAAAGGTGTACACGTATCTACGTATAAGGGTTAACTCTTTGCCAGCTTTAGTAAATGGCATATTTTTCTTTCTTTCTCTATGTACTGCTGTACGCCCTCACAAGAGAGTTAAAAACAGTTCTGATGATGTTTAAGGCTTGATGTGGTGAATGAGGCTGACTGCATGTTTGAATGAATCCAAATCATGCTGTAGCGCAACATCCATAGGCAATGCATTCCGCTGTACAATTGTTACGGGGAAGAATGAGTACTTGTAGTAGTTCACCCTGGTGTGAATCTGTTGTACACATCAACTTATTTTCAATGTGTGTTCATTATTCCTTTCCCTGTTTTATGATTATTCCAAATTTCAATACCTACTGAATATTTATGGATAAAAAAGAGTTATAATGAAATATGGGAGGTGGAACATTGTAGCCATTTTGGAAAGTAAAGAAACATATCTTTCAAGTTTCATTAGCAAACAGAGCAGACCATGATCAGGCGGCTCCTATAGGAGCCATCTGATCTGGATCTACTCTGTTAGCAGATGTATGAAAATGTGTTTATATGAAGGAAAGGGTTTAAGTGTAACTGTTGTGGTTATTTTCAGAAAATTTGCATCTTAAGTATTGTTTGTGTAAAACTAATGTTGCAGTTGTGTAATTGTGGATGGATTTAGTATAATTACATATCTTTAACCCTTCGCTTGCTGTTCACGTCAATATACCTACCTGTAAATAGTGAAGACCCAGATGAGACAGCTCCTGCAGGAGCTGTCTCATCAGGGTCTGCACTATTTACAAGTTGATTGTGCAACCAGTGCACTCCACAGCAGTGATTGCACAGCAAAATAGTTGTACACAGTGAAAACATATATGTAATTATACAACAGGACATGGGTAAAGAATGAGAAATGTGTTTTAAAATTCAGCAAGAGAAGGGTTATTATTGTTGACAATACTTTGAATACTGTAGTTGAGTGTATTGTCCTCCGACATCTCATGTTACTTTGAATTATAATAGATAAAAGAAATAATCTTTGGAGTAAACAATGGTATATTGTTTGGCAACAAAATGGAAGTTTTTTCTGAAAATTTAATGTCTTTATATGCCTATCACATTTAGTTACTTAAAACTTGGCTGTTTGTCCTTTCAGGCTGAGACAGCTATCTGATGGGAACAGTGTTGGGACCCCGCCCCCTTCCCCTGCCCCAGGGTTTGGGAAATACAAACTTGCAGAATACAGGTAAGGATATGACCATGTTCCTTCCCACAGAATGTGCCGTTGTATTGAAAGTGTTGTTGTAATGAACATTAAGTTGTACATGCTCAAATAGTTTTGTTGCAAAAATTCATGTCACTATAATGTATATTGGATGTCCTTATAACAAGTGTTCACTGTATCTCAATGTTGGTTACCAGTTGTATTGCTTTAGTCACTTTGGCCCTTTGTGGAACTCTTTACTGTTGAGATGTACCCGGGATGTGTATATTTGCTGTCAGTTTGGCACTCGTGTTTCAACATGAAAAAAAATCAAAGCATATTGTCATGCTAGATGATGTTAAAGTCATGTTAATGAAATAGAATTGTTAACTTAATGACCTAGTTATGACAAGTCTTATGAATACATGAGATTAACACTTACAATGCGGGAAACGAGACAGCATTTCCTTTGCCAACAGTGTAGACCCAATCGAGCGGGTTCCTAGAGGAGCCCTCTCATCAGGGTATGTACTGTTTGTCATGTTTCACTTTTCTTTAGAAAAATCCCTAAATATTCACTGTAAGCTTTAAAGAATTTGGTATAATTTTGAAAATTTGATAAACGATTGTTGTCAGTGTATGCCTGGTCATTTGGATTTTTTATGCTCCCCAAAGGGAGAGCATATAGTCGCCGCTTTGTCCGTTCGTCCGTTTCTTTGTCCGTCCATCATAACTTTATCCGGAGCATACCACAAAAACTGTAATAGATATCAACATGAAACTTGATAGGTAGATTGATCTCGATGAGGAGAAGTGCAATGGACAAGAACCATCACTCTATTTTGCATATTCAGGAGTTATTGACCTTTCTTATTTTTCATACTTATATTTTGTCCGGAGCATAACACAAAAACTATAATAGGTATCAGCATGAAACTTCATAGGTAGATAGATCTTGATGAGAAGTGCAGTGCATAAGAATCGTCACTCTCTTTTGCATAATTTAGGAATTATTGCCCGTTGTTATTTTTTATGTTTCTAAAATGCCTTTTACAGAGGTGTCAAATAGCGTCAATATGAGGGAGTGGGTTAAAGCATCATAAAACCCCGATACAAACAAACAAAACAAGCTATTTTGTACATGCAGGTATGGTAGAGAGGAGATGTTGGCTCTGTACACAACTAGTGAGGCCATACCAGATGAGTTGAAACAGTTTACTCCCATAATTACAGACAAGTCACAAGAACCACTCGCTTTACAACTGTTAACAGAAGAAGAACAGGTAGGCGTAGATCTATATTTAGACTAAACATATAACCATTATGGATATGTATGCTTTGTTCAGTGTCCGACAAATCCATTGCCCGGAGCCCGTGGGCTACCAGAAAATCTTGTCGGGCTATCAAAGAATTTCAAAACAAGCCCACCGGGCTAAGAGTAAAAGCAAAGATCAATGGCCCGGCTATAACAGATAATCTAGAACGTAGGGCAATTAATGATGACATGTTAATTTCCCAGAGTTAGGGTCAGTATACATACATGGAGTGTGTTTTCTGACGCGTGTCCTGTTGTTAACCCATAGAGCGTGTCAATCACTGACGCTGACCATGTATTGGCTATCAAGTCATTTAAATCTCCGCCCAAGTGATGCATGACTGACACTTGTTCGTCGAAATGTTTTATCTCCGAATCCCTCAGAGCAAGAATATTCCATACGTAATCTAGATTTAAGCTCCGCCCAATGTGTGTGACAGTTTCAGTTGACTAATAAATTGGATCAATTACCGCTTCAATGGTGCGAGATTTGGAACCAAACTCGCTTATGTAATTAACTTCCGGTCGCTCATATCATTTACAAAACCAAAAAATAATGGGTTTTCGCTGATCAAATTTCGGCGAAAATCTTTAAATTTTCTCTCGCTACTCAATTTGAAAAACTTGATTTTTTTCACCTAGTCATTATTTCTTCAAGATTGACGCTGTTTGACTCTGTTAACTCACGTTACATGATTGTGTTATATGGGGTAAAACACGAATGAAACCTCGATCTATTTAGACCCGATTTTCTATCAGGTAAAAAGGATGACTTCCACAATATCTTCTTGTTTGGCTTACAGTGCACACCAGTACGTAGATAAAAGGGCTACACTACATTTGTATTTGAAAATGTCTTATAACATTTGACACACACTGAAAGGTTACAACAAGTGCAAAGGACCTAAAATCAATGTTCTGAATTCAATTATTTAATTCTGCATTACATGTACTTAGAATGATGAAAGTAGATTTTCTATTTCAAGCCATTTAAAACATGATATGGCCAGAACTGTCAGCGTGAAATTTTATTTAATAAATGACAAAGGTAATGACAAATAATGAGTATTAGACAAAATAGTAATAATTGCCATTTAAAATTTGTGTTTATTTACTCATTTCAACATCTAGTGGAATGTTAGTATAACATATATTCACAGTCTGACCGTGCAAATTCATCATCTGATGGAACACATTTTGTCAGAGTCGCTTCAAAAGCTGTCATGATAGCAAGCACCCCTAGCTGTTCAAACAAGCGGAAGAATGGCAATTTAAAATAAAATAATTAAATTTAAGAAAAATGTAATATAGATCTAGTTTTATGATTGTGTTGTCATTATTCTTAAGGGATATTAGGTCTGAATGAGTACATACACCAAACGCGGATGCAAGGTCTTACCATCTGGAAAGTGAATAAAAAATCTCTGGGCTACTAGATTTTTTTCTGGTAGTCACTGGGCTAGTACAAAAAAAATCTGGTAGCCCAGTGGGCTACCAACAAAAAAATAAATTTGTCGGACACTGCTTTGTTTAGTATGATCCTGGAGCTGTCAGTCACATTTGCAGAGGACCTTTTTAATCCCCCAGCACAAAACAGGAGAGGGGTTATAGGATAATAGGAATGGCCTCCGCCTGTCTGTCCATAACAAATTCGTGTCCGCTCCATATCTCCTATGCCCCTGGAAGGAATTTCATGAAACTTGCCTCAAATGTTATCCAAGTTGAGACCATGTGCAGTACAAATGTGGCTGTCATTTTGGCTCAAGGTCAAAGTCACATTTGAAGGTCGAGGCTATGTGCAGTACACATGTGGCTGTCATTTTGGCTCAAGGTCAAAGTCACATTTGAAGGTCGAGGCCATGTGCAGTACACATGTGACTGTCATTTTAGCTCAGGGTTAAGGTGTGTTCTAACCTTCAATTTCCATTATATTTTCGTTTCTGTGTTATATTTTCTTAACAACTGGAAGGTTGAGTCAAATGTCAACCACATTGAAATGTCGGGGGCGGTGAGGGATATAGCTGTACTTGGGACTGCTTTGTATCCCGTGTTGGGCTATCTGCAACATGACATGACTGTCGTTTGCAAACAGCTTGGATCCAGGTGAGATGCTGAGTAACTTGGCATCTAACCAGGTTCCAAGCTGTTCTCACAGGGTCAGTAGTTTCTCAAAAGCTTGATCAAACTGAAATTTGTCAAAATTGCACAAGATCAAAGTATGAGCAGACATTACTTAGTCATAGCAGTGTTCGGATTACTGCACAAGATCAGCAGGAAGGATTTGTGTCTTAACCCTTTTCTCCATGAATATTCATGCTAGAAATAATGACATCATGAATATTAATTTGTTATAATAGTGCATGGATGCATCCATTTTTATACGCCCGTTTGAAAAAACGGGACGTGTTATGGAATGGCGCTGTCTGTCCGTCTGGCTGTCTGTCCGTCTGTCCATCTGTAACATCTCTAACTCAAGTTCCCTTGGTGGATCCTTCTCAAATTTAACCACAATGTTTATCTAGACATGCTACAGTAGCCTGCCAAGTCCCGGTATGTTTATCCAAGGTCAAGGTCACACAATTCCACTTATTTACATAACACTTTGTGATAAAGCTTTGAAACTGAATTATGCCCCTTTTTAACTTAGAATTTTGGTTAAGGCTTTGTTAAAGTCCATTTATTTACATAACCCTTTGAGATAAAGCTTTTAAACTTGGAACACTTGTTCACCGTCACAACCTTCACCTGTAGGCAAGAGAAAATAACTCTGTCAAGCATTTTGACCGAATTATGCCCCTTTTTAACTTAGAATTTTTGGTTAAGGCTTTGTCAAAGTCCATTTATTTACATAATCCTTTGAGATAAAGCTTTTAAACTTGGAACACTTGTTCAGCATCACAATCTTCACCTGTAGACAAGAGTACATAACTCTGTCAAGCATTTTGACAGAATAATTCCCCTTTTTAACTTAGTATTTTTGGTTAAGGTTTTGGTTAAAGTCCACTTATTTACATAACCCTTTTAGATTAAGCTTTTAAACTTGAACACTTGTTCACTATCACAAGCTTTACCTGTAGGCAAGAGTACATAACTCTGTCTAACATTTTGACATAATTATGACGCTTTTTATCTTGGAATTTTTGGTTAAGGTTTTGGTTAAAGTCCACTTATTTACATAATCCTTTCAGATAAAGCTTTTAAACTTGAAACATTTGTTCACCATCAGAAGCTTCATCTTCATCTCAAGCATTTAGACACAATTATGGCACTTTTTAATTTAGAATTTTTGGTTAAGGTTTTTTATACGCCCACCTAATAAAGGTGGTTGTATATTGTCGTGGCCCTGTCCGTCCGTTCGTTCGTTCGTTCGTCCGTCAACATTTTGTTTGTCCGCTGTTTACTGGGAAAACTATTTGACAGATATTAATGAAACTTCACACAAATGTTAAATGCATCAAGATCTGAAGCTGAGTTGATTCTGAGGTTCATTTGATTTTTCATTTCAGAGTTATGGCCCTTGTCCTTAAAAAATATGCAAATAGTTTGTCCGCTGTTTTCTGGGAAAACTATTTGAGAGATATTAATGAAACTTCACACAAATGTTTAATGCATCAAGATCTGAAGTTGAGTCGATTCTGAGGTTCATTTGATTTGTCGTTTCAGAGTTATGGCCCTTTTACTTAAAAAATAATGCAAATACATGCAAATAGTTTGTCCGCTGTTTTCTGGGAAAACTATTTGAGAGATATTAATGAAACTTCACAAAAATGTTTAATGCATCAAGATCTGAAGCTGAGTTGATTCTGAGGTTCATTTGATTTTTCATTTCAGAGTTATGGCCCTTGTCCTTAAAAAATATGCAAATAGTTTGTCCGCTGTTTTCTGGGAAAACTATTTGAGAGATATTAATGAAACTTCACACAAATGTTTAAATGCATCAAAATCTGAACCTGAATTGATTCTGGGGATCATTTTATTTTTCATTTCAGAGTTATGGCCCTTGTCCTTAAAAAATAATGCAAATAGTTTGTCCGCTGTTTTCTGGGAAAACTATTTGAGAGATATTAATGAAACTTCACAAAAATGTTTAATGCATCAAGATCTGATGCTGAGTCGATTTTGAGGTTTATTTGATTTTTTGTTTCGGAGTTATTGCCCTTTTACTTAAAAAATGCAAATATATGCAAATAGTTTGTCCGCCGTTTTCTGGCAAAACTGTTTGACAGATATTAATGAAACTTCATACACATGTTCAATGCATCAAGACCTGAAGCTAATTCGATTCTGAGGATCATTTGATTTGTTGTTTCGGAGTTACGGCCCTTGCACTTAAAAAAATAATGCAAATCTATGCATATATGAGGATGGCCATAACTTTTTCATTTGAAATGATATTTACTTCAATTTTTTTATATGGTTAAACTTAATGTGAATTTTCACATATATTGCGGGGGTTTTGATATGTCATTTTATTCTAAAGTTATGGTCCTTGAACTTCGTGTGTTCGTTGCTTTGTTAGTCGGTCAACTTTTAGTTTGTCTTTTGTTTTCTGGGAAAACTATTAAAATGATATAAATGAAACTTAACACAAATGTTTTAAGCAACAAAATTTGAAGCTGAGTTTATTTTGAGGTTCATTCAGTTTGTCGTTACAGAGTTATGGCCGTTGCACTTTACAAAAATCTGCAAAAATGAGGATTAGCTGTAACTTTTTAGCTCACCAGAGCACAAAGTGCTCAGGGTGAGCTTTTGTGATTGCCTGATGTCCGTCGTCTGTCGGTGTGCGTCGTCCGTCGTGCGGTGTGCGTCGTCCGTCGTCAGTCGTCAACAATTTGAACCTTTAAAAGTCTTCTCCTCTGAATCTACAGGGTTCTCAGCTTTCATCTTTGGCACATAGCATCACCTATAGGTCCTCTACAAAAGTTATATAAATTATGTCCCTGGAGTCAAAATTGGCCCCGCTACGGTCCCAGGGGTGGCCAGTTTTCTCTAGCTGACTGTTGTTTTCTGTACAAGTAGCAGAATGCTGGGCTCACTTAGGTTATGCATGGGGAAAACTTCAAAAAAATTCTTGTCAAAAACTACATGTCACAGAGCTTAGATATTTGGTGTATAGATTAACTTAGTAGACCTTATTGACAGTGGTTAATATCATAGTTCTGAGGTTAAAATTGGCCCTGCCCTGTTGGTTATACTTTAAAATTGACTTACACTATAAAGGTTCCTCTGAGCTAGCACTCCATCTGTTATGCAATCACTTGAGAGGGCAAGTTCCTGGTCAAAAGTCTATGAAGTTGTCTGCTTCAGAATTAGTGTCTGTTTGTTCACACTGTTTTTAACCCATTCCCTCATAGGCTATTTTAAGATCCTGTTTCTTTGAAAATTTCAGAATTGTGTAGATTTGAAGCCATTGTGATTAATAGAGCTGCAAAAGTTGTTTCCTTCCATATCTTTTAAAAAACAAATGTCATAGTGAAAGACAGTTTGGACCCTGATGAGATGCCAAGTTACTTTGTATCTCATCTGGATCCAGACTTGATCCAGACTGTTTGCAAAGGTTATTATAAATGCAAAAAGAACCCCAAAGCAAGTAGCTTGTGTAATATTAGCAGGCTTAAGGTATAGGACCTTTGAAGAGTGAGTGATAAGCCATAAGCATATTGACTAGGGATAATTGCAGATCACTTATGCATATGGATGGGTTTTCTTGGTTCACTAAACTTGTATATAACCAGGGCTAAATGCTAGCTAATCCAAACCTAAATCGCAAGCTCATTAAAAAAATTTGGCTAGGATTAAGTTTGCAACAAGCTTGCAGTTGCAAGCCAATTAAGGGAGACAGGCATATCTACACATTTACTGGTGTCTATTTTTAGCATACATTTAAAGGTAGGTTATCTCCCTTTTTGATAACAACTGGATTGCCTCCTTTGTTGTTAGTAGATCTGCAGTGATATTGCAGACCCAAACAAAGTAAATTGTTATAGTTAGATGTCGCCTGTTGCACATTAATTAGGACAATTAACCCTTTACTCCATTAATAGGCCTTTCTACACCTTTTCAAACAGAGTAGACCCTGATTAGATGGCTTATGTAGTAGCCATCTGTTCAATCTGCTGTTTGCTTATGATATGATATAGTGCAATTTGCATTACATTATTTTCATTTTGTGTACAATATACTTATAATATGTTTACTAACCCTTTCTCTCATGTTAACACCTTTTCACACATTTGCAAACAGAGCAGACCCAGATCAGATGGCTCCTATAGCAGCTGTCTGATCAGGGTCCGCTCTGTTTGTTAATGGAATATTAAAGATGTTTCTTTACTTTCTAAAATGGCTACACTGTCCCACCTTCCATATTTCATTATAACTATTTTGTCCATGAATATTCAGTAGATATTTAAATTTTGAATAAACATAGAACAGGGGAAGGGTTGAAAATAAATTAAGATATGAATAATAATAACTCATGAAGGTGTAATGAAAATATCTGAAATTTTGAATATCATAAGTACATGTATAGATTAATTTATTCTTTTTGAAATTCAACCAATTTGCCCAGGGAGAGGGTTTACATACCTTTTGTACATGCCCTTCTTTAGATTGACATTGTAATATGTTTTCATTTTCTTAAAAAAAATTCATGTGAGGTCCTCTACAAAAGTTACATAAATTATGCCCCTTGGGTCAAAATTTGCCCGCCCCAGGGCCGGGTAGTTTTCTATAGAAACACATAGTGAAAACTTTGAAAATCTTCTCCTCTGATTGTCTGGTGAGCGATGTCAGGGCCTTTCAGGCCCTCTTGTTTATTTAATAAGATGTTCACTTCATTTTTTAGCTCACCAGAGCACTTTTGTGCTCAGTGTGAGCTTTTGTGATCACTTGATGTCCGTCGTCCGTCGTGCGTCGTCGGGCGTCAACAATTTGAACCTTTAAAAATCTTCTCCTCTGAATCTACAGGGTTCTCAGCTTTCATCTTTGGTACATAGCATCATCTTTAGGTCCTCTACAAAAGTTATATAAATTTTGCCCCTGGGGTCAAAATTGGCCCCGCCCCAGGGGTGGGAAGTTTTCAATAGAAACATATAGTAAAACTTTGAAAATCTTCTCCTCTGAAACCAGAAGGCTCTCAGCTTTCATATTTGGCACATGGCATCATGTACAGGTCCTCTACAAAAGTTATATAAATTATGACCCTGGGGTCAAAATTGGCCCCGCCCCAGGGGTGGGCAGTTTTCAAAAGAAACAAATAATGAAATCTTTGAAAATCTTCTCCTCTGAAACTGAAAGGCTCTCATCTTTCATATTTGGCACAGAGCATCATGTTCAGGTCCTCTACAAAAGTTATATAAATTATGCCCCTGGGGTCAAAATTGGCCCCGCCCCAGGGGTGGGAAGTTTTCATAGAAACATATAGTAAAATTTTGAAAATCTTCTCCTCTGAAACCAGAAGGCTCTCAGCTTTCATATTTGGCACATAGCATCATGTTCTGGTCCTCTACAATAGTTATATAAATTATGACCCTGGGGTCAAAATTGGCTCCGCCCCAGGGATGGGCAGTTTTCAATAGAAACAAATAATGAAATCTTTGAAAATCTTCTCCTCTGAAAATGAAAGGCTCTCATCTCTCATATTTGGCACAGAGCAGCATATTCAGGTCCTCTACAAAAGTTATATAAATTATGCCCCTGGGGTCAAAATTGGCCCCGCCCCAGGGGTGGGAAGTTTTCAATAGAAACATATAGTAAAACTTTGAAAATCTTCTCCTCTGAAACCAGAAGGCTCTCAGCTTTCATATTTGGCACATAGCATCATGTTCAGGTCCTCTACAAAAGCTATATAAATTATGACCCTGGGGTCAAAATTGGCCCCGCCCCAGGGGTGGGCAGTTTTCAATAGAAACAAATAATGAAATCTTTGAAAATCTTCTCCTCTGAAACTGAAAGGCTCTCATCTTTCATATTTGGCACAGAGCATCATGTTCAGGTCCTCTACAAAAGTTATATAAATTTAGGCCCTGGGGTCAAAATTGGCCCCGCCCAAGGGGTGGGCAGTTTTCAATAGAAACAAATAGTGAAAACTTTGAAAATCTTCTCCTCTGAAACTGGAAGGTTCTCAGCTTTAATATTTGGCATATAGCATCATGTTCAGGTCCTCTACAAAAGTTATATAAATTATGACCCTGGGGTCAAAATTGGCCCTGCCCCCAGGGGTGGGCAGTTTTCAGTAGAAACAAATAGTGAAATCTTTGAAAATCTTCTCCTCTGAAACTGGAAGGCTTTCTGCTTTCATATTTGGCACAGAGCATCATGTTCAGGTCCTCTACAAAAGTTATATAAATTGTGGCCCTGTGATCAAAATTGGCCCCGCCCCAGGGTGGGCAGTTTTCAATAAAAACCAATAGTGAAATCTTTGAAAATCTTCCACTCTGAAACTGGAAAGCTCTCAGATTTCATATTTTATTGGCACAGAGCATTATGTTCAGGTCCTGTACAAAAGTTATATAAATTATGGCACTGGGGTCAAAATTGGCCCCGCCCCAGGGTTGGGCAGTTTTCAATAGAAACATATAGTGAAACTTTGAAAATCTTCTCCACTGAAACTGGAAGGCTCTCATCTTTCATATTTGGCACAGAGCATCATGTTCAGTTCCTCTACAAAAGTTATATAAATAATGGCCGTGGGGTCAAAATCGCCCAGGGGTGGGCAGTTTTGAAGAGAAACAAATAGTGAAATCTTTGAAAATCTTTTCCTCTGAAACTGGAAGGCCCACAGCTTTCATATTTGGCACAGAGCATCATGTTCAGGTCCTCTACAAAAGTTATATAAATTATGTCCCTGGGGTCAAAATTGGCCCGCCCCAGGACTAGCTAGTTTTCTATAGAAACATATAGTGAAAACTTTGAAAATCTTCTACTCTGATTGTCTGGTGAGCGCTTCAGGGCCATTCTGGCCCTCTTGTTTAAAAAATAGTATCACCTTAATATGGAAATCAAGATCTGAAGCACAGATTAGAAAATGTCAACACTTATAAGGCATGTTGAATCAGAGAAAGTTTGCAAGTGGGCGTATTATGTACCGTATGCAGTACTCTTGTTGTTAAAGTATGCCTATTTACAACCTTGAAACTTGGTCGCAAAATTGGACTTAGAATTTGAATTTAGCAAATATGTTAACCCCAGTTTATGTTGAACAAAACCTCGACGGGCGTATATTGTGCCCACTGGCACTCTTGTTGGTCAAGGCAGAAACTATATAATCATATCTATATGATATCATAAGCAAACGGAGCAGACCCTGATCAGACGGCTCCTATAGAAGCCATCTGATCTGGGTCTATTGTGTTTGCAAAGGCATATTTATGGAGTAACGGGTTAACCCGGAGGGGTTCTCTTCACAGATGTGAAACATATATAATGCAACGATATTTCCTTATATAAGTTGTACCGGAAAACAGACATTTCGCAAAAGCGAACAGTCTTTTTCGAATTTTGTATTCCTAAAACAACGGTTTCTGTTTCCTCTAGCAAAAAAAATTTGATCCCAATTTTCAACTAAATTCTTACCCTGACTCTTTTCATAGCTCTCAACCGTTTCCCTCATATAAACACATTTCTCACGTGAATATGTATTTAAGAATTTTTTTTTTTTTAAACACACATAAAAACATGACCTGAGTGAAATAAAATGTCATATCATGTACATGTATGGTAGTTAATTTGGGACTGACCTTTTTAACCCTTTCCCTGTTATATGTTTATTTCAAATTTCTATACCTAGTAAATATTCATGGACAAAATAGTTATAATGAAATATTGAAGGTAGAACACTAACAATTTTAGAAAGTAAAGCAACAGAACTTTCAATTTTGCTTTGCACGGTCATCCTTCAGGGTCAAAGGTCATATCGGGGGCATAGTGTTTCACAAACACATCTTGTTTTCTTTAAAACAGACAACATTGTTCGCATGAAAATGATTTGGCAACAAAAGAGATAACCATTCCCTCATATAAATGTTTTTTTACGCATTTGCAAACAGAGAAGACCCAGATCAGACGGCTCCTATAAAAGAATATAAAACAATGCTGTTGAAAATAACAGTCACTAAATGCTCTTTTGAGCATCATGATAACCCGAGGTTTTTGTTGAGCTTCAACAGTTTTTGAAAGATCACCAATACACTGTAATATAAACTGCTAAATGGACTAATTGTATAAACGTTTGAGACTGTGAGTTGATGTTGCACTGCTAGACATCATCTTCCTGTTTCTGTAGCACCAAATGTGACTTTGCTTGTGGTGCTGCTCAATTGTCTCACATCAATCTTGGCTAAAATCATGCATATTATTATACTGCAAAGTAAAATCCTCACTTCTGATTGGTTAACTAGCCGTGTACATGAGTCCATGTACCCTGTGAGCTGACAGGGTACATAGAAAATCCCCACGGCAGGCCCCACATATTATGGTCAGCAACCAAAAGACCCACTTCTCGACTCGGCTAAACAATAGCAAAATTCATAATAGACAACTATTGATACGTAAAGAAAACAATGCAGAAATGAATTAAAAAACACCATTGTTTGAAATGACCAATAAAACAGTTTTTAGAGGAGTTATTATATCGTCCAGCTATCTATAATAACACGAACGCCGATGAAATACATACAAAACACTTCGGATACCTTCGGGTAGAAATAAATGTATTGGGGCGCTTTTAGGGGAATTAGCGTGTTTAGTGATTCAACATGCAAAAATGGATTTATATAAATTATCCGAACCGTAAAACTTTGCAGTATAATAAATTCGTTATACAGTTCTTTCCCAGGGTACATGACGATTTATTCCCGGCTGGTAAAATCATGTAACCCTCGCCTAACGGCTCGGGCAACATGATTTTCTTCAGCCGGGAATAAATCGTCATGTACCCTGGGAAAGAACTGTATAACTAATAGTAGTGTGTTTAATTATATTTTCAGCGTATAATGTCTCAGTCCGTGAACAGCCAGGCTGTGTTACGTATGATGGGACGTGGTGCACCTCCGATGCGTGGAAGAGGAGGTGGTATCGAGCGTGGAAGGGGCAGAGGTAAATATTTAAAATCTAAATTGCTGAAGGTTTCAATGAATATTTTCAGATTGTTAATTGATCAGCATCCAGGAAGTTTAACCCTTTTATATGATGAATATTCATGTTAGAAGTAATGACTGAATATTTGTTTGATGTTATTTTATAATGGAATATGAACACATGTTTGGACATGGTAGAAACTCTAGAATCAGGGTTATATTATTTCATAAGCAAATAGAGCAGACCTTCATCAGACGGCTCCTATAGGAACAGTCTTATCTTGGTCTACTCTGTTTGGAAAGGTATCAGAAGGTGTCTCTATGAGGGGTAGGGTTATGACTGTTTTTGAAAAAGTGGATATATTCATGTTGAAAATTGTAATGAAGCAGATGAAACAATTGTCGAGTTTGTAAGGAGAAATAAATAGAAGTAAAACAAATAATTACTATAAGAGAAACAAGAATATAGGAGTTTGTGCATGTTGCTGCATTTGTCCTGCATTAAACCCTTCACCTGATGAATATTCATCATGAAATAATGTAGGAATATAAATTAGCTGAATTTTTAAAATGGCATCAGAAACAAGGGACTTTCTGACTATGGCAGAAACTGTGGAATCAGATCTATGTTGTTTCATAACCCAACAGCAGACCCTAATCAGACAGCTCTGATCTTGTTCTACTCTGTCTGCAAAGAGTTAAGCTTAGACTGTTAGCCTTTTACTCCATAGATATGCCTTTGCAAACAGAGTAGACTCAGATCCTATAGGAGCCATCTGATCAGAGTCTGCTCTGTTTGCTTATGATATTATATAGATATTATTCTATAGTTTCTGCTGTGGCCAAAAACTCTATATGCTATTATAGCAAATTAATGACGTCATTATTTCTTACAATGAATATTCATGGGGAAAAGTTGCTGTTGAAAGTTTGTATTGTTTTCATTTTGCAGATGTCTGATTACTATGCATTTCACATTATAGGAAGGGGGCGGGGTGAAGGCTTTTTGCAGAGGGGTATGTCATACGAAGATGGGGAGCCTGGTGGGTTTGGGCGAGCCCGCCAGAGAGAAGGTGCTTGGGATGAAGGGTAAGTGCTTGAAAAGAAGTCTTATTCAGAGCTTTAAAAAATGGTGGTAGCTGAATGCATAACAAAGCTATGTAGAACATTTTCTGATATTACTTTCACTCTGCATTAAGCAGTCGTCTGCTTTTGACACTTTCGCTCATATGAAGGCTTTTTCGCCCTTGCAAATAGAGTAGACATCAGATGACTTCTGTAGGAGCTGCCTGATCGCAGTCTGCTCTGTTTGCTTATGACATGATAAAGATCTGATTCTATTTTTATGCCCCCGATGTCAAGGGGCATTATGTTTTGTACCTGTCTGTCTTAATGCATAGGACACTCGATAAATAGTAGAATTATTTTATTTCCCAATTATCAACTGAGAAACTAACACAGTAGCCTGAGTAATGCTGTAACTGTTTCTTACAAAGACCGATCTGATCCAAATAGCCCGTGATAATCCCAAACAAGAGCCAATTAAATGCCTAGTTTGTCGTTCTTTAATCTCTTTGATGCATAGCCTTAGGTGTCAGTTCCCTTGTTTGAGTAATAAACGTGCCACAGGGTTATTGAAATCACCCACGGCTTAAACTTGTAGAGATCGTCGCCATTGTTTGACACGACTGGTTCCCTGCATAATCTGTTTGCATAGGTGTACCAGTAGGGCACAAATTGGGAACCAGTTAAAATCACATCTTTCACGCATGATTTCCGGTGTATTCGAGGGGCTTTTCCCAGATGTGTGTTTACTAACAACCGACACGCTGAATACACACAAATGTAAGAAACAGCGATAATTGACTGAGAGGGCCAAAAACGGGTCTGTATTTCTCGGCATATTCTGATTTTTTTCCTTTCGCCACAAAATTCGCCAGACTTGATTTTTTTTATCGCCAGATTATAAATATTTTCGCCATTGGCGACCGCCAGCGGGAACCCTGCATTCCCTCATAGGCTTTATTTAGACCCAGCCTCTTTGTATAAATCTACCAAAAAGGAGCATTTACTACAGAAAAAGAAACGTTTTTGAAATTGTATAGTTAGATATAGATAGGAGCAAATGATCTATTTATTACAGTGGTTTCATAAAGTGACTTTTGCAGAGGGGTCAAAAGGCGCCAATATGAGAGAATGGGTTAAGGTAACCCATGTTTATTCATTAGTGACCACTATAGAGAGGTTCTACTGTGTGTGTAAATGAAAAGTTTGAAAATCTTTGCCTAGTTTCCTTGCTAAAAAAGATGGAATCATTGGTAATGAAATATGGACATTTTAAAATGAAATTAAAAGATGAGTAAATTAAAATAGTTTCAAGAATAACTTCTTTATTTCTCCACCAAATCCTATTCTGTGACCACTGTTTGGAATCTTGTCTTCGAGACGATTCTTAAGAGTGGTCACAACATAGGGTTTGATGGAGAGGTGACAATTTTAGCATTTGAGTATGCACTTTTATCTGTTGCTCCGATATCTTTACCATTAGGAATTTTAATTGTTACCAACTTACCTGTATGTGAACTTTGTCATGAATGAAAGGAATGATCATGCTATTTACAATTTTATAAGCCTAGGACAACCACCAGGTCAGAGATACAGCTCTTACACTGGTATAATCAGGGTCCTTCAGTAAAAGTAAAGTACCTAGTTATACCCCCCACAACGAAGTTTGGGGGGGGGGGTATACTGGAATCGGGTTGTCTGTCCGTCCGGACGTACCATCTGTCCGTCCGTGGACACAATTTTGTCCGGCCTTCTTCTTCTACAGTTTTGATTCAATTTTGTTAAAAGTTCATATATAGCCATATGACCATATAAACTGTGCACCGCATATTTCCATTATGATCGGACCACTACTTCAGGAGTTATCTCCCCTTTTTAGTTCCCTGCCAATGTTTTCCGGTTTTCTGGACTTTTTATGGAAGTGACTCGAGATATCTACTCTATATTTAGTACAAAGCTAAATCTAGATAAGTTACAGCTTATATTACAATCTCAGCCAGGTTGAATAATTATTTCCAGAGTTATTGCCCTTGAACTTTAATTTTTTTCTTCAAATTTGGGATTTTCCAGACTTTTTTTGGAAGTGGTTGCAGATATTAACTTTATATTTGGCATAAAGCTAAATCTAGATGAATTACAGCTTATTTCCCAATCTCAGTCTGGTTGAATAATTTTTGACAGAGTTATGGCCCTTGAACTTTAATTTTTTGTCAAATTTTCAATTTTTCGGTCTTTCTTTGGAAGTGGTTAGAGATATTAACTTCATATTTGACATAGAGCTAAATCTAGATGAGGTACAGCTTAAGTTCAAATATGGGTCTGGTTGAATAATTTTTGTCAGAGTTATTGTCCTTGAACTTAATGTTTTTCTGAAAAGGTACCTAGCTTTAGGACTTTGGATTTGACAAAAACCTCATGAAAGGGTCTTGTTTCTCTGAATTATTCTTCATTTTTATTACATAAATTAGGTTGGGGCATGTATTGTTTTTAAATCTCTTCATGTTTCTGTATGTACATATGTTCAGATTGATGATAGGTGTTCTGACAAGCAGACAGGTGGGGGGGTATTCGTTAGCCTTTGGCTTACAGTTCTAGTTATAGTCTACTTTCAGTCCAAAGGACAGCTCAGCCTGCTGTATATTTACTCCCCTGGTCATTGAGTCATTCACCTACAATATTGAGCACTGCTAACATATGGCGTAATCATATTTTGTCAGTGTTTGTATATTTCATGTTGTTGAATTTCAGGGAGCAAAAACCATATCAAAGAGCGTTTCCTAGTCGGTATGATGAAACTGGACAACAGAAGGTGTATCAGAGATCATTTAGCAGCGAGAACTGGAGAGATCGGGAAGAGGATGATGATGATGGGGACTGGAGAAAGGCTGGCTCAAAATGGTCTAGCTCTCGTTCCAATTGGAGAGATGTGGGCCGCGATAGAGGGGGCTATAATTATGACAGATCCAATCCAAATAGTGTTCAGAAAGGCTACAGTCGGCAGTATCAGCGGAGTCGCAGCAGTGAATCATGGGAAGAGGAGGAAATGCCAGAGTGGAGCACAGATGGTGACCTAAATGAGCTAGGATCATTTGATGCTAGCGGGGCTTTTGTCGCCAATAAACCAAAGGTAGTTGGCTCGCTTAAGATTTTATAATATTGATTTAGATTGTATATAAAACACATACATTTTTTTGTAAATCGTTTGTCCATCTGACTGCCTATCATGCTTTTTATGTTCCTACATTGTGTGTGGCAGGTATACATGTATAGTATTGTCCTTCTGTTGGTATGTAAACAGTATATACTGATGTGTCTTGTGTGTTGAGCTCAACAGACAGCCTTTGATTCAGTTTGTTTCAAACTTTCACAGATGAACAACAATGATATAAAGATGTGCATAAAGAGAGGAATCCTGTTTCTAATTTTCTGATATGGTTTGACAGAATTTTGTTTTTTATGCCCCACATTGTATAGGGAGAAGGGGACACATGATATTGTGCTTGTCTATCCGTCCGTTGGTAGTACATACAGTCGAGACTGTCATATGTGACCTTCCAAGGGACTTCATGAAAAAGGTCACATATGACAGGGAGTCTCTTAATACAGACCTAGGATATAATACATGACGTATACCGAAACTACATGTACATGTAAGAGGTCTACTTAAGGGAAAAATAAAACTGTGTACTAATCCAGTCTAATACAATATAATTATGTATCTATTATTGAATACATTTATACAACATTTATTATCATAAATAAACGCTAATTTAAAAGTTTAATTAATTAACAAATCATTCACTTACCAGAACATTAGTGCATGTACGATACAATGTACAAATATAATACACATATAATTGCATGCACTAAATTCACTCTATCCCTGTTCTATGTTTATTACAAATTTCAATACCTGCTGAATATTCATGGATAAAATAGTTATAATGAAATATGGAAGGTGGAACATCGTAGCCATTTTAGAAAGAAAAGAAACAGATCTTTCAAATTCCACTAGCAAACAAGGTAGACCCTGATCAGACGGCTCCTCTAGGAGCTATCTGATAGGGGTCTACTCTGTTTGCAAATGCGTGAAAACACGTTTATATGAGGGAAAGTTTTAAACACTTAATGATATAAATATAAACTAGGTGCAGATTACCAAGCATACTTGCGAGTAATGTTGATAGAGACATGTATTATGCACGTACTGATTAATATTTATAAAGACCGTTCTGAACTAAAGAGCCCGTAATAATCGCAAACCAGATCCAATTAGTTGCCTTGTTTAAAAGTTGTTTGTCGTTCTTTAACAGTTTTGTCGCTCGAAATCTCCTCCGGCGAATCTTGTATACGACGTACGTAGCCATGTTTGACACGACTGGTTTCCCGAATATTCTGCTCGCGTACATGTATCTGTACAGCGGAAGTCGGGAACCAGCTAGTTCACGCGTGATTACAATCCCAGGTTTTCCCTAATTAATATGGTGTGAAAAACCGACGCGCTATGTAAACAAACAAAAGAAACTGTGATAATTGAATGTCGTTTAATACAGACCGAAGCCTATGTTTGGTTCGCAAAATCAGGGTCACTTGTCACGTAAGACAGGGAGTCGCTAAATTCAGACCAAAAGTATAGGAAAATACGTTGGGCGAGATGAAACACGGTCGCATATGAGAGGGAGTCGCTGAATCCAGGGGGTCGCTAAGGCAGTCTCGACTGTACTTACATTCCCAAAATCTTATGTTGCGAACTAGAGGAGATTGAGCAGATGAGAATGTTCATAGTATAAGCTGTAGGTAGGCTAAAATGATTTTTTGTCTTTTGTTTAGGGTCGATACATAGAAGGGGACAGAGAGGTGCCAGATGAAAACAAGGAAAACAAAAGTCCCAGACCCAGGGAGCCAACAGACAAAGACAAAAAAATAGACAAGGTTAGTACTAGAGGATGATGCTTATTTCACTGAAGTTCATGAAAAGGTCCCGGTGGGTTCCTATTTCATGTTCTTGCAAACAATTGAATTTTATGGTAACCATGGTACTTGAAATGAAAGACATTGACCATCTTTTCATCTGACACAGCTTCAATAATCCATATAATTTGGCAGAAATCATTCTTCGGCGACCATCTTCCAAAATTGTTCAAATAAAAGGATTGGAATAGTAAATTTCTTCGTATGATATATCTAAACAATTGGACCATTGTTCTAATATTCACAATATATCGCATGACCTGTTGTCCCAGATGAGCGAACAGCATGACCCTTTTGTGCAGAGTTAGTCCCTTGATTATTCAAAATATTACATACTCTGTGTCATTGCTAGTGTAGTGGTATTAATGACATTCAATCATCATTCTAATTAAATATGTTGTACAACAGATACTTACTATGTCACCTGATCAAATTCACTGTTGGCCTTTTTAGCTCACCTGGCACAAAGTGCCAAGGTGAGCTATTGGGATGATCCTATGTCCGGCGTCCGTCGTCGTGCGTCGTGCGTATGTGCGTCGTGCGTACGTGCGGGCGTCAACAATTTACTTAAACATCTTCTTCTCTGGAACTACAAAGCCAAGAGCTTTGATTTTTGGTATGTAGTATGATGTAATGGTCCTCTACAAAGATTGTTCAAATTATGTCCCCCGGGCCAAAAATGGCCCCGCCCCAGGGCTTATCAGTTTTTCATAGGAAAATCTTTAAAATTCTTCTTCTCTGAAACTGTCAGGCATAGACCTTTGGTATTTGGTATGTAGCATCATCTAATGGTCCTCTACTAAGATTGTTCAAATTATGACCCCTGGGCCAAAAATGGCCCCGCCCCAGGGCTTATCAGTTTTTCATAGGAAAATCTTTAAAAATCATCTTCTCTGAAACTGTAAGGCATAGACCTTTGATATTTGGTATGTAGCATAATCTAATGGTCCTCTACTAAGATTGTTCAAATTATGACCCCTGGGCCAAAAATGGCCCCACCCCCGGGCTTATCAGTTTTTCATAGGAAAATCTTTAAAAATCATCTTCTCTGAAACTGTAAGGCATAGACCTTTGATATTTGGTATGTAGAATCATCTAATGGTCCTCTACTAAAAGTCTTTAAATTATGACCCCTGGGCCAAAAATGGCCCCACCCCCGGGCTTATCAGTTTTTCATAGGAAAGTCTTGAAGAAATCATCTTCTGAAACTGTAAGGCATAGACCTTTGATATTTGGTATGTAGCATGATCTAATGGTCTTCTACTAAGATTGTTCAAATTATGACCCCTGGGCCAAATATGGCCCCGCCCCAGGGCTTATCATTTTTTCATAGGAAAATCTTTAAATATATTCTTCTCTAAAATTATAAGGTATAGACCTTTGATATTTGGTATGTAGCATTATTTAATCGTGCTCTACTAAGATTAATCAAAATATGACCCCCGGACCAAAAATGGCCCCCGCCCAAGGGCTTATCAGTTTTTCATAGGAAAATCTTTGAAAATCTTCTCCTCCAGAACTGTAAGGTCTAGGCCCTTGATATTTGGTATGTAGCATCATCTAATGGTTTTCTACCAAGATTATTCAAATTATTACCCCTGGGTCAAAAATGGCCCCGCCCTGGGGCTTATCAGTTTTTCATATGAAAAGCTTTAAGAATCTTCTTCTCCAAAACTGTAAGGCAGAGACCTTTAATATTTGGTATGTAGCGCTATCTAATAGTTTTCTACCAAGATTGTTCAAATTATGTCCCCTGGGTTGAAAACTTCCCCGCCCAGGGGCATATCAGTTTTTTATAGGAAAGTTTTTAAAAATCTTCTCTTAAAAATCTTTAAAAGTCTTCTCTGAACTTGTAAGGCATAGACCTTAGATATTTGGTATGTTGCATTATCTAATAGTTCTCTACCAAGATTTTCAAATTATGAACCCCGGATCAAAATTGACCCCGCCCTGGGGCTTAACAGTTTTTCATAGGAAAATCTTTAAGGTCTAGACTCTTTATATTTAGTATGTAGCATCATCTGGTGGTTTTCTACCAAGATTTTTTAAATTATGCAATCTGTCTTTGAAATCATTAATCTGTTAAGAACAGGTGAGCGATTAAGGGCCATCATGGCCCTCTTGTTTCCTGTTAATAATGACATTTGCCACAGACTTTGATTAAGACCTGAGATCGCCTTATACAGAGCCACCGATAACGATGCGTACCCAAATACTAAAATCGTCATTTCTCCACCAAACAATATACTGTGACCACTCTTTAGAATCGTTTTGAAGAGACGATTCTAAAGAGTGGTCACAGTATAGGGTTTGGTGGAGAAATAAAGGAGCTATGTTTGAAAATGTTTAAATTTACGCATCTTATCTGCAGCTCTGCTTATAATTGTGCTGCTCCAAAGAGTTCTCTCATGGCACTGTCAATTTGTGCACTTGTCCTTTCACCCATATCCTGCCTAACACAACCTGATTGACATTTAATCATCTTGTTTTCAGAGTAAAGACTTGGACAGAAAAAGTAGTGCTGAAAGGGAGGGAAGCGAGAATGAAATTAAAAGTTCTGAAAGTGATAAACTAAAAGCAGAAAAGACTACTAATCAGAGACGATCTCCTCAACCTAACTCAAATAGTGCTCAAATTAATGATTCAAGTAACAAAAGTTCCGAAAAGTCTAAACCAGATACTGCAAAATCAAAGTCTACCCCAGCTACTGGCAAACCATTAGAGCACAGTGGTGATAGAATTAAAGAGAAAGTGGAAAAGAATGGACAGGATAAACGGCATCATAGGGAGGAAGCAAGTGATACAACTAAAGATTTCAATAAAACTTCCTCTAAAGCCAAAGATACTGGTAGTGAGAATAAGACAGTAGAAACAAAAGTGCCTAACCAAGCTGTACCAGGGGCTGGACAGAAGAAAAGGGAAAAGTTAAAGTCAGAAGCAGAAGCCTTGGACCAGATGCAAGAGACAGTTGAAAATATGGTTGCTGGCATTACTCTCCTTGAGGTGTGTGATTGTTTTTGAAAGTGATACTTGTATAACCTGTCTTAATCAGCCATCAAAATGAGGTTCAATTATGGGTCTGTAAGGCAGGTGATAGCTAAATGCATTAAGCAACCACCTGCTTTTTAAGACTCTTTATGTTCAATTAATTAATAGCCCCTTAAGACAGGTTCTACTGTTCTTGTATGACCGGCATCTTTGTACATGCTAGAGGCGAATTTTTGGTTACATATGTAAATTGTCTGGATCTATATGAGAGGCCAAGTATCTTGTGGTCCTGATAAGAGACGATTCTAAAGAGTGGTCACAACATAGGATTTGGTTGAGAAATGACGATTTTAGTACTTCTGTATGCACGCTTATCTGTAGCTCTGTGATATAGACCAGACAAGCTGTCTTATCGGATCTGGATTTGCTCTGTTTGTAATTTGTCAGAATCAGTAGAATTACATACGACATATGCAGCCAGGAGCTCCAAACAAGGGGAATACAGTAAAAACCTAAACCAGAATAATCCACCCTGCATTAAGCTGCCACCTGTCTTTACCCTTTCCCCCAACCTCCAACGCAGTTATCTCCCCTAATCGCTACGCTGAAGAGATCCCTGCCACCACAACATCCACGTGACCATGGTGTACATCATGTGATCAAACTATGGCTGACGCTATTTCGGCTGCAAACTCTTACCGCAGCCAATCGGCACTATTACACACTGTCCCGCAAGAAAATATTAAAACATTTAAGCTGTTCGGGAATTTGGTAAACTGATCTAGATCCATTTCCTCGGTACCCCAAACTGACCGAAATGCATAAGGCTGCGTGCAAGTGATACGTATCTAAGCTATTGTTTTCAACGTTGTTAAGGCGCCGTCATTATTGTGACGTCACCATGATATAGAGAATTAAAAATAATCAATACCAAAATTCTTTTTTTTAGGAAAACTGATTATTGTTCTACTTTACTGGTGTTACCGATGCTTAAATATGAAACAAAATCGAACACTGCTGAAATCAACATTCATCAAAATAAAAATTACAAAAACAAATTTTAGCTGAAATTCAGCTAAAAAAACTTGTGGTGGCAGTGATGACCGTACGTAGTGACAAGGGAGATCACTGTGCGGAGTTGGCCTTTCCCCCCATGAACATTTATGCATGATTTGATCAATTCATGAATAATCATTATCTTGATGTGTATAATGTAAACTTTCCAAGGGAATATTTTGCTTTAACAGAAGCTGTACAGAGTAAAATATATTAGCATATCATTAGGATCCAAACTATTTTCATGCCCGGCTGCCCCCGAACAGCGGGCATAAAGTAATCGCATTGTCCATCCGTCTGTCCTTTCATCCGTCACAAATTTCGTGTCCCTTCTATAGCTTGGCACAAATAACCTGGCACAAATGTTCACCACACAAAGACGATGTGTCACATTCAACTCCCTGGTCCATGGGTCAAAGGTCAAGGTCATCCTTCAGGGTCAAAGGTCGGGGCATAGTGTTTCACAAACACATCTTGTTCACTGATTATTTTGAAATCTGAAGCAGGAATTATTGATCTTGGTCTTGGGACAAAATTTATTTGGCGAAGAAAGGGTCTTAACCCTTTACTTCATATAAACACCTTTTCACACATCTGCTAACAGAGTAGACCCAGATCAGACAACTCCTACAGGAACCGTCTGATCAGGATCTGCTCTGTTTGCTAATGGAATTTGATAGATCTATTTCTTTAATTTCTAAAATGGCTACAATGTTCCACCTTCTCATATTTCAATGCAACTATTTTTGTTCATGAATATTCAGTAGGTATTAAATCTTGGAATAATATAGAACAGGGAAAGGGTTAAGAGAACAAAATGGCTGATTTTCTAGTTTTGATGTAGGACCAGTGTAGCATGGTTGAATAAGTGATATCAGTAGTTTAATAATTTTAATATTAAACACTACATTAGATTTAAACCAATTGTTACTCGGCTTTTGCTATGGAATCTGACCTTTACATTTAGGATGATGATGATGAACGTGAGGTAACCATGGCATCATCATCTGCTGCTAAATCTCCAGGGACCGTAGCACAAGATCAAGAGAACTTCAATAAATGGTACTACAGGGATCCACAAGGAGATCTACAAGGTAAGCCAGACTGCATCCCTGGCCTGCAAAGTGGCAAAGTAGTGTTGCTCCTACAGTTTGTACTTAGTCAAACAGATCAGACTCCAATGGGATGCACAATAGACCAATATCAAGCAGTGAGCTAGATGAGTGGTGTTCTTTGGAAATATAGGAAACGTGGTTTTAACCCTTAGCTTGCTATTCATGTCAATATACCTACCTGTAAATAGTGAAGACCCAGATGAGACAGCTCCTGCAGGAGCTGTCTCATCAGGGTCTGCACTATTTACAAGTTGATTGTGCAACCAGTGCACTCCACAGCAGTGATTGCACAGAGAAATAATTGTACACAGTGAAGATATATGTAGTTACACAACAGGGCATGGGTAAAGAAGAACTGGGTTTTTTTAAAATTCAGCAAGAGAAGGGTTAATATTTCTCCGACAAACCCCATTATGCTGGTACTCATTAGAATTTCCACAGTGAGGCAATACTAATGAGTTTGAACGAAGTAGGTTTTGGCAGAGAAATAAAGGATTTTAATAGTTCAGTTAGCCTCCTACTTACAACTGTGCTAAGAATGGTCATATGTGTTCTGGTATTTTAGCTGTGCCAGCTATTAACATGCATGCTAGTGATGGATTCTCCTGCCACAAAGCGTACTGTTTGCCACTCAGGCTCAACTTCTGAAGAAAAAAAAGTTTTGAAAATGTTGCAGATGACAAGTGAGCAGTAGATTACAATTGAAAAGATGACAAAACAAGTTAGCATTCAAAGAGTTAATGGAGATGAAATGAAGTACTAATTTAAAGCTTATTGATAGATGTATGTAGAATTTTAGTTACAAGTGACTTGATGGAGAAGTTCTTATAAAGATTGGCAATGACTTGTAAAATCTATGCCAATTTGAAGAGGTGAGTTTTGTTGTTCACATAGAAACCTGCATTGTGCTCATTGATAGGGCTATAGTGGCACACTTTACATGCTGTCACATGTTCATTCATCTTGCAGGACCCTTCAACTCCAATGAGATGGCAGACTGGTTCTCAGCAGGGTACTTTACAATGAACTTGTTGGTGCGACGAATCTGTGATGAAAAGTTCTCACCTCTAGGTAAGATGATACAGTATCAGTTTTGTCTTTAAGATATTTATACAACTAAATTAGCATAAGTTGCTTTATCAAATATTGTTTTCAAGTCTGAATTTATAATAAATAATAAATGAATTGAGTTGAAGTCATATTTGATAAGAATATTTCTGCAATCTGCAACATGTTGAGAAATAATGACATCATGAATATTTATTAACTGAATATTTATAATGGTATATGAACAGTTAAAGTTTTGGAAATGGTAGAAATAGAGTCTGATCTATTATAATTTCAAACAGCAGACCTTGATCAGATGGCTCCTACAGGACCCGTCTGATCTGGGTCTACTCTGGCATGAAAATGCATTTATATGAAGAAGAGGTTAAAATATTATTTGTATGATACAAATCTTGCTTGTTATGTTATCACTAGTTTCCAGACGAGCATTAGTAAATACTTGCAAAGACTGCAGACAGGAGGTTTTGTTTTGATTTCAGGTGAATTGATAAAGCGCTGGGGCCGTGTACCATTTCTCCCCGGGCCAACCCCACCCCCTCTACTTGTAAGTAGGAAAGAATTGCACTTTCTCAAATTTCTGAATTGGAAAGAAATGAAATGACAATAAAATTGATAGGTTCAACTGTTTGTGTAGTTATGGTCAAGCTTCAAAAGTTAAATTTTAGGTCAGTATGAAACATAGCTGACAAAAAGTTTGATGAAATGTTCTGGTCAAAACTTGCTTTTTACTGATCAAATATTTGAATGAGTTTTGCTTTTTTTGAGTTTTGTCTTTTCCTAACAACTGTTTATAGTGAATATGAGTGAACTAGGTTTTTTGGACACTGAAAGATAAAAAAGACATATATCCATCAACTTGTAATGTTTAACCATTTACTCCATGAATATTCATGTAAGAAATAATGGCATAATGAAATAAGAAATAATAATTATGAATATTTATTAGATTAATTTTTATAATGACAGATAAACACAGGAATATTTGGCCGTGGCAGAAACTATAGAATCCTATTGACATTATTGTATAAGCAAACAGAGCAAACCCTGATCAGTAGGTTCCTACAGGAGCTGTCTGATCTCGGTCTACTTTGTTTGCAAAGGCAGAGAAAGACATATTTATGGAGTAAAGGGTCCAACAATAAGGAAGAATGATTTCAATATAATATCCATCAACTTATGCTGAAACGATACAGTAGAATGCGACCATTAACCTTTAGCCTGCTATGGACGAATGAGTGAATACCTATGCAAACAGTTTGGACCCAGATGAGACACCGAGTAACTCTGCATCTCATCAGGATCCAAACTGTTTGACATCCTGGCTGCGTTTTGGTAGACAAATTGATTATAGCTTGATATTTGAAAATGTAGTAGGTTAAAAATTCTGTAAACATAATTTGCTCAGCAGGCTAAAGGTTAACGGAAGAATTCTACATTATATACATGTGTATGATAATTTTAATCATCCATGATGAAACTGGTCATAGAAAAAAAACAATCATCAGTTATGCCATTACGTAGCAGTACAGGATATTTCAAATTATTTTGAATACACATGCATTGTTAACCCTAAAAATGGGAAGAATGCTATGACAAGTAACTTGACATCTCGTTAGGATCCCAAGCTGTTTAACATTCTCTCCATAGTTTCTCAAAAGCTTGAACAAATGAGTAAAGATTGCTCGAGATCGGAGTTGAACAGGTGTCAATCATTACAACAGGATACAGGCTAACTTGTGTTTTACGTTTACAGAATAGCGCCCATACTAGTCCCGATGTTACCCAGCAGCAACAGAAACAACAGGAGCAGATGCAAGTGTTGCTGCTACAGCAACAAATGCTCCAACAACAAATGCTGATGAGGCAAGTGTTACCCTAGGCTCTGTCTTGGAATATGTGAACAGTAACATATTAACCCTTTCTTCCTTAAATATAAATTGAAAATTAATTATTGCATGAATATTCATGGACTGAATTTTTATAATTGCACATAAGCAAGGACATTTTTGACTGTGACAAACTTCAGAATCAGAATTGCAATATTCCATAGGCAAACAGCAGACCCAGATCAGAAAGGTCATCCAGGAGCTGTCTGATCTGGGTCTACTCTGTTTGCAAATGTGACAAAAGTCGTCCATATGAGGGAAAGGGTTAATTTACCAGTAATAAACAAAAAGTTAATTACACAGTAGACTGCTTTTTTAGCTCACCAGAGCACAAAGTGCTCAGGGTGAGCTTTTGTGATCGCCTGATGTCCGTCGTCCTTCGGCGTGCGTAGTGCGTCGTTCGTCGTCAACAATTTGAACCTTTAAAATTCTTCTCCTCTGAATCTACAGGGGTCTCAGCTTTCATCTTTGGCACATAGCATAATCTGTAGGTCCTCTTCAAAAGTTATATAAATTATGTCCCTGGGGTCAAAATTGGCCCCGCCCCAGGGGTGTCAAGTTTTCTATAGAAACATATAGTGAAAACTTTGAATATCATCTCCTCTGAAACTGGAAGGTTCTCAGCTTTCATATTTGGCACATAGCATCATGTTCAGGTCCTCTACAAAAGTTATATAAATTATGCTCCTGTGGTCAAAATTGGCTACACCCCAGGGTGGCCAGTTCTCTAGCAAACCTATAGCTGACTGCGTTTTTAAGCATCTTCTCTTTGCACATAAAGAGGTCATCAGGTCAAGCAGTAGAGAGATGACCAGTGGCTATTTTTAGTGCACCTGTATCTGGTGCTGTAGCCAGTGTTAGTCTGTCTTAACCCGTTGCCTGTTCTATGTTTATTATTAATTTGAATGCCTACTGCATATTCATGAACAAAATAGTTAAAATGAAGTATGGAAGGTGGAACATTGTAGCCATTTTTTTTCCAAATTTCACAACCTACTGAATATTCATCTACAAAATAGTTATAATGAAATATAGTAGGTGGAACATTGTAGCCATTTTAGAAACTAAAGGAACAGATATATCAAATTCCATTAACAAACAGAGCAGACCCTGATCAGATGGCTCCTATAGGAGGCATCTGATCTGGGGCTACTCTGTTTTCAAATGTGTGAAAACACGTTTATATGAGGGAAGGGTTAATTAATAATAGTGATTGGCATTATGATATTATTATAACCTGCCCTGCAGTTCAGAAGGGTAAATCAACTGTAAAGACTCCAGAATGCCAAATTAAAGATTTTAAATAAATTATGAAATAATTTTTTAACATGAAATTGTATTACTTGAAACTACAATGTATTAAGTTAAACTTATGAATATGAAATTATTATGTAATAATTTATAATAATATTCAAATGCAAAAAATCAGTTTGGAATGCTAGGGTACACATACCTGTTCAGAGGAACAGTTGATCGCCTTTAGTCAGAACTTTGTATGGCCTTGTTTAAATAATGCCCCTGGGGTTAAAATTGCCCTCACCCCAGGGGTGGTCAGCTTTCAATAGAAACATATAGTAAAAACATTGAAAATCTTCTCTGAAACTGGAAGGTTCATAACTTCCATATTTGGCACATAGCTTCATGTTCAGGTCCTCTACCAATGTTAAATAAATTATGCCCCTGTGGTTAAAATTGGCCCCGCCCCAGGAGTAGCCAGCTTTCAATAGAAACATAAAGTGAAAACTTTGAAAATCTTCTCCTCTGATTGTCTGGTGAGCGCTTCAGGGCCATTCTGGCCCTCTTGTTCCTTCAAATCTTCGGTAGTTATCTTGGCATAAGTTCAGAACCAGATGAGGAGTCATGTAACTTAGTGTCTCAACATGATAAAAACTGTTTACTGACACTCTTTTGAAAAGCAATGGGAGAAAATTAAAATCGACAACAAATTTTGCCCAAGAAAGTTACTTCAGTAGTATTGTTATGGTTACAGTTCTGATAGAAAATCTCTTCCTACTACCAGATTTGTGATACTTTGCTCTTTGAAAAAAATCAGTCTTGAAGTTAGTCCTTGTTAGCCAGTGTCTGTCTTATCTCTCTCTCCATGGAAGGTTAATTCCAGTAAACTTGTTTACCAATTTCAGATTGTTAATTGGATAAGATTGTAATAGTTTTGTTTGTTACAGACATATGCAGCTTCAGCAGATGCAACAGATTATGAGCCAGCTGCAGGAGAACGAAGCGTTCAAAGCTCTGCCCCCTGTACAGCAACAGCAATTGGCCATGCAGATGATGCTGAAACAGCAGGGGCCAGCCCTGCCACAACAGTCCCCACAGAAACTCTCACCAAGGTAAATAGGAAAGTAGAAAACGTTAACATAGGCAGGTAGGAACATAGTAGTCCCCTAAGAAACCCTCAGGTAAGTAGGTAGGAACATAATAGTCCCCTTAGAAACTCTCAAGTCAGTAGGTAGGAACATAGTAGTCCCTTTAGAAACATTCATGTCAGTAGGTAGGAACATAGTAGTCCCCTTAGAAACTCTCATGTAAGTAAGTAGGAACATAGTAGTCCCCTTAGAAACTCTCACGTAAGTATGTAGGAACATAGTAGTCCCCTTAGAAACTCTCACGTAAGTAGGTAGGAACATAGTAGTCCCCTTAGAAACTCTCACGTAAGTAGGTAGGAACATAGTAGTCCCCTTAGAAACTCTCACGTAAGTATGTAGGAACACAGTAGTCCCCTTAGAAACTCTCACGTAAGTAGGTAGGAACATAGTAGTCCCCTTAGAAACTCTCATGTTAGTAGGTAGGAACATAGTAGTCCCCTTAGAAACTCTCACGTAAGTAGGTAGGAACATAGTAGTCCCCTTAGAAACTCTCATGTAAGTAAGTAGGAACATAGTAGTCCCCTTAGAAACTCTCACGTTAGTAGGTAGGAACATAGTAGTCCCCTTAGAAACTCTCACGTAAGTAGGTAGGAACATAGTAGTCCCCTTAGAAACTCTCACGTTAGTAGGTAGGAACATAGTAGTCCCCTTAGAAACTCTCATGTAAGTAGGTAGGAACATAGTAGTCCCCTTAGAAACTCTCATGTAAGTAGGTAGGAACATAGTAGTCCCCTTAGAAACTCTCATGTAAGTAGGTAGGAACATAGTAGTCCCCTTAGAAACTCTCATGTAAGTAGGTAGGAACATACTTGTCCACTTAGAAACTCTCATGTTAGTAGGTAGGTAGGAACACAGTAGTCCCCTTAGAAACTCACACGTTAGAAGGTAGGAACATACTAGTCCACTTAGAAACTCTCACGTAAGTACGTAGGAACATAGTAGTCCCCTTAGAAACTCTCATGTAAGTAGGTAGGAACATAGTAGTCCCCTTAGAAACTCTCATGTAAGTAGGTAGGAACATAGTAGTCCCCTTAGAAACTCTCACGTAAGTAGGTAGGAACATAGTAGTCCCCTTAGAAACTCACACGTTAGTAGGTAGGAACATACTAGTCCACTTAGAAACTCTCACGTAAGTAGGTAGGAACATACTAGTCCACTTAGAAACTCTCACGTAAGTAGGTAGGAACATAGTAGTCCCCTTAGAAACTCTCACGTAAGTAGGTAGGAACATAGTAGTCCCCTTAGAAGCTCTCACCTAAGTAGGTAGGTAGGACTCCCCCATAGAAACACTCGCCCAGATAGGTAGGAACATAGACAGTATCCCACCACCATAGAAATTCTCACCTAGGTAGGAAGGAACATGGACAGTTCCCTGAGACAAACCCACCAGTGATTAATCTAGAAATTTGAACCATGAGTCCCAAGGACTCACATATCTGAAAACAATGAGTCCCACAGAAAAACTATGAGTCCCAAACTGAATCAACGAGTCCTAAAGCATGAAATTAAAAGAAAACTGATGTTAAATCGTAATTCTGCAAAGTTACATTTTAGTTTTGGAACATTTATTGCATTAGTAATAACTTCTAATAAGTATAACCAGGTTTCCTGGCTAGTCTCATCAATGAGCTGATAACCCTTTCCCTGTTCTGGTTATACCAAATATCAATATCAAAGTGAATATTCATTGCAAAAGTAGTTATAATGAAATATGGAAGGTGGAACATTGTAACCATTTTAGAAACTAAAGAAACAGATCTATCAAATTCCATTAGCAAACAGCAGACCCTTATCTGACAACTTCTATAAGAGCTGTCTGATCTGGGTCTTTTCTGTTTGCAAATGTGTGAAAACACGTTTACATGAAGGAAAGGGTTAAGACGGAATGGATGCCGAATATTGTCAAAACCGAAAGTAGATCAATGCCACCATTTAGAGTACACAGGTGTGGACAGAATTTTGCCCCTTTGATTTTTGGTCTATTTGGTCGGTCTGTTGAGTTTTTTCCGCGAGGTTTCTCAGCAACTGCTGACTGGAATCCAATGAAATTTGACATGATGCTTTATCATAAAGAGGACATGCATATCCAATTATAGTTTTTCAGCTGATTGATTTTCTTACAAAGTTATGCCCCTCTGTTTCAAAATTTTTTGTTGGGCTGTTGACTTTTGTTTCCGCGCGGTTTCTCAGTAATTGCTGATTGGAATCCAATAAATCATGACATGATGTTTTGTCATAAAGAGAACATGCATATATATCCAATAATAGTTAACAGTATATCCATTTTCTTTTTGGTCTATTGGTTGGTCTATTGACTTTTTTCTGTGAGGTTTCTCAGCAACTGCTGACTGGAATCTAATGAAACTTGACATGATGCTTTATCATATAAGGAGGACATACACTTCCAATTATAGTTTTCCAGCTGATTGATTTTCTTTCAAAGTTGTGCCCCTTTGTTTAAAAGTTTTGTGTTGGTCAGTCTGTTGATTTTTTTTCTGCATATTTTCTCAGCAGCTGCTGACTGGAATCGTACAAAACTTTATCATGAAGGGGAGATGCGCATCCAATAATAAAATAGTTTTTAAAGTTTATCTAAAGTTATGCCCCTTCAAACTGTACAAAGTTTTTACTTGTGACAGTCACGTTTGTTAGGGTATTAATCACCTTCAGTGATAGTTCTAGGTATTTCTGACATAAATATTTATGAAAGAAAGAGTTATCTCGTTTTGTTATATTGTAATATAAAAAAACCAAAAAACATTGCTATGACATTGTTAATTTTCAGGTTAGAGGTATTCTGTAAGCAAATAGAGCAGCCCCTGATTGGGTGGTTGTCTGATCTTGGCTTACAGTGTTTGGAAAGATGTCTATCAGGTAAAAGGTTAATAGTGAATGTTCTTGAATGCTCAATATCCTATAGAAACATTGTGCAATGATATATAATGATGTTTATGTCTTGATTCCAGGGCTTCAGAAGCCACGACGACGAGCCCACCTTCCAGTACCCACCCATCATTCACCCGCTCATTTTCATCCTCAACCACATCTCAGGGACAGGCTTCACCAGCCAGTATTTGGGACTTGGAGTCCAATATCACAAGCCCAAACCCAGACGCTGAACAAGCACTCAAAGTGAGTATGATGTTTCAATGACCATTACCAAATTTTGTTAGACATTTGTAAGGGAAGATATTGCAATGGCAATTAGAAATAAGCCTTATGCAAAATAATGTCAGCATTTGCTTTAGAATACAGTATCCCGTAATGGTCTGCACTGGTAGTAAACGAAATATATTTATCAATGTGTTTACCCTGGTAAATGTTCTGAAAATGAAATTGAGGGGAGGATTAGATCTATCCTGGTCTGTCTGCTTCTCTTTCACATTTATGTGTCGGGTAAAATTCTAATGATCGTTCACTTACACCACATGAAACTTTATGGGGTGATAGATCATTGTGTGAACTTATGCACCTGGTGTTTGGTCTCAGGAACACTTGTCATAGACCATACCAAGGGATGTGATGTCTCTCAAGCTGATTTCCAATTTTATATTTTGAGAAAAATTGCTTAATTGGATTGTGTCTGCACAGAAATGAGTTTCTCAGGTTGTAGATAGGCCCAATAAGTCTCTTGTGGATTGCATACTGTACTAAATGTTCAGTACCTTTGTCAGAGGTTTGCCATGGTTTATCCTGCAGGAAAAACTAGAACAACAGGAAGCGGAGAGGAAGTATCAAGAGGCTTTAGCACGGCAGAAAGAGGACTTAAGAAAACAGCAGGAGGAAATCCTCAGACAAAAGGAAGAGATTGAGAGACAAAGGATTGAAATGGAAAGAAAGAAAAAAGAGGAATTGAAGGTAATAAAGTGACTTGTAATTTAAAATATGACAGAAATTCTGTAATGAAGTGAAATATGACCATTATGAAAGCTATGCAATTTTTAGTAAAAAAACCCAAAACCCACCCCTACCCCTCTGATATTTCTTTACTTCTTATGTTAGAAGTATCAACAAAACATTAGTCTTGCAGTTTTTATGCCTCCCAGGGAGATATATTGTTTTTGCTCTGTCTGTCGGTTGGTATAACTTTAACGTTGGAGATAATTCTGTTGCCATGTCACATACTTATGGAGGCAAACATATTTAGGGGTGACTTAGTAGGTCAAGGTCATACATCAGGGTCAAAGGTCATGTCGTGGGCATAGTGTTTCACCAACACAACTTGTTCTCTTTGTTATCCACACCCATGTATAGCACACATCTGAATTATCTGGGCAAACTAGTAGGATAAATTCTGGTGGATAATACACACCTATTTGTATGGCGAAGTCAGACTTCAATTTAACCCTTTCCCTGTTGAATATTTATATATTAAGAAACAAGAACAAGTTTTTTAGCTGAATTTTTATAATGGCATATGTACACATAAATATTTGGTATTTGTATAAACTGTATGGTTGGGTTGTATTAGGGAAAGGGTTAACCCTTTACTCCATAAATACAAATTTCTACGCTTTGCAGAGTAGACCCAGATCAGATGGCTCCTCCAGGAACTGTCTGATCAGGGTCTGCTCTGATGTCTTTTGAAATAATATAGATTTTACAGTTTCTGCCATGTTCCAAAAACTCCTGTGTTCATGTGTCATTATAAAAATTAATCTGATTAATATTCATGGTATCATTATTTCTTGCATGAATATTCATGGAGTAAAGGGTTACACATCATGGAGCTTATGTCCAACTTTATGGTTATTACTGGTGTCATCTTAGTCATTAGATCACTTTGTAAGTTAAAATCTAATCCTGTTAGGTAAGTGTCCTGCTTAAGCCCATGCCTTCAAATAAACACATTTTCACACCTTTGCAAACAAAGTAGAGCTAAATCAGATGGCTCCTGTAGCTTCTGTGTAACATGCCTATCGTGATTAAGAAGTGAGAAGTATTCACTGTTGAACTTTTCAGAAACTAGAGGAGGCTCGCAGGGTGGCGGAAGAAGAAGAAAAGCGGGTATTGCAAGAAAAAATAAGAAGGGATGAACAAAGAAGAAAATTTGAAGAAGAAAAACGACAGAAAGAAGAAGAACAGAGAAAGTTTGAAGAGGAATTACGAAATCAAGAGTTGGAAAGACAGGAGATGCAGAGACAACAAGAAATACAGGTACATTTTGCATTGTAATGAGCATTACTTTTGTAGATCAGAAATATAGGTTTTTCATCTGGCTTTTAATTAATCCTTTACCTGATAGAGTTACCTGTTAAGGCCTATGCTAACAGAGAGAGAAGACACAAACTAGATGGCTTATGTAGAAATCGTCTGATCAGGGTCTGCCTTTTTTGTGCCCACGCCCCAATCGGGGTTGGTTGGTTGGTTTGTCTGTTTGGCCCGAACTTTAACGTTGGCTATAATTTTGTCGCCATTGTACATACATACTTCAAACTTGGCATGTTTATGCCACTTATGGAGGCGAACATTTTTAAGGGTGGCTTATTGAGGTCAAGGTTATACATCAAGGTCATATTGGGGACATAGTGTTTCCCAAACACATCCTGTTGATTCCTCAGTTTCTGCCATGGCCAGAAATTGCAGTGCTGATATGCCGTTTACAAAATTATTTTGATATCCATATCATAATTGTTCTTACATTAATATTCACGAGGTAGAGGGTTAAAGATAAACATTCCTGTGGTCATGACCTCCAATGGCAGTCTTGTCAAAATCGCCAGTTGTGAAATAAACAATTTGGCAAATAAATAAAGTTTGATGAATATAGCGGCACAAGGAAATTTGCTGACTTTTGTCAAGATTTAACCTGGTAAGCCCATTAGTTTTTATACGCCTGTTTGAAAAAACGGGACGTATTATTGAATGGCGCTGTCTGTCCGTCTGTTACATCTCTAACTCAAGTTCTGCTTGGTGGATCTTTCTCAAATTTCACCACAATGTTTATCTTGACATGCTACAGTAGCATGTCTAGTCGCGGTACGTATATCCAAGGTCAAGGTCGCGCAATTGGACTTAGAATGTCCGTTTAGCATTTGAATTTTAGCATTTGCATTTAGCAAAAATGTTAAATGTCAATCTATCTGTAACATCTCTAACTCAAGTTCTGGTTGATGGATCCTTCTCAAATTTCACCACAATGTTTATCTTGACATGCTACAGTAGCATGGATACGTATATCCAAGGTCAATGTCACACAATTTGGACTTAGAATTTGCGTTTAGCATTTGCGTGAAGCATATTTGTTGACCTCAATTTATGTTGTAAGTCCACTTATTTACATAACCCTTTGTGATAAAGCGTAAAGGGTTAGGAACGAAAGTTTCAATTAGGGGTACCACCAATAGAATTTTAATTATTTTTACCCCACCACCAAGAGAATAAAAATTCATTAATATACCCCCCCCCCCCCCCCCCCCCACCTAGAGAATTAAAATTAACCCCTTAAACCCCCCCCCCCCCCCCCCCCCCCCCCCCCCCCTTTCCAATAAATAAATAAATATATTTTTACATTTATGCAATTACTTTTTGTCAAGCCGACTTGCAAACCCAAATGACAGCCCAGTGTATTGCCACATTTGTGCATTAATTAGTCTGACAGTTCTTTCATTTCGTCCTGTTGACATCATACATGCTTCCATGGTTCTGTTATTGCAAGTAAATTTTCTCTTCGCCGACCTCGGATTCACTACATGTACCTGTGCTACTGCTAGGAGTCTGTGTTTTATTAATAAAAAATCCTGTCAATGTCTTTTGGTTGTTATTTTGGTCTATTTTCGGTTTATTTATTTTGTTTTGTTCATCCGGGCTTTTACATCGAGAAGCAAGAGCAGTGATTGGTTGAGACTACCGGTGTCTTAGTACTTTTTTCACGGTCTAGTCTGAATCAATCAGCCGCTCATTATGGAAGTGTGATCAGATAAGCGTCTAGATGATCAGGACTAAAAAATTGCAACGGAATTTCGCGGGAGTTCGTGTCAGAAAAAGGTTTTCTGTTAATTTTCATTATTGTCGAAGAAAACTGCTTGCATGGAGCGTTTAACTTGACAAACAACCCCATCAATTTAATTTCAGATGTTGAAATACCCCCAACCAATAGAACTTTAATCAAATTTCCACCCCCACCAACAGAATTAAAATTTCTTTTGCACCCCCCACCAAGGTAATTTTAATAGGCTGTCGTTCTGACCCCCCAGGGAGATTTTCCTGGAATAGCCCTTAAAATTTTTGGTTAAGGTTGTCAATTTATGTTGTAAGTCCACTTATTTACATAACCCTTTGAGATAAAGCTTTGAAACTTGAATCATTTGTTCACCATCACAAGCCTCATCTGTAGGCAAGAGAACATAACTCTGTCAAGCGTTTTGACAGAGTTATGCCCCTTTTTCAGAGTTGTGTAGCCAGTTTTCAATAGAAACATATAGTGAAAACTTAGTAAATCTTCTCCTCTGAAACTGGAAGGTTCTCAGCTTTCATATTTGGCAGATAGCATTATGTCCAGGTCCTCTACAAAGTTATATAAACTATGCCCCTGGGGTCAAAATTGGCCCCGTCCCAGGGCCGGCTAGTTTTCTATAGAAACATATAGTGAAAACTGATAATCTTCTCCTCTGATTGTCTGGTGAGTGATATCAGGGCCATTCTGGCCCTTTTGTTTCATACATTACTCAAAACATAAAAGCTTAAATTGAATGAAATACTGATTGCATAATGGACAATAAATGTAAGTTAAACATGCTTTATCTGTTTCATGTAACAACCTAGAAGTTTCACAAATAAATGTTTCCATGACGTGGAAACTGAGGGAAACTGAGGGAAATAATTTGCTCTAACTTTGTGTCCAACATATCCAAATTGGCGGAGCAAAAATTCTCATTTAGTCAAAAATTTTCTCATTTGGCAATTTTTTTCGTATTTGGTGAAACTGATTGCAAAAAAAAAAAAAGCCTGAAGAGGCTCTGTGGTGTTGTCATGGTATTTGTTAATTTGATTATACAAATGATTAAACAAATGTCTTATGAAGAGATATTTTGCATCGCCGATATTTCATTTACAAGAATGTGGTACTCTTGTTAGAAATTGTAAAAGCAGATACTGATTCAAGAGAATCTGATTAGTAGATGTTCAAATCCATGTTTTTGTTAAGTAGTACCCCTTTCAATTTAATTTGTTATTTGCAATATGGCAAGTTTTAGAGGAATATCTATTACAACATTCTGTGAAAACAAGGATTGGAATTCACCAACACATTCTCAGACTGATGACACAAAACTATTTTGATATATGTTAGTTGTTTCTTGATTCCAGAGACAGCAAGAGGCTCAACATCAGAAGGAGATAGAGGAAGAGCGGGAGAGACAGAAGCAACAGCAGCTTGAGGTCCAGCGGCGACAGGAGCTGCAGCGGCAGCAAGATGAGATCATCCGCAACAAACAACAGGAGGCCCTCCGCAAACTCCAACAGGAACAGCTGGCGAACATGCAGGTGAGTGTTGTACCAAATAAATGAGATTGAATTTCTCCTCTCTTAACCCTTTACCCCCATAGATGTGCCTTTTACCATATTCAATCTATTAGTACTAAATACCATCATTGAATTATGAATTTATAGGAATCATATGTGCAAGATGCAATTTTTATGTGTTTACAGAATTGCAGAATTATCTCCCCAGGAACTATGAGTATTTTTGTCATTTTGGCTTGAAACATGGGTATTTGGATTTGCGATCAAGGCTGCTGTGCTGGGACATTCCATCACCTTTAGTTCTAGTTCTAGATTTTATTATAAATATACTCTAGATTTTATTATAAATATACTCCAGGGAAAGGGTTAAGACAGAAAAAAAATCTGTAAAAAAATACACATTTGGAGGATTTCACCAAAAATATATGTTCAAATTGCAAATGTCATGTTTATAGCATTTATGATTTTGTTGTAGCTGCCATCCCATGCTCAGTGGGCCAATGCGGGACAGCCATCTGGCCTGTCACCAAGTGGCAAGTCCCTGCTGGAAATACAACAGATAGAGGAGAGGGAGCGACAGGATAGGGAAGAGGTAAGCAAAAGGTTTAGGATTCAGCCCTTGGCAGTACAGTAGAGCATTTCTTAAGCAGTCATTTATTTATTGAAAAGCAGGTGGTTGCTTCTTAACCCTTTATCTGATAGTATTAAAAAGCAGGTTCACACATTTGTGATCAGAGAAGACCGAGATCAGACGGCTCCTATAGGAGCTGACTGGTCATGGTCTGCTCTGTTTGCTTTTTAGCTCACCGTCTGTCTGTCTGACTTCTTCTCCTAAACCACTGGGAGGATTTCAACTAAATTTCACAGAAATGTACCTTTGGCGATTCATCCGGGAAATTATTATTCGCAGATATGTTCTTTTACTATACCAAGTAAATCCGCGTAAATAACGTTTATCACGTTAACAGCGAGATTTCAGTTAAGCTTATCGAATAACGAGACTCTTGTCCTACAGCCAATAAAAATGCTTGTATTATGCAGTTTTCGTTCAACGTTCCAACATGGCGTCCATGTTATGAAATTCTGTGCCTGTCAATTAATCTGAATTTATGACAAAAATGAGAAGCATAGACAGAAATTACAATAACAGTGTGAAAACTAAGTTCAACCCAAGATGGCTAGAGAAGGAAATGACGTTGATATTTGGTAAAGAAACAAGGATTTCAAAATTTTGGAGTTATGGCCCTTTATCGTTTTCAATTTTTTAATTTAGCTGGACAAGTACTAGATCAGACAAGCATTGACGCTGCACGCTGCTCTTGTTGTTTTAAAGTTATGGCCCCTGAACTTTGTGCATTCGTTGCATTGTTCGTTGGTCAACTTTTGGTGTGTCTGTTGTTTTCAGGGAAAACTATTAAAAGGATATTAATTAGGGGTGTAACCATGGATCAACTTATCCTGATAGTGACTGTCTCGATGTCAATGCATCAATCCAAAAATGAGAAGCCAATACTATTGCCGATAGTAAAACAAATATTGCATTAGTCATGATAGTTTTAACAATGACAATGTTAAAGATAAAAAGCTTCTAAACGATCCATTAATATTTCCCCCAATTCGTCCCTTTGTGTATGAAACTAAGAATATGGTGGAAGGAAGTTCGCTTTGGGTCAAAATGGTTACGGTCCGAATTTTTTGGTTCAGGTTTCATTTTCAAAATGGCTTCTGTTTTCTTCTGGTAGGTTGGGATTTTATAGTAATTAGTGTATTTACTGCCGTTATGAGTTTTGTATGAGTTGACATGTTATTTTTGAGAGATTTAACACGTGGATGTGGTTTGCTATGCGTGTTTTGCAATATGTTGCTCATAACAGATAATCATTTCTCTATGGTTTTTTAAATATTACACTCAGTGAAAGGACACCCTCTGGTACCTTGGGGTCTGAAATTTTGCGAACAAAGTCGATCTACACAAGAGTCACCTAGCCCAATGCTATAAAACATCTGAGTCTGAGATCATTCTCAAGTATCTGATTGGTCAGATTCTGTGCAAGTTCAGAATCTGACAAATCAGATGCCTGAGAATGATCACGGACTTTTAAACAAAATGTTTTATAACCTCGAGGCCTGTCGTCAGATCCCAGTGTGCCATGTTGGATAATGAGGTTGACTGTTAACTCTTTTGCTGTTATAATTTTTGTGGGGGGTAGCAGGAAGTAGGAAGTTCGCTAAACTGACGTAACTTTCGATGTATTTCTAAGCAAACTGGGATTCGGGTCAGTGGTGCTAGGATGATAAGTTAATGGTTGTTTAACTGCTTCACAAGAAAAAACATGTTATTGTTTTGATTGATTCCTCATATTTACTGGTGGTCATGGTGTTGGAAAGCCGGACATTCCAAGGTGAACTGTGTAAATTGTATATACCAAATATTGTGCCAGCACTAAAATCTTGAAAGATAAATTCTTAACACTGTAGTTTATAATTATGAAAATAAATAGTCTAAAGATAAACAGAAATGAACTTGAAACCCTTATAATTTGACTATCGCAATACTATTTCAATAGTTTGTCAGTATCGCAATATTAATTCTGACTATCGCAATGGTAAAATTGTACTCAATAGTCACCCCTAATATCAATGAAACTTCACACAAATATTTTATGCAATTTATATAATATCACCTTAATATGGAGATCAAGATCTGAAGCACAAATTAAAAATTGTCAATACTTATAAGGCATATTGAATCAGAGAAACTATTTAAAATAAGGTGAAAAAATTTCCCTCAGTGGGCGTATCACGTACCGTATGCTGTACTCTTGTTGCATATTTTTTGTCATGTATTAAGTTACCATCTGTTATATAAATCCACAATCATACTTCGTTCGAGTGGTCGTATTAGCGAGAATTTGTTTTGATAGAGCAGTATGACTTACAGGTAGAGCTCTGAAATTCTCATTTCGTCTCAACTTGTTTATTAGTACCATGTGGGTTTTGCAGATTAAGAGAAAGCAGATGGAAGCTGCCAGGCAGCAGGCCCTCCAACAGCAGCAACAGCAGCAGCAACAGAAATCCTGGACTAGTGCTATGTAAGTGTGTTAGCAGACAATTTCTGATTACCTATGCAAACAGTGTGCACCCAGAGGAGATACCAAGTAATTTGGCAAAAAAAATATTCCAAGATCCAAACTTTTAAGAGAAATGGTCAGAGTAAAACAAAACAAAATATAGCAAAACAAGTAAGTCTAGTATAAGAATTTTTGTCTTAATATTAATGGTACTTAATTATGTTTTGTAAATTTTAAAACTTTTTCATTTAAAAACCTCCATCTTATAATGGATATGCTTGTTATAGAATGCTTTAGATATGTACTTATTCCCCTTTATCATTTAACCCATTCCCTCATATTGACGCCTCTGCAAAAGTCACCTGTTGAAACCATTGTGACAAATAGAGCATTTAGGAGCTCTATTTATCACAATGGTTTCAAACTACAAAATACTAAATTTTTCCTTTTCTCTAGTTAATGCTCCTTTTTTAATAGATTTATTCAAAAAGGTTGGATCTAAAAATAACCTATGAGATAATGGGTTAATCCATAACCTAATGAATATTCAATAAGAAACACTAATTAGCTGACTTTTTATAAGTGCATAATGACCAAGGGAATTTTTACCATGGCATGATTGTATGTCATAAAGCAATAGATTCTTCCCATATAGAATGGCGGAGATCCAGATAAGATGTGTAAATTAAATGAATTTCAGGAATAACTGTTTTATTTATCCACCAAACTCTATGCTGTTACCACTCTTTAGAATCGTCTTTTCGAGACGATTCTAAAGAGTGGTCACAGTATAGAGTTTGGTGTAGAAATGATGAATTTAGTATTTGACTGTGCATGCTTATCTGTAGCTCAGGATCTGAGAAATAGAGGACCTGTTCTTGAACTGAAAAAAAAGTTCAATTCACACATCTTATCTATATTTCTGCTGATTGACGTGATTGTGATTGTGTTTGTTTTTTGTTAGGCTGGCAAAGAGTGGCAAGTCCACAAAGTCATTACTGGAGATCCAAGAAGAGCAGGCACGGCAGTTGGAAAGGGAACGGCAGAAACGAGAGGAAAATCAACAGCAGGCTGTTAAGGTAAGCCAAGCATACTTTATATATGCTTAATGTTTTCTGTATTGCAATTGCTCAACAATGATAAAGAAAAGACCTTTTAAACATACATTGGTACACTTCTTGCATATTTTAAGACATTCTTAACCCATTACCTCATAGGCTTATTTTAGATACAACCTCTTTGAATAAATCTACCGAAAAGGAGCATTAATTAGAGAAAAGTTGTTGTTTTTTAATTTTGTAGTTTGAAACCATTGTGATAAATAGAGCATTTGCTCCTGTAGGAGCAAATGCTCTATTTATCACAATGGTTTCAGTAAGTGACTTTTACAGAGTCGTCAATATGAGGGAATGGATAAATCTGTAGTGCAAACACCAACTTTCAGAAACGTTTAGCCATTATTTGGCTGTCCTTGAGCGCAAGGTGCTCAAGTTGAGCTTTTAGGATCATCTGTCATACATTTCCTTTAGTTTGTGTACCCTCTCGCACCCACATTTCTCAAGCAGTTTTAAGAAAACTGTAGGCATATGTATGGATAGACCATGTTTTATTATAGACAAAATTGGGCATGCAGGCCTAGATAGATGTGCCATGGATTTATAAAAAAAAATTGGCATGTTTTTACCCAGATGAAATCTGAAGGGATATACAAGTCGGCTTGTTGTGCATTGTCGTCATGATCAATCCATGCAAACTTTGGACTGAACTACTTCTCCAGTATTTTGCAACATTGTATGTTTAAGCACAGTACATGACATAACGTTTTTCTGGCCAGATGCAACATGGACAATTGGCAGTCATTTTGTGGTTTGCAATTACCTTGTGGAATGAAATAGGTCTTCATTTTTCATTGCATTTTGCTGAGGCGCAGTGCATGACATAATTATTTTTCTGATCAGATTCAAGAAGGTGGGCTGGTGGTCATTTTGCATTTGTAATTACCTCGCGGATTGAACCAGTTCTACAGTTTTTATGCATATTCTTGAAAACTCACAAAAGGTGATCAACATGTTGAAGCGCAGTTTGCAAGATTTGTTTCCACTGGTCAGAATTCCAAGATGGCTGACTTATGGTACCTTTATTTTTCACAAATCTTGATCATATTCAGATGTGTAGGTAGAAACTGTAGGGTTATATTACTGTTGTCTTTCACCATTCTCTACACTATAAGACAATCTTCTCTGAATACATCTGCTTACAGAGATAATTTACAGTGCTTCTCGATTGTATTTCAGAATTTGTCTCTCGGGGCAGCCACTGTTTGGGGCTCATCCCCACCGGTCAGCAACTGGGCCAATGAGGGGGCATGGGGGGCCCTGAAGACTGCACAGATGAACATGAACAACAACTCACTAGGCTTCTGGGATGATGCAATCATATCTTCATCAGGCCCAGTGAAGGTCGTTCCCCAAAAACAAGGGTCAGTATATATAAAGAGTGGATCATGCTAGAGATCACAATGGTTTTTGATTGAACTTATGATTGTCTATGCAAACAGTTTAGATATAGATGATACACAAGGTAAATCTGCATATCCTCAGGATCCATACTGACATTCGGACCAAAGGTATATTGTTAGAGGAGAAATGGTCGTAGAAATAAATCATTGTAACAAATAACAATATTTGCAGATTTTAATTATATAGAGTGAAAAGTGATGAATACGTATTATGACATTGTGAATATTTTTATTCCCCCAACGGCAGGCATATAGTAATCGCATTGTCCATCCGTCTGTCCTTCCATCCATCCCAAACTTCGTGTCCCTTCTATAACTTTTTTATCTGTGAATGGATTTCAAAATAACCTAGCATAAATGTTCACCACACAAAGACGATGTGTCGCATTCAACTCCCTGGTCCATGGGTCAAAGGTCAAGGTTACAGGGATATCCTTTGGGAGCATTTGTCCTGTGAATGTGACAGCTCTTGTTGTGTCACCTGCCGAGAGGCAATGTGTCACTTAGGGACCACTTTTTTATACGCCCACCTAATAAAGGTGGTCGTATATTGTCGTGGCCCTGTCCGTCCGTCCGTTCGTTCGTTCGTTCGTTCGTTCGTTCGTTCGTTCGTTCGTTCGTTCGTTCGTACGTTCGTTCGTTCGTTCGTTCGTTCGTCCGTCAACATTTTGTTTGTCCGCTGTTTTCTGGGAAAACTATTTGACAGATATTAATGAAACTTCACACAAATGTTAAATGCATCAAGATCTGAAGCTGAGTCGATTCTGAGGTTCATTTGATTTTTCATTTCAGAGTTATGGCCCTTGTCCTTAAAAAATATGCAAATAGTTTGTCCGCAGTTTTCTGGGAAAACTATTTGAGAGATATTAATGAAACTTCACACAAATGTTTAATGCATCAAGATCTGAAGCTGAGTCAATTCTGAGGTTCATTTGATTTTTCGTTTCGGAGTTATGGCCCTTTTACTTAAAAAATAATGCAAATACATGCAAATAGTTTGTCCGCTGTTTTCTGGGAAAACTATTTGACAGGTATTAATGAAACTTCACACAAATGTTTAATGCATCAAGATCTGAAGCTGAGTTGATTCTGAGGTTCATTTGATTTTTCATTTCAGAGTTATGGCCCTTGTCCTTAAAAAATATGCAAATAGTTTGTCCGCTGTTTTCTGGGAAAACTATTTGAGAGATATTAATGAAACTTCAACAAATGTTAAATGCATCAAGATCTGAAGCTGAGTCGATTCTGCGATCCATTTGATTTGTCATTTCGGAGTTATTGTCCTTTTACTTAAAAAATAATGCAAATACATGCAAATAGTTTGTCCGCTGTTTTCTGGGAAAACTATTTGAGAGATATTAATGAAACTTCACACAAATGTTAAATGCATCAAGATCTGAAGCTGAGTTGATTCTGAGGTTCATTTGATTTTTCATTTCAGAGTTGTGGCCCTTGTCCTTAAAAAATATGCAAATAGTTTGTCCGCTGTTTTCTGGGAAAACTACTTAGAGAGATATTAATGAAACTTCACACAAATGTTTAATGCATCAAGATCTGAAACTGAATTGATTCCGAGGATCATTTGATTTTTCGTTTCAGAGTTATGGCCCTTGTCCTTAAAAAATAATGCAAATAGTTTGTCTGCTGCTTTCTGGGAAAACTATTTGAGAGATATTAATGAAACTTCACAAAAAAATTAATGCATCAAGATCTGATGCTGAGTCAATTTTGAGGTTTATTTGATTTTTCGTTTTGGAGTTATTGCCCTTTTACTTAAAAAAAATGCAAATATATGCAAATAGTTTGTCCGCTGTTTTCTGGCAAAACTGTTTGACAGATATTAATGAAACTTCATACACATGTTTAATGCATCAAGACCTGAAGCTAAGTCGATTCTGAGGATCATTGGATTTGTCGTTTCGGAGTTATGGCCCTTGCACTTAAAAAAATAATGCAAATCTATGCAAATATGAGGATGGCCATAACTTTTTCATTTGAAATGATTTACTTCAATTTTTTTATATGGTTAAACCTTAATGTGAATTTTCACATATATTGCGGGGGTTTTGATATGTCATTTTATTCTAAAGTTATGGTCCTTGAACTTCGTGTGTTCGTTGCTTTGTTAGTCGGTAAACTTTTAGTTTGTCTGTTGTTTTCTGGGAAAACTATTAAAATGATATAAATGAAACTTAACACAAATGTTTTAAGCAACAAAATTTGAAGCTGAGTTTATTTTGAGGTTCATTCAGTTTGTCTTTACAGAGTTATGGCTGTTGCACTTTACAAAAATCTGCAAAAATGAGGATTAGCTGTAACTTTTTTATTTAATAAGATATTCACTTCATTTTTTAAAAAAATAGTATTACCTTAATATGGAAATCAAGATCTGAAGCACAGATTAGAAAATGTCAACACTTATAAGGCATGTTGAATCAGAGAAAGTTTGCAAGTGGGCGTATTATGTACCGTATGCGGTACTCTTGTTGCCGTCTGTCTGTCCGTCCGTCTGTCTGTCCATCACACTCTCTTTTTTTGGCTGTCATTTCTAAACTAATCATTATAGAGCTTTCAAATTTCACACATGGAACAAGCATGATGAGAGGAAGTGTCATGCACAAGGGGCACAACTCTAGCATCAATATATTTTGAGTTATTCCCCATTTTCATATTAATAATAAGTTTTTGTGTCAGCTGCGAGCAGGTGACACATGTGTTCCTCCGAACACTCTTGTTGGCTAAGATTTTACAATGGAATATGAACACAATTTTTTTGCCATGGTAGTAACTGTAGAATCAGATTCCAAAAGCAGACACAGCAGACCCTGATCAGACTGGTCTACTCTGTTTACAAAGGCATCTCTATCAGGGAAATGGTTCAGAAATGTTTATGTTGGTGTGCAGCTGAACAAACTGATTTATGCAACAGAAGGTACGGATAAGAGGACTCCTACAGTAGCCCACTGGTCTGAATATACAGTTTCATTTTGGTATGCATGGAATCTTCATTCCATGAGATTAAGAAAAAGCACTCTGTTGTTTGTTTCCAAATGTTTTCTGTTTTTAGCTCACCTGAGCCAAAGGCTCAAGGTGAGCTATTGTGACCGCCTGTCGTCCGTCGTCCGTCTGTCCGTCTGTCCGTCCGTCTGTCCGTTCACTTTTATTTCAAATGTCTTCTTCTCCTAAACCACTGGGAGGATTTCAACCAAATTTCACAGAAATGTACCTTAGGATGTCCTCTATCAGTTTTGTTAAAATCATGACCCCCGGGCAAAAAATGGCCCCGCCCCACTACTTTTACAGGTTTTTTTTTTAAATCTTTAAAAATCTTCTTCTCTGAAACCACAATTTCTAGAGCTTTGATATTTGGTATATAGCATCATCTGATGGTCCTTTACCAAGTTTGTTAAAATGATGACCCCCGGGCCAAAAATGGCCCTGCCCTGGGGCTTGTAGTTTTTACATAGACTTATATAAGGAAACCTTTAAAAATCTTTGTCTGAAACCACATAATCTAGAGCTAAGATATTTGGTATGAAGCATCACCTAATATACCACTACCAGGTGTGTTCAAATAATGACCCCTGGGCCATAAATGGTCTCACCCTGGGGTTTTATGCTACTTAACATCAGAATCTGTAACACTTAAAAGGTAATTTCCTCACAGTTATTTCCCTTGTCCCATCAGCATAGCCATAAGGGACAAAGGGAGATAACTGCATTGGAGTGCTAGTATCATTCTATTTATAACTATTTATAGTAAAATGTTGAAGGTGAATCAGTGTAGCTGTTTTAGAAGGCATAGAAACATCTATCAAATTCCATTAGCAAATAACAGACCTTGATCCTATAGGAGCCACCTTATCTGGGTCTACTCTGTTTGCAGATGCATGAAAACAAGTTTATATGAGAGAAATTAAGGGTTAAATATCAACTCCAGATCCTAAACTGCAGACCAGCAGCATTTCAAAGATTACAGCTGCTGGTCAGTAAAATCTCTCCAGGTCAATGCCTGACTCTTAACTCTTTGCATGCTAGTGGTGAAACTGTGATTACCTATGCCAACAGTTTGGATCCAGATGAGAGGCCGCATACTGCGGCATCTCATCAGGATCCAAACTGTTTGTCATCTTAACCATATTTTTGCAAAAAAATGAAAGTAAGTTTATTTTAAGAATTGAAGCAGATGACAATAACTTTTTGTTGCAGACGAAACATTAAAGGCATTTTGACCCATTAACCCCAGTGTGTAGTGTGAGTGATGTTACATGGTGTGTTCCAATGTCTCTCAAATTAGATGTGAGAGATATAGGAAAGTAACAATTCAGCCAATCAAGGAAAATGATCACCATCTAGACTTTTGATCTGGGTCCAAACCCAACTGATGTAAGTCATGGTAATGTTTAAGAAAACTGTGAAAACATGATTATGCAATGGCCCAACTGATATAAGTCATGGTAATTCTTAAGAAAACATGATAATCCCCCCCCCCCCCCCCCCCCCCCCCCCTAACAATGATAGGTGTTAAACTTACTACTGTGGATTAAGTCTGCTGCCCCAAAAAGCATTGTAAATATAACTTTTTTTTAGCTCACCTGAGCCAAAGGCTCAAGGTGAGCTATTGTGACCGCCTGTCGTCCGTCGTCCGTCTGTCCGTCTGTCCGTCCGTCTGTCCGTTCACTTTTATTTCAAATGACTTCTTCTCCTAAACCACTGGGAGGATTTCAACCAAATTTCACAGAAATGTACCTTAGGATGTCCTCTATCAGTTTTGTTAAAATCATGACCCCCGGGCAAAAAATGGCCCCGCCCCACTACTTTTACAGGTGTTTTTTTTAAATCTTTAAAAATCTTCTTCTCTGAAACCACAATTTCTAGAGCTTTGATATTTGGTATATAGCATCATCTAATGGTCCTTTACCAAGTTTGTTAAAATGATGACCCCCGGGCCAAAAATGGCCCTGCCCTGGGGCTTGTAGTTTTTACATAGACTTATATAGGGAAACCTTTAAAAATCTTTTTGTCTGAAACCACATAATCTAGAGCTAAGATATTTGGTATGAAGCATCACCTAATATACCACTACAAGGTGTGTTCAAATAATGACCCCTGGGCCATAAATGGTCTCACCCTGGGGTTTTATGCTACTTAACATCAGAATCTGTAACACTTAAAAGGTAATTTCCTCACAGTTATTTCCCTTGTCCCATCAGCATAGCCATAAGGGACAAAGGGAGATAACTGCATTGGATTGCTAGTATCATTCTATTTATAACTATTTATAATAAAATGTTGAAGGTGAATCAGTGTAGCTGTTTTAGAAGGCATAGAAACATCTATCAAATTCCATTAGCAAATAACAGACCTTGATCCTATAGGAGCCACCTTATCTGGGTCTACTCTGTTTGCAGATGCATGAAAACAAGTTTACATGAGAGAAATTAAGGGTTAAATAAACAACTCCAGATCTGCAGACCAGCAGCAGGTCAAAGTTACAGCTGCTTGGCAGTAAAATCTCTCCAGGTCAATGCTGACTCTTAACTCTTTGCATGCTAGTGGTGAAACTGTGATTACCTATGCAAACAGTTTGGATCCAGATGAGAGGCCGCATACTGCGGCGTCTCATCAGGATCCAAACTGTTTGTCATCTTAACCATATTTTTGCAAAAAAATGAAAGTAAGTTTATTTTAAGAATTGAAGCAGATGACAATAACTTTTTGTTGCAGACGAAACATTAAAGGCATTTTGACCCATTAACCCCAGTGTGTAGTGTGAGTGATGTTAAATGGTGTCTTCCAATGTCTCTCAAATTAGATGTGAGAGATATAGGAAAGTAACAATTCAGGCAATCAAGGAAAATGATCACCATCTAGACTTTTGATCTGGGTCCAAACCCAACTGATGTAAGTCATGGTAATGTTTAAGAAAACTGTGAAAACATGATTATGAAATGGCCCAACTGATATAAGTCATGGTAATTCTTAAGAAAACATGATAATGCATTTGCCCCCCCCCCCCCCCCCCCCCCCCCCCCCCCTTTTTCATAAAATTTGATGACAACACATTAAAAAGTTCTAAAATGTCTGAATCTTGTATGATATTAATGAAATAACTAAGTAAATATAACTTCATTATAACAGTAGAGGTAACTCTTCTCAATTTCAATTGTTAAAAATACTAATGACCCGTTTAATTGAATTATCTTCAGATATTCACACCTAGAGCTAGAATTATTTCTAAACACCTATTAACCCTTAACTTGTTTGCTTTGACAAAAATTGATCTGGGACCACTCTTGTTTGCTAATGCTTAAAAAAAATTTATTGCCATAAATAGAAGTTTTAGCTTTGAAAAAAACTGTAAAATCAAATCTATATCTTGTCAAATGTAAAAAGAGCAGACCCTGATCAGACAGCTTCTATAGCAGCCGTCTGATCTAGTCTACTCTTATTTTTATGCCCCCAAAGCTAGGCTTTGGCGGCATATAGTGATCGCACCGTGCGTGTGTGGGTGGGTGTGTGGGTGGGTGGGTGGGTGTGTGGGTGGGTGGGTGTGTGGGTGGGTGGGTGTGTGGGTGTGTGTACCTTTTGTCCGGAGTATATTTCCTTTGTCACATCAGCTACGGATACCAAATTTGGTGTGTGAGTTCATCTTGGGATGGGGGAGTGTCGCGTACCATTTTCATGTCACTGTGACCTTGACCTTGACCTTTGACCTTGATTTTACATAAAGCTTGTCCGGAGCATATCTCCTTTACCTTACCAGCTACAGATTCCAAATTTGGTGTATGAGTTCATCTTGGGATGGCGGAGTGTCGCGTACCATTTCCAGGTCACTGTGACCTTGACCTTGACCTTTGACCTCGATTTTAAAAAAAGCTTATGCCTTACCAGCTACAAAAAGCTTGTCCGGAGTATATCTCCTATACCTTACCAGCTAAGGATTCCAAATTTGGTGTGTTAGTTCATCTTGGGATGGAGGAGTGTCGCGTACCATTTTCAGATCACTGTGACCTTGACCATGACCTTTGACCGATTTTACAAAAAGCTTGTCCGGAGCATATCTCCTTTACCTTACCAGCTACATATTCCAAATTTGGTGTGTGAGTTCATCTTGGGATGGCGGAGTGTCGCGTACCATTTCCAGGTCACTGTGACCTTGACCTTAACCTTTGACCTCGATTTTAAAAACCGCTTATACCTTACCAGCTACAAAAAGCTTGTCCGGAGTATATCTCCTATTCCTTACCAGCTAAGGATTCCAAATTTGGTGTGTGAGTTCATCTTGGGATGGAGGAGTGTCGCGTACCATTTTCAGATCACTGTGACCTTGACCATGACCTTTGACCGATTTTACAAAAAGCTTGTCCGGAGCATATCTCCTATACCTTACCAGATACGGATTCCAAATTTTGTGTGTGAGATCACCTTCAGATGGCGGAGTGTCGCGTACCATTTTCAGGTCACTGTGACCTTGACCTTGACCTTCGACCTCGATTTTACAAAAAAGGTTGTCCAGAGAATATCTCCTATACCTTACCAGCTACGGATTCCAAATTTAATGTGTGAGTTTATCTTGGGATTGCGGTGTGTTGCGTACCATTTTCAGGTCACTGTGACCTTGACCTTTGACCTAGATTTTACACAAAGCTTGTCCGGAGCATTTCTCCTATACCTTACCAGCTACGAAATCCAAATTTGGTTTGTGAGTTCATCTTGGGATGGCGGAGAGTCGTGTACCATTTTCAGATCACTGACCTTGACCTTGACCTTTGACCTCAATTTTACAGTCCGGAGCATATCTCCTATATCTTACCAGATACAAAAAGCTTGTCCAGAGCATATCTCCTATACCTTAAACGTTGACAATCAATCCAGGGTCCTTTTTAACGTTGAGAATGACTTAGGGTCCTTTTTAACTAAGTTTTGACGCTTGGCTCTTTTCTTAGCTATCATAATCGTCAAAGGTTCTGTTTCTAATGTTAAGAACTGACTCCTGTGTCATTTTTAACAGCATCAAAATTTCATGTTACACCTGCATTACATTGTATTGTTTTTCCGCCAAAATGCATTTCGGTGTCAAACACTTTGGGGGCATTTGTCACCCGTGACGACTTTCTTGTTAATGTGTAAAACACATTATTTCTCTGAAGAGAAGTTTTTGCTTTGACAAAAACTGTAGAATCCGATCTATATTGTGTCAAAAGAAACAGAGAAGACCCAGATCAGACAGCTTCCGTAGGAGTCGTCTGATCTGAGTCTACTCTGTTTGCTAATGCATAAAAACAGCTTTATATGAGGGAAAGGGTTAAACGATTTTTAAAGATATTCTTATTGGTCATTTCACACAAAAACTGGCATTATGTACTGCCTAGCACTCTATTTGCCTATATACCTGGGTCAAGGTATAATTGCATAGCTTTATTGAAGTCATTTGAATTTCTCAAAGACCAGTTTTAGGCATTTTGAGCTAAGGCAAAAATGGCACAAGTTGTAAACAGTTTAGGTCTTGGTCAACCAGTCACTTGGTATTAGTTCTGAATTCAGTTCAAGTTTATTCAGCAGTTAAAGGGTGAAAGCAGTGCACTAAGCTTATTTCATCTGCTAGAAATGTTGTCCACTGAAAAATTAACATGTCAATATACATGTATTACTGTAACTCAGGTGAGTGATATAGGGCCAATGGCCCTCTTGTTATAAAATTTGATGACAACACATTAAAAAGTCCTAAAATGTCTGAATCTTGTATGATATTAATGAAATAACTGAGTAAATATAACTTAATTATAACAGTAGACGTAACTCTTCTCAATTTTAATTGTTAAAAATACTAATGACCCATTTAATTGAATTATCATCAGATATTCACACCTAGAGCTAGACTTATTTCTAAACACCTACTAAAGACTACTTTTGTTTGCTAATGCTTAACAAAATTGTTAATGCCATAAATAGAAGTTTTAGCTTTGAAAAAAACTGTAAAATCAAATCTATATCTTGTCAAATGTAAAAAGAGCAGACCCTGATCAGACAGCTTCTATAGCAGCCGTCTGATCTAATCTACTCTTATTTTTAATGTGTAAAACACATTATTTCTCTGAAGAGAAGTTTTTGCTTTGACAAAAACTGTAGAATCCGATCTATATTGTGTCAAAAGAAACAGAGAAGACCCAGATCAGACAGCTTCCATAGGAGTCGTCTGATCTGAGTCTACTCTGTTTGCTAATGCATAAAAACAGCTTTATATGAGGGAAAGGGTTAAACGATTTTAAAGATATTCTTATTGGTCATTTCACACAAAAACTGGCATTATGTACTGCCTAGCACTCTATTTGCCTATATACCTGGGTCAAGGTATAACTGCATAGCTTTATTGAAGTCATTTGAATTTCTCAAAGACCAGTTTTAGGCATTTTGAGCTAAGGCAAAAATGGCACAAGTTGTAAACAGTTTAGATCTTGGTCAACTAGTCACTTGGTATTAGTTCTGAATTCAGTTCAAGTTTATTCAGCAGTGAAAGGGTGAAAGCAGTGCACTAAGCTTATTTCATCTGCTAGAAATGTTGTCCACTGAAAAATTAACATGTCAATATACATGTATTACTGTAACTCAGGTGAGCGATATAGGGCCAATGGCCCTCTTGTATACAACGATGGATCAGTCCACCTTGACAATTCAGCATGCAAAGGACTAATGTGCCATTGAAGCTGATGTTTTACTTTGAACTTGTCTGGTTTCAGGAAAAAGAGTGCAGAGTTCCCAGCTTTGAGTGAGGACCGGTCTAACAAGACCAAGACCATTGTCCAGAGCAAACCCAAAGCATCTAAATCGAAGAAGGATGAGGTAAGCAGTGATATTCTTTCCAGGCTACTTCAGCTCTATATGAAAGTATTGTGTTGGTCAACGGGAAAACATTTCTTAATGCACTCTCACTCATGGCATGTTTGAATTCATTAACCTCTGGAATACTCAATTTTCAAAGTGGAATGGTCCATCACAGTTGAATGATTGAGTCCATTCAGTATGAAAGGATTAAAATTAATAGAGCTTTTTGAATGACAGTGCAGACCCAGATTAGTGAAGTGCTGTGATCTAGATCTACACCACTTGCAAATGTCACCATTCCTTTTTTGCATTTAAGTGGTTGAGAAATTTTTTTTACAGTTCGATGTGTTATATTTTATAATCATGTTATATTACTCCTTATTTCCTTAACCCATTCCCTCCTGGATTATTTTTAGACCCAACTTCTTAAAATAGATCAACTTAAAAGTAGCATTTACTAGAAAAAAATAATATTTTCAGAATTATATAGTTTTGAAACCAATGAATAGAGCTTTTGCTTCAAAAAGTGACTTATGCAGAGGTATCATACGGCGTCAGTAGGAGGGAATGGGCTGATCGGTACATGCTAAGTAATGTTGTTTGCAGTAGTTTCGAAACTATTGAATTTCTTACTGATTTTTTTGCAGAAGTTGAGCCTGAGTGACAGACAGTTTAGATCTAAGGGCAAGCCTCACATTTTGTAGGGTCTGATCTTAATCCAAACTGTTTGCATAGGGAAAAAATGGCGAGAGAAACTCCTGCTAGCATTCAAAAACAGCTTTCAGTACCAATAGGTTATCAAAAAAAGGACCAACCCTTAATTGACAGAACAAGTGCAATACCTTTTGTCTTGATCACACACCAAGAACCTGTAGGACACTAAATAGTTCCTGCAAATCTTGAGAGAATAGGTTAACACATAACCCCTTAGTGTTGCATTTTTTGCGCCTTTATAAAATTCACATTGTGAAACTATTGTGATAAGAGCAAATGCTCTATTTATCTCAATGGTTTCAATACAACACAATTCTATAACTCTCGTTTCTATAGTTAATGCTCCTTTTCGGTAGATTAATTCAAAAAGGTTTGGCCTAAAAATAGCCTAGGAGAGAATGAGTTAAAAAGACTTAGTATGAAGGAAAGGGTTTATTTTAATTGATTGGAAAACATTTTGCAAAGATGACTATGTGAATACCTTTGTAAACAGTTTGGATCCAGAACTGGGTCTCATTAGGATACAAACTATTTGACATTCATTTTGTGTATCTGTAGAAAAAAAAGAGGGCTAATGTTTGTTAAATGCAATGTAGGCCAAGCTTTTTATATTGGAACCAGAGCAGTAGATAAGGGTGTATATTTCAAATACTAAAATTGCCATTTATCCAGTGACTCCTGTTGTGTGATGTCTCTTAAAATTCGTCTGAAAGATTCATAGGAGTGGTCACAGTATAATGTTTGGTGGAATCATAATGGAACTCATCTGGAAAATGTTTTGACTTTACTCATGTTATCTGGGCCTCTGACTGAACGTTGATTTAGGGTGATAAAGATTAATTGCTATAATATGATGGATGGAATTTTTCCAGGAGGCTGCTCAGAGACTGTTCCAGTCAGCAAAGCCAGAGGATGATTTTACCCAGTGGTGTGAGAAACAATTGAAGACTATGGCCACTTCTGTTGACAGTGAGTCTTCCGTTCCTTGTTATAATAGGAAACCTGTTAAACTTACTTCAGATTTACCCGAAGTGTATATTGTGGGACCAGATGAGTCAAGTAACTCAAGATCTCACCAAACTGTTGAACATTCTGATTGGTTTTGGAAAGAATTTGAACAAAGGTCACTTTTAGACAGATTGTCAGTTGGTACAGGATAAGATTTGATAGAGGTGCTAAATGTTAAAGAATTCCAATAGAAAAATTATAGGAAACAGGAATCCTCTTTCATGTTTCATAACTTGTTTCTTCAAATTTTTATTTAAATATCAACTTTTCACTAGATGCAGCACACACTTGACTGTGTTCTCATTACATAATTCATTGATGATAGAGATATGTTTAATGATGGAAATGATTTGACTCATTTTCAAGGAGTGTAGACCCAGATCAGAGGGTGTCTGGAGAAGCCATCTGACTGGGGTCTGCACCGTTTGACATTCTTAATTGACATTCAGTATTTAAAGTTAGTTACTGACTCTCTATTTATGTTGTTTTTTCTGTATTTCAGTCCCAACTTTTGTAGCATTTCTGCAAGAGGTGGAATCTCCTTATGAGGTGAGAGCTTTTAACAGAATTTTGTCGTAAATAAACAACATATAGTGAATAAGTACTTCATTAATTTTGATAAGCTCATATTTTTCTATAATTTTGTAGTTTTAAAATTCTAAAATATGGAAAACTCTTTGTTTATGTTACAGTTGTTACTATGTTTTCATACTTTGTAGCTATAAAGGTCAATTATGAAAATGCATATGAATTCTGCTTTAAAAAAGATTCTGTATAAAAAAAATCTTTTATATCTTTTAAACAGTTCAGAGAGTTCACCCGTGCTAGGGGTGGAATCAACTAGTGTTTCAAATGAATCTGCATTTCTTGCAAAGGCTTCTATCATTATCAGTCAGAGTTTGCAAAGAATTACATTGGTGTGTCATTGCTTGCAGTTATTGAAACCCTTGTAAAAACCTGGTTTGATAAACACCTTCAGATTGAATCCACTTGCCTGTAAAATGCAAGATAGTTTCACAGAAAATCATCTTTCAAACTAGTTCTTGCCAAATTGAATCAGTTGAGATAAGATGTCTAAATTAAACAAAAAAAAATCAAGAATAATTTCTTCATTTCTCCACCAAACCCTATGTTCGAGACAATTCTAAAGAGTGGTCACCACATAGGGTTTGGTGGAGAAAAGACGATTTCAGTGTTTGAGTATGCGCCTTTATCTGTAGCTCTGTGAATGCAATGTTTTCAGATGCAAATTTGTTTGATTGATTTCTAGATAATAAGCGTTCTGGATATTTGTGGCCTTGACTGACTAGACACTACTTTGTATGACGTGTGTTTCAGGTACATGATTATGTGAGGTCATACCTGGGTGAAAACAAGGCAGCTGAGGATTTTGGCAAGGCGTTCCTGGAGAAGAGGAGTCAGTACAGGAACAAGAGTAGACCAGTTGCTGAGGTTAGAGTTGGATAAAAACACTAAAACCTTTCTACAACTGTTTATAAGAGGCATATCAGTCTATCCAAACTTTTTTCTTAGTCAAATGTTGTCTTGTTACTTGTTAATACCCCTTTTCTTCATATAAAGGCATTTGTATGCATTTGCAAACAGAGTAGGCCCTGATCAGATGGCTCCAGTAGGAATTCTGATGGAATTTATTGGATCTGTTCTTTAGTTTCTAAAATATGTACAATGTTCCCCCTACATATCACATTATAACTATTTTGTCCATGAATATTCAGTAGGTTTTGAAATTTGTAATATAGAATTAGGAAAGGGTTAGAATCTCCTCAGAGGGGCTATTGTAATGAATACCTATTTGGCGGACAAATATTATAATATTTTACCCAATCATTGGCCATAGATTAAGGTGCATATTCAAGTACTAAAATCGTCATTCCTCTATCAAACCCTATATTACAACCATTCTTTAGGATACCTGTGAGGCAATTCTAAGGAGTGGTCACAACGTCGGGTTTCGTGAAGAGATAAAGAGATATTTTTGAAATAATATTATCTATGGCTGCTTATCAGTGTGTGTCCGTAGATAGAGCTTGTATGACTTTTATATTAATTGGAATATTTTAAATCGGCATTTTGTAAAAATAATCCTGATTAACCCTTTCCTTCATATAACACCTTTTTACACGCCTTTGCAAACGGAGTAGACCCAGGTTCTGCTCTGTTTCCTAATGATATTGTAATAGATATGGCTCTACAGTTTCTTCCAGTATCAAAATACACTGCAGACCTATGCCATTACAAAATTTCAGCTAATAAATATTGATGATGTCATTATTTTTAGCTCCACTTTTTCAAAAAGTGGAGCTATTGTCATGACCCTCTCGTCGGCGTCTGCGTCTGCGTTGGTTAACCTTTTTGTTAAGGTCCTTTTCTCAGAAACCATCAAAGATATTTGGTTCATATTTGGTATGTATGTTTACTATCACAAGGGAAACCCATTTCACAAGGGTAGGTAACCCTAAAATTAAATTTGCTATAGTTATGCCCCTTTTTCAACTTCGAATTTTCATTGTTGGTTCAGTTTTATGTTCAGGTCCACGTCTCAGAAACTGTCCAAGATATTTGGTTCATCTTTGGTATACATATTAACTATTACAAGGGGGACCCATTTCACAAGGGCAGGTAACCCTTAAATTAATTTTGCTGTTGTAATCTCCCCTTTCTGACTTAGACTTCCACTACACTATCCAGCACTAAAGAAAGTGGAGCGCGCTGTCTGCGGACAGCTCTTGTTTATATGAATATTCAACAGGGAAAGGGTTAAAGAACTTGTTTTTCATCAGTTCTTAACTGGAATTATTCTGTCTTTTGCAGGATAGCATTTGGGGACCAGCACCTGCCATCACCCCACGGGAATTACGCCAACCACCTGTCTCTTTTATTGACGGTGATCAGAAGAGCAAAGCAAACAAGAAGAAAAAGAACAAGATGACAAAAATTGACTCCAGTATCTTAGGCTTCACCGTTCATGCAGCCCCAGATCGCATTGTCGGCGAGATTGAAAACGTCGAAACTGGGGGTGCTCGATGAAGGAGATAATTGTCAGACTGGATTACTTTTGTTTTTTACAACTTGCTTTGCGTGCTTGTTACTGGTGTGGGTAAAACTGTTGAACATTTGTTGCTGAAAATAAGAATGGAGGACTGGTCTTCATTTTAATGCATTATGACAGCAAAGATAATGTTTTCCCACCACCGTTTGGCGGTATGGATTGTGTGTAACCCCCTGTAGGAAGACGTGCGCCCAGGGCCTTGAGCTGTCTCGGTTTTAGAGTGCAAATGGGCGTAGGGGAAGACTATGGCAAGACAGTCAAGTATATAAACAACAAAGGAGCATCCTCACAGGAAAAGCGTCGTCAGGCCTTTGTAAACAGTGTCGACTGAGACCAGCCACTCTTATAGACGTGGTATCTACGTTGTTTTCTGGCTAGTCTGGTTCTTCACTGTTTGCGAAGTCTGGGAGAAACTATTTCTAGTGGGACAGCTCAAATAGATGATTGGTGCAAGGTTTGGCTGATTTAGGAAGACTGAAAAGTTTATTAGTATCATCTTTGTCAGTTGAAGAGAAAATAGGAGGAAAAGAAAAACAGTGGAGATGTGTCCAGGAGAGGCTAGATACATGAAGTATTATAAACAAGGTTTTATAGTCACTAAATCAAGACAAAAATTGATTTTTTTATTGGCAGCTGTGGATAGCTACAGATGTACACAGTCTCCTTTGCGCAGATATACAACCTTTTTAAACCAGACCTCTTTTTTAAATAGTTTTTAATAAATAATTAGTCTTACTATTTAAAAGGATTTTTTCCAGAAAATTGTTATTTGTTAAAATTTCTGAATTGCCTTTTTGTCTCACTCACTCTAAGTTTTTATACAATGGATATCATATAGTTGAACTTCGATATCTCGAACTTCAAGTGATCTCAAACTTCAAGGGACACATACAAATTACTTCGAGATAACAGAGGTTTGAGTAAGCCTATTTCTAATATGAACAATTTCTCGACTTCACAGCTTAATGCAGGTCTAGAGTAATACTGAAAGCTCCTGTAGGAACTCTCTGCTGATCTTTCGACCTGCATTAGGCTGTCACATGTGTTTCTAGATATGGGTAGTGATACAGTTTAGAACAATTCTGTATGGTAAATTTTGGAAGGACCGAACTTTTACTTTGAGTTGTCCCAAAGTTTGAGTTATCCTAGTTTGAAATATCGGAGTTCAATATAATTGCTAGCACAAATCATGCTCAAATTACAGGATATAACACCTTGGAATGCGGGAAAGAAGTATACTGGCATTAATAGCAAACAATGTAGACCAAGATCAGAGGACCTGATCAGTGTTTGCAGTATTTGTCATTAAAAATCCTGTTGCAATTTATACCCTTCTGTACTGAATGGATTCATTCGTTAATAATGGAATTCTTTTTAAAACTTCGGCATTCAAAGCATTAATTTATTTAAAGGTATGACCTGAGACTTATTTCTAGATTATTTTCCTAGGAACTGGCTTTATTGTCCTTGTGGAGGACAAAAGTGTTCGCATTTTTCAGCATTAAAATTTGTTCCGATCTTTTCCATACCATGACAATGACTTTCTCTAATGATTTCAAATGGCAGTATACTTAATAAGAGCGTTTGTTTATTTTTCTGAGCTTTTTTTTTAGATCCATGCATGAATTTTATACCCTTGCCAAACAAGTTGGGGGCCATATGGGATATTTTTTGTTATCTGACCCCTTTGTGCCCCAAACTGAATTGATAATGCATTGAAACTTTGCTCTGCATGTGTAGTTATCATTCATTGACTCGGCAGACAGAACTATCACATATCTGTTGTTAACCCTTTCCCTGTTGCATAATCATGTAAGAAATGATGGCATCATGAATATTGATTAGATGATTTTTTATGATGGCATAATTTTATGTACACAGGATGTTTTTGCTGAGGCAGAAACTAGAATCAGATCTGTATTATACCATAAGCAAACAGAGTAGATCCTGATCAACGTCTGATCTGGGTCTACTCGGTGTGCAAATGAAAAGGCGTTTATATGAATGAAGAGTTTGATCAATTGAGAAAAAGGAAGAGAAAAATGAAGACAACATTTTTAACTGAAGAAATTTCATTGGCAGGCTCAAAGTCATATGCACACAGGAATTTTGGGCCATGACAGAAAATCAGATCAATATACATGTAATTTAAAAAAAAACAATCCGAGCATACCCAGATCAGCTGACTCCTACAAGGGCTTCTGATCTGGGTCTAATCTGTTTGCAAATGCATTCAAAAGCATCTCTATCAGGTAAAGGGTTAAACAAACATATTTTTCAACCTTTTCCCTAGTTTATACTCTTTTTTCTTACCGGTGAAATTCTACATGCATATATCATTCATCTAAACATACTTTGTGTTCACTTAAAGCCTGATGATTGAGTTAAGGCAACAAAGTATCTCTGTTCATCTCAAAAGTGATGATTAGGTAAGAATTCAGAAAATACTTGTGATTTTTGTTTTAACACTTGAAGAATATGGGACAGAGAATGTTTTGTCCTTTTGCTGACAAATTTAATTAACTTTTGAGCTTTAACTCCAGCTGAATATTCATGCAAGACTCCTACCATTATGATTATTGATTAATTTATTGTATCAAAATTATAAAATAAGGAAATGTATTGCAATTACAGTAAAACCTCTCTTATTACGGCCACTAAGTTGTGTTAATTTGTTGGTATTTAGGGCAGGTGGCTGCTTAAAGCAAGGTTCACCTTGCTTTAAGCAGCAACCTGCCTTTGACACAAACTACATGATGTAATTTAGTGGCTGTTATAGAGTGGTTTTACTGTACAATTGAGAATCAAATCTATATTGTATAAGCAAACAAGAGTGTGCCCTGGCTCTAATCTCTGCAAAAGCTTAACCCTTTACTCCATGAATATTCATGTAAGATTTAGTTATAACGTGAACATTAACTGGATTATTTTTAGCTCGTCTGTTTCGAAGAAAAGTCGAGCTACTGTGATCAATGGGTCTTAGTCGTCGGCGTTGTCGGCGTGCAAAAACTTTAATGTAGCTCATTACTCGAAAATTATAGAAATTATAACCTAAAATTCATAGGTTAGTAGATCTCATTGAGGGGAAGGCCCCCTACATAAGAACTATAACTCTTGATTTCAAATATTTGGAGTTATGGCCCTTTATGGTTTTCATTTTTTTTAAATTTAGCAAGTACCAAATCAGATGAGTATTGGCTCCGCACGCGGCTTTTGTTTAAAATGACATATTTACAAATGGAATATTTTGCCAAAGCAGACGCAGTAAAATCAGATCTTTATACATGTAAATGCAAAAGCAAACAGAGCAGACCCTGATGAGGCGGCTCCATCTGATCTGGGTCTACTCTGTTTGGAAAGGCATAGAAAAGCATATTATGGAGTATAGGGTTTAAGGTCGAGAAAGGTAAAGTGAAGGGTTAAGTGGTATAGATCACCTTGGAAATGCAAATATGTCTCTAGACCTGGAGAAAGTTTGATTACAGATGGATACTCGCAATCTCATTTTTCACTAATCCTAACTACGTGTAGTTATGTGAATTAGATCATATTCAAAATTAATTCAAGCTAAATGGTCCTGATTTTATTCAAGACCAGCATACATTGTCAGTTTACCAAATAGAGTTCAATATGTGTTGCCTGCCAAGACGGTGAATATGTAGGGAGTACTTTGGCATTGTAGGATTAATGTGGACATTGTCCAGTATTATTTATTTGTTTTACATACTTAACCCTTTTCTCCATAGACACCTTTATACACCTTTTGCAAACAAAGTATACCCAGATCAGATGGCTCCTGTAGGAGCCATCTGATCAAGGTCTGCTTTGTTTGCTGATAAAATACATTAGATCTGACTACGTGCTGATGGAATACATTAGATCTGATTCTGTACTATTTACCATAGTTCTGTATTCACTTGTTTTATATAGCAGTATAAAATGAAGTAATGTTCATCATTGGTGGACTATACATGGAGTAAAGGGTTAATGACCATATTTTAGTGAATGAAGAGAAAAATGTAATTTTCCTAAAGGAGCTGCCTGATCAGGGTCTGCTCTGTTTGCTTATGAAATTATATAGATTCTACAGTTTCTGCTTGTGTCCAAACATCCTGTGTACATATGCCAGCATAAAAACTTGAGCTAATAAATATTCATGATGTCATTATTCTTTACGTAAGTATTAAACGGGGGAAGGGTTAAGGTCAGGAAAAAGTGAGATTAATTTTTGATGATTTAGAAGTCAGTATACAAACAGTATAGAGATATTCACTGTTGTGCTTAACCCTTTATTCAATGAATATTCATGAAAGAAATTTTGACGTCATGAATGTATAATTGTTATATTGGCACATGGACACGGGATTTTTTTGGCCATGGCAGAAACTGTAGAATCATATCTACATTATGTCATCAGCAAGCAAAGCAGACCCTGATCAGATGGTTCCTACAGGAGCTGTCTGATCTGGGTCTGCTCTGTTTGCAAAAAGCGTAGAAAGGCATATTTATGGAGTAAAAGCTCTACCCTTTCAACAGAAGGTAACATCCATGTAAAAAATGTTGCATGCTTCATTTCTAAAAGTGCATTTCTCCTCCATATCTTTACAAAAAGCAGTGGCAGTGTGTTAGGTAATATTGTTTGGATCCTGATAAGACTCCAAGTAACTTAGTAGTTCATCTGGATCCAAACCAATAATAGAGGTTAAATGGGTATTAAGTGTTAAAATAGTTCAGTTGCAAGGAAAAATTTCTTTCTTCCTTTCTTCATTTTGAAGATAACGGTTATAGAAGTTGTAGAGAAAAGCTCCCATTGCATACAATAAGTTCTCGGATAGATTTCTTAAATTAGCACATAGAACAGTGCTTAAATTGGTTGTCTGCTTGAGTTTATTCGTGTTGAAAAGACAATTTTAGTTTCAAACAGTTTGGAACCTGATAAGGTGTCAAGTTGATCAGTATGTGACATAGATTCAGAATGTTTAGCATAAATTATGAAAAATTCGCCCATACTTAAAATGGAGTTAATTTGCTGTATTTAACTCGCTGCACTCTGAGCAATTGTCATCTGCAAATATTGTCATCTGCTTCACTTCTAAAATTAATTTCTCTTGCATTTCTTTTTAATAATAGTATCATTGTCAAACAGTTTGGATCCTGATGAGACTCAGTGGTCTCATCTGGACAGAGCTACAGATAACATACTCAGATACTAAAACCGTCATTTCTCCACCAAACCCTATGTTATCACCATTCTTTAGAATTGTCTCAGCGAGACGATTCTAAACAATGGTTACAACATAGGGTTTGGTTCAGAAATAAAGAAGTTATTCTTGAAAATGTTTCAATTTGTGAATCTTATCTGGACCTCAGTCTGGATCTGAATTGATTGCAAAGGTTGCCACAAATTTGCCAGTGGGGTGTTGAAGGTTAATAGACCATTAGCATGGCAATGTTTTCAAAGGTTTTAGTATAAATACTCTTTGTTTGTTAATCATGACAGAAACCTGTGATTAGAATGCAAAAACTAAAATGATTTTAGTAAAAAAGTATTTAGATATAAAAACATGAAATATGAGTATATTGTTGTTTTAAAGAAAATTGAGAAAATGGCTCTTGTTAAATTAATAAAAAAGTATCTCAATAAAGAGATGAAATCAATGGAGTCGTCTGTCTTTCAATGTTTATGCCAAACGTTTTGACTGCAGCCTACTTCTAAAAGTAATATTCTTGCACAAAACGTGCTGTTGTAGTCCCGCTAGACCATGTATTAGCAAGGCGATTCTCGTGCTCAGGCGCTGTTGTTGACCGGTATTAATTATACCTATTCGGGGCCCAAGGTAAACAATGGACGTGAAAATGCCATAGTGTTTTGGCCTAAGCTATGTGAAAGGTGCTAGTATTTAAGGGACTATTTCAAGTGATAGACATTTTGAATGAAATTCCGTGTAAACGGTATTTGATACCATCATGAAATGACGTCAGAAAGAAAAACAGTAGCCCGGAAACAGCATAAATCGAACGAAGTGTCAAAGAGGTGTCTAATTGTTTTGCTTGTGTTTGGAAGAATTAAATTGATGTTGGAAAGCAGAAAATGGGTTTTATGCAAGAATAGCGTTAATACACGTTTGTTTTCGGGCAATACCATCTGCAGTGTCCCTCGGGAATGATGTTGCCCTCGCCCTGCGTGCTCGGGCCAACAACAATCCCCTGGGACACTGCAGATGTTACCGAAAAAAATGTTACCCTCTATTCTTACACCATGTCTTTACTTGTTATCGGGGACAAAGAAGTAAATTCGCTGAATTGATATCACCCATCAAAAAAATGATGGCCTTCGTATTTAACTGAATGACTGACCTGACAGACTAACAAAGTACCATAACTCTGGTGTTCAAAGGTCAGTGTGAGTGGCATTTCCTTATGGCTCTTAACATTTACGCCAAGTTTCATAGAAAAACATTAAACCGTTCTGAGATAAGGCTCTGGACACAAAAATGTTACATTTTTCACAAGCAAAGGGGTTCCAAGGCCAATATGAATGATACTTGCAGGGCTGCAAGTCCTTTGGCTACTTACCATATACACAAAGTTCATAGAAAAACTATCAAACGTTTTTGAGATATGACAATGGGGTGCACGAAGCCTACGAAGGGACTGGCAGACAGCCAATACCAAAATTACTGGTATATCCCTCCACCTTGGATTGCAATATCTACCAGATGGATACACATTATGTACCTGACATGGTTACAAGTCCCATACTAGAAGTATTACAGTAAGACTTCCTCTCTACAATACACTCTCAAAGAGCCTAAACTCTGGGTGGTTATAACCCTCTTTAGCTCACCTGAGCACAAAGTGCTCAGGGTGAGCTTTTGTGATCGCCTGATGTCTGTCGGTGTGCGTCATCGGTCGTCAACAATTTGAACCTTTCAAATTCTCTGAATCTACAGAGTTCTCAGCTTCATCTTTGGTACATAGCATCATCTGTAGGTCCTCTACAAAAGTTACATAAATTATGCCCCTGGTATCAAAATTGGCCCCGCCCAGGGGTGCCTTGTTTTCTATAGAAACATAGTAAAACTTCTCCTCTGAAACTAGAAGGTTCTCAGCTTTCATATTTTGCACATATCATCATGTTCAGGTCCTCTACAAAAGTTATACAAATTATGACCCTGGGGTCAAAATTGGCCCCACCCCAGGGGTGGCGAGTTTTCAATAGAAACATATACAAATGTAGTAAAACTTTGAAAATCTTCTCTGAAACTGGAAAGTTCTCAGCTTTCGTATTTTGCACATGGCATCATTTTCAGGTCCTCTACAAAAGTTATATAAATTATGTCCTTGGGGTTAAAATTGACCCAACCCCAGGATTGGTCAGTTTTCAATAGAAACATAGTGAAAATCTTCTCCTGAAACTGGAAGGTTCTCAGCTTTCATATTTGGCACATGGCATCATGTTCAGGTCATCTACAGAAGTTATATGAATTATGCCCTTGGGGTAAACTTGGCCCCGCCCCAGGGGTGGCCAGTTTTCAATAGAAACATATACATGTAGTTAAAACTTTGAAAATATTCTCCTCTAAAACTGGAAGTTTCTCAGCTTTCATATTTGGCACATAGCATCATGTTCAGGTTCTCTACAAAAGTTTTTATAATTTATGCCCTTGGGGTTAAAATTGGCCCTGCCCAGGGGTGGCCAGTTTTCAATTGAAACATGTAATGAAAACTTTGAAAATCTTCTCCGAAACTGGAAGGTTCTCAGCTTTAATATTTTGCCCATAGCATCATGTTCAGGTCCTCTACAAAAGTTATATAAAGTATGCCCCAAGGGTCAAAATTGGCCCCGCCCCAGGGGTGGCCAGTTTTCAATAAAAACCGTGAAATTGAAAATTGAAACATGTAATGAAAAATGTAGCATCATTTTCAGATCCTCTACAAAAGTTATATAAATTTTGCCCCAGGAGTCAAAATTGGCCCGCCCCAGGGGTAGCCAGTTTTCTACAGAAACATATAGTGAAAAATTTGAAAATCATCTCCTCTGATTGTCTGGTGAGCGATATCGGGGCCATCATGGCACTCTTGTACTTTGAGATACATGTACACCTTTTAATGTTTTTGAACATGGGTAGTTGGTGTCGAGAACTTCTTTTGTTTATAAAGTTATTGAGTTTATATTTGATATACATGATAACTATGAATGTTAGATACATGTGCAAGAAGAAATTTTCATGTGTTTAGTGCTGGGCATTGCAGAATTATCTCCCCTTGAACTTTGAGTATTTTTTAGCATGAAACCTGGAAAGTTGGTGTCGCAAACTCCTCCTTGAAAGTTATTCAGTTTATATTTGGTATATATAATAACCATGAATAGTACATGCCCGGCGTCAATAATTTGCTTGTGAACACTCTAGTGGTAACAATTTTAGTCCAATCTTCACTTGGTCAGAATTAATTGTATTGATAAAATCTCGGTCAAAATCTAGGTCAAATAGTAGAAAAACCGTGTGAACACTCTAGAAGTCACATTTTTAGCCAAATCTTCACGGAACTTGGTCAGAATGATTTTCCTGATAAAATATTGGACAAGTTTGAAATTGGGTTAAGTGGGGCCAAAAAGTACACTAGGTCATATCTTAGAAAAATATTATTTACACTCCAGCGGCCACATTGTTGGCCCAATCTTCCTCAAACTTGTTCAGAATGTTTGTCTTGGTGATATCAAGGTTAAGTTTGGTCATTGGTAGAGTGGGACCAAAAAGTAGGTCACTAGGTCAAATCTTAGAAAAATCACTCAAGAGGTCACATTTTTAGTCATTGTCTTGATAAAATCAGTATTCTAAATCTTTGAAAATCTTGTTCTCCAGAACCATTGCTCATGATCCACTATCAACATTGTTCAGATATTGTCCCTTAGGTTAATATTGGCCCCATCCTGGGGCTACTGAGCTCTAATCTTAAATCTATGGTAATCAGGTGAGCGATTAAGGGCCATCTTGTTTTGTAATTAGGCATAAAATGCGTAGTTGGTGTGGCAAATTCCTTATTCAGTGTATATGTAGTATACATGTACATAATAACCATAAATAGTAGACCTGCAAGATGGAATTTTCATGTGTTTGCACTGGGCATTGCAGAATTATCTCCCCTTGAACTTTAAGTATTTTCTGGCATGAAAGATGGGGAGTTAGTGTCGCAAACTACTCCTTCAATTTAAAAGTTATTTAATTGATACTTGCCATACTTAATAACCACGAATAGCAGATATGCAAGATACAATTTTTATATGTCAAGTTGCAAGCATTACAGAATTAATGGGTAGTTGGTGTCACAAACTTGGTTTTGCAATAAAAGCTGCTGTGCGGGGTTTTTCATCACTTTTAGTGATACAGTAAAACCTCTCTATAACGACCACTAACTTGTGTTAATTAGAAGGTATTTTTGGCAGGTGGTTGGGCTCCTGTAGGAGCATTCTGTTTTACGTTCCACCTTGCTTTAAGCATCCACCTGCCTTAGACACAAATTACTTGATGTAATTTAGTGGTCATTATAGAGAGGTTTTACTGTAGTTCTAGTTTGACCAGGGTTTGCTGTTTGTTATAACATGGATCTGATTCTACAGTTTGTGCCATGGTAACCTGTAAGTTTTTCTATATCTTGCTTCAAACATCTAACATCAAAAGAAATGTAGCAGGTCTTAAAACTAAACTATTGCATAGCTCCTAAATGGAGAGTTTTATAGAAATTCTGCAATATGGTTCCCAAGTTCCCTATTTATGGCAAGTATAAATTCAATAACTGAAAATTAAGGAGGAGTTTGCGACACCAACTACACATGTTTCATGAGAAAATGACAAACAATACTCAAAGTTCAAGGGGGAATAAGTCTGTAATGCCTGACACTAAAGACATGAACATAAACTGTTCTTGGTCATTATGTATGCCAAATCAAACATCAACACCAACAACACAGACCGACTGCCCAATCAACAGAACAATTCCAGTACAGTGCTCCCTCTCTACAATGACAACCATTGGGATAGAATATTGTATGTGTTGTTCAGAGGGAGTTGTTATAGGGAGGGAAAATCAAACATAATTAGCTTGTTTGCAGATACACAGATAAGGTGTATTTCGAGAACTAAAGCCGTTATGCCTCAATCAAATCCGATGTTGTGACCACTCTTTAGAATCATCACAAAGTGATTCTAAAGAGTGGTCACAACATTATCATAGGGTTTGATGGAGGCATAAAGAAAATACGATGGAAAAAGATTGTTTCTGGAGCCTTGTTGTTTCGGAAACAGTGACATGCGTTGTTGTAAGGAGGGAATCGTTATTGAGAGGGCCGTTGTAGGGAGGGAGCACTGTATACCACTTCAAATTTTGGTTGCAGGGGTATAATAATGAGTGTATAAATACTAATTAGCTTAATTTCTATACAAGCAAAAAATGCGGAAACCTCATTAAAGCCGGATTTTTTGTGTTGACCTTGACCCGATTTTATGTATCCTTGTATCAACTGAAAGACCTTCACCCAAGCTATCTGCATACCAAATATAAATTGTCTAACATATGTAGAAGTTAAAAACAAATTTTAATGACAGCGAAGTTTTCAAAATAGTGCCCTTGACCTTGACCTGATTTCAGGTATCTTTATGTCATCTGTAAGGTCCTTACCAAAGCTATCTGATTACCAAAGGTGAATTGCCTAGTTTTCATGGATCAGAAGTTATAGCAAAATGTTAAAGTTTGTTAAAAACAGCTAAGTTTACAAAATAGTGACCTTGACCTTGACCCAATTTCATGTATCCTTGTATCAACTGAAAAGCCTTCACCAAAGTTATCTCTCCATACCATATATGAATTGTCTAGCATATGTGGTTCAGAAGTTAGGACAAAATGTTGAAAGTTTTTCAATGTTGGCCAACTTGTCAAAATAGTGGCCTTGACCTAATTTCAAATATCTTTATATCAACTGAAATACCTTTATCAAAGCCATCTGTATACCAAAGATGAATTGCCTAGCATTTGTAATTCAGAAGTTATAGCAATGTTAAAGTTTGTTAAAAACGGCAAAGTTTTCGAAATAGTTAGCTTGACCTTGACCTGATTTCATGTATCCTTGCATCAAGTGAAAGGCCTTCACCCAACCTATCTGCATACCAAATATGAATTGTCTAGCTTAAGTAAATTAGAAGTTACAAGCAATGTTAAAGTTTTGTTAACGCCGGCCCGCCGGCCTACCGCCCAGTTTTCGCCAAACTATAAGCCAAGATTTTTCTCGAAAAATCCAGCTAAAAAACATTTGAACAAGAAAATATTGAGTCAGGGCGGAAACTAGAATCAGATCTACAATGTACGTATATAAATCCATAAACAGAGCAGAATCTAATCAGATGGCTCCTACAGGAGCAGTCTGATCTGTGTCTACACTGTTTGCAAAGGCATTAAAAGGTGTACATGGAGGGCATAAATGTTAATAGGAATAATACACATAACATAGGCAACAGATACAAAACAAACTATTAAATCTTTATTTCACGATTTCATTGTATCATAAATAAATAAAAATCCTTGGAATATATTTGCATCCCTCTATCAACAAATAAACATACATATACAATGTACATTATATAACAATAATATCACATGTGGAAGTGATCAACATATTTTCCCAATGACCCTTATCCTTCCAAAGTTCAACCTGACTTACATTTGCAATCAGATTATTATAGAGCTACAGATAAAGATGCATACCCAAATACAGTGAAACCCCGCTAATACGACCACTTAATAAACAGCCACTGATGTCGTCTAAAGCAGGTGGTTGCTTAATGCAGGACGAAAGTTATGCAGAAAGCTCCTATAGGAGCTTTCTGCATAACTTTCGTCCTGCATTAAGCTACCACCTGCCTCTGCCACCCAGAATTATGACCGTTTTTGGTGGTCGCATTAGCGGGGTTTTATTGTACTAAAATTGTCATTTCTCCACCAAACCCTATACTGTGACCACTCTTTAGAATCCACGATTCTAACAGGTGGTCATAATATAGGGTTTGGTGGAAAAATGAAGGAGCTATTTTTGAAAATGTTTAAATTTACGCATCTAACTGGACCTCTGGCTTAACCCTTTACCAGATAGGGACGCCCTTTCTATGCCTTTGAAAACAGATTAGACCCAGATCAGCCAGCTCCTACAGGAACCGTCTGGTCAGGGTCTACTCTGTTTGCTTATGGAATATAGATCTGATTCAACAGTTTCAGCCATGACCAATGACCCATGTGTTTTTGTTTTATTAAAAAATCAGCTCATAAATATTCATGATGTCATTATTTCGTAAATGAATATTCATCAAGTAAAACAAGTTCAACTTTACTTTGTGTAGTAACTTCTAATCTGGATGTAAACCATTTACATTAGGCTAATAGTTTTTCAAAAGCTTGGATAAATCTGATTTAACCCTTTGCTCCATAAATATGCTTTTCTATGCCTGTGCAAACAGAGTAAACCCATATCAGACAGCTCCTGTAGGAGTCATCTGATCTGGGTCTACTCTGATTATAAAATGCATGTAATACATGTATAGAGATGATGCTACAGTTTCTGGGGCCATGTGCCTTTAAACAATTTTTAATCTAATTAATATTCATGATGTCATTATTTCTTACATAAATATTCATGGAGTAAAGTTAAGTAAGACATTCCAACAGGTCATGGTATTTCAGAAGGATAAGGGGTAGGGACAAAAAAAACCAACAAAACTTTAAAGCAAAAGAAAAGCCTCCAATATTAAACTACATAAAAACCATTGGTGTAATAACAAATCTGAAATTTGTGCCAATCCATGAAGCCATATTTTGATCTATATTTAACCCATTTCCACATATTGATGTCTTTTGACGCCTCTGTAAAAGTCACTTTTTGAAACCATTGTGATAAATAGAGCATTTGCTCCATAGGAGCAAAATTATGCTCTATTTATCACATTGGTTTCCAAACTACACATTTCTAAACTTTCTCTTTTGTGTAGTAAATGCTCCTTTTCGGCAGATCTGTTCAAAGTGGTAGGGTCAAAAATAGCCTATGAGGTAATGGGTTAATGCCTATTAAGATAAAAATTGTTCCAACTGCATAAGATGAAAAAAAAACAATCTTCATAAAAAATAAGCAAATGCTTAATTTCAGATAACAGCTACATAGAGATCTATGAGATAGAACATCACTTACCCTCGAACCTCATAAATATTCATGTAAGAAATAATGACATCATGAATATTTATAAGTTGAAATTCATTGTTCCAAACAAAGGCATTTTTGCCATGACAGGAACTGTAGAATCAAATCTAAATTATTTTATGAGCAAACTGAGCAGACCCTGAACAGACGACATGAGCTATCTGATCTGGGTCTACACTGTTTGCTAGAGTATCAAAAGGTGTCTCTGTCAGATATAGGGATCTGCACTTATAGATCTACTAATGCCCTGTATATACAGTAAAAAACCCTCTAAACAGGACATTTAATTTAGTATAAATATCTGTCTTAGAGGCAGGCGGCAGCTAAATGCTGGGTGAAAGTCATGCAGAAAGCTCCTTTAGGAACTTTCTGCATGACTTACACCTTGCATTAAGCAGCCTACTGCCTAAAAGTTTCTAAATTCTTCTCTACTATAAGTCTGGTTTAGAGGGGTTTTACTGTATATGTTCTCTACCAAAAATGTCTTCTTTCTTAACTGTCCAAATCAGAAAAAAGGTGGAAGCTCTCTAGATGCTAATGAGACTCTAATTGCATTTTGAAGGAGAAAGGAAAATTAACTTTCCAAATTTGCAGCAAAAGTTAAATGGTATTCTGTGTCACTGGTAAAAACTCGGTGTAAATAAGGGAATAATGTAAACAATAAATAATGCCACAAAAAACACAATTTTGCTGCCACTTTGACAGTGACTGGAAAATATTTTTTCATATTTTTAATAACCATCCTTAAGATTGACCTTCTATTTTCCCTAACTGAATTGTCCGAAAATGTAAAGGTTGGAGGTTGCCCAAATGATGCCATACTCCAAATAGCCAGAATTTTCTCTTCGAAACATCTGGTTAAATTTAAACTTACAAAACATATATTAACCCTTTCCTCCATAGGCTATTTTTAGATCCATCCACTTTGAATAAATCTACCGAAAAGGAGCATTAACTAGAGAAAAGGAAAACTAGAATTTTGTAGTTTGAGACCATTGTGATAAATAGAGCATTTGCTCCTGTAGGAGTGAATGCTCTGTTTATCACAATGGTTTCATAAAGTGACTTTTATAGAGGCGTAGAAAGGCGTCTTTATGGAGGAAAGGGTTAATACAAATAAACAATTTGTTAATATGCAAATGTATTAATCAAATCTAAAATTTTGCTCTACTAGATAAAACATGTAGTTGAAAAAGCAAGTGAAACAATGGCTAAAAGAGCACCATAATGTAACTAAGCTTAAGAATCGAAATTTAAAAGTACTAAACCCTGTTTTATAATCATTTCAGATTAAACACTGTGCAGATTAAGGTCCTAGTGCTCCTACACAGAGTTGTCACCCTTAGAAAAATCTCCCAATGTTCATTTCTACATTTATAAGCACAATTATATAAAACCAGTAAAACCTCTAAACAACTACAATGTAGTAAAATTCCAGCTAATGCAGGATAAAAGGAGCTTTTGGATTATTGTATTAACTCTGATAGGGACACCTGTTAATGCCTTTACAAACAGAGTAGACCCAGACCAGGGCAGACAATGTTTAGAAAGCTCCTGTAGGAGCGATCTAAATAGGGTCTGCTCTGGTTTCTTTTGGAAATATATGCATTTACATTATAAAAATTAATCTCACTTCACTTTAAGTTAAATAACCTTTTCCCTGTTCTATGTTTATAACAAATTTTGAGATTTACTGAATATTTATTGACAAAGTAGTTATAATGAAATATGGAAGGTGGAAAATTGTAGCCATTTTAGAAACTAGAGAACAGATCATACAGGAGCCATCTGATCTGGGTCTACTCTGTGTGCTAATGCATGAAAAGGCATTTACATAAAGGAAAGGGTTAAAGCAACTAACTTTTTTCAAAGATTCCCACATTAAGTGATTGCTCTAAAGAGACTACTGTACATCCAGTTGCTTTCATGCAATTAGAAACATGAATATTTCATGTTCATATCTGGTGGAATGTTCAAATATTGCATACATAAATATGGAATATCTCATGTCTTCTATAGATCACTATGAGTTAACCCTTTCCCTGTTTAATATTCATGAAAGAAATAATAATGACAACATCAGTATTTATTAGCATAATTTTTATAATGTAAAATTTTCAAAGGAATATTTTGTTTTGACAAAAACTGTAGAATCAGATCTATATTGTGTCAAAAGCAAACAAAGCAGACCCTGAGCAGACGGCTCTGATCTGGGTCTACTCTGTTTCCAAAGGCATGAAAAATCATGGAAAGGGTTAAAATACATGCATCAAGAGAATATGTACAACTTCACTGTATCAGGTCTAATTCGTTTCAGCAGTAACTAGGAAGCAATACTGTTGTTTTCATAACTTCAATATAATTGATAATCTCACCTTTTTACACGTTTTGCAAAACAGCAGCTATCTGATCTGGATCTGCTCTGTTTGCTAAGAGAATAATAGTCTATAAAACAGGTGGCAGCTTATTGCAGGTCGAAAGTCATGCAGAAAGCTCCCACAGGAGCTTTCTGTGTGACTTTCATCCTGCATTAAGCAGTCACTTGCCTAAAAAGATCTTAAATTCATCTTTACTAATATCTCCATATAGAGGGTGTATTCTGTATACAATGTATATCAGAGTCTCAGCAAGCCATGTGCATCAAAATGATATGTGATAATAACAGTTCTAATCTACATTAACAAATTGTCAACAATAAAAACATGAACGAACTCACAAACAAAAAAACAACTTCATAATTCTTACATAAAATACAGCAGTGCCTTTAACACAAAATCACTTATTGTGCTTGCATGTACATGAAGTACAGTAAAACCTCTCTATAACGACCACTAAATTACATCAAGTATTTTGTGTTAAAGGCAGGTGGCTGCTTAAAGCAAAGTGAAAGTAAAACAGAACGCTCCTATAGGAGCGTTCTGTTTTACTTTCACCTTGCTTTAAGCAGCCACCTGCCCTAAATACCAGCTAAGCAACACAATTTAGTGGCCGTTATAGAGAGGTTAAAGAGGGAAGTCATAACTTTGATTGAAGGTTTTTTTATGGCAGAGAAAATGACAACAAACCATTTTACATGAACGAATGACATTACAATCTGATTTCCTAATCTGGGGCCCATCATACATATGTTCAAACAATCAATGATTGCAATTTACCCTTTCCCTGTTTAACCCATTCCTCCATAGGCTATTTAAACTCTTTAAATGAATCTACCGGAAAGGAGCATTTACTAGAGAAAAGGAAAATGTAAGAATTGTTTAGTATTGAAATCATTGTGATAAATAGAGCATTTGCTCCTGTGGAGCAAATGCTCTACTTATCACAATGGTTTCAAGAAGTGACTATTACAGAGGCGTAGAAAGGCGTATTTATGGAGGAAAGGGTTAACATTTATTCAAGATTTTATCATCTCATTAATATTCATAGACAGGATCAATAAAATGGAACGTGTAAAAGGGATTTCTTATCCACCAAGGTGGGAAATGTATAATCAGATCTATAAAATTCCGTAGGCAAACAGAGCAGACCCTGACCAGACAGCTCCTTCAAGTGTTTATATAAGTGAAAAGGTTAAACTAGAATGTGCCATAATTTCTACTGTGGGAGTAACGAGTGATCATCATGATCACATAACCTTTTATAAGACGGGCACCAGCTCCTTACAAAAACACACATAACCTTTTATAAGACAGGCACCAGCTCCTTACAAAAACACACATAACCTTTTATAAGACGGGCACCAGCTCCTTACAAAAACACTTACATATCAAAATGAAAGTGTGAATCATTCTAACCTCTTTTTTTTCCCAAATATATGGCAATTATCCCTTTATTTGGTGAATATGTAAGAAATACAGACACCATGAATATTGATTACCTGAATTTTTATGATGGCATCCCTCTTTGCAAATGCCACTTAACCCTTTCCTCCATAAGCTATTTTTAGACCTAACCTCTTTGAATGAATCTACCCAAAAGGAGCATTTACTAGAGAAAAGTAAAAGTTTAGAATTTTGTAGTTTGAAACCATTGTGATAAATAGAGCATTTGCTCCTATAGGAGCATTTTAAATGCTCTATTTATCATAATGGTTTCAAGAAGTGGTTATTACAGAGGCGTAGAAAGGCGTATTTATGAGAGGAAAGGGTTAACCCATACAATGCTGAATTTTCAAATGGACTATTCCAAAATTAAAACAGGTCAAGCTTATGGTGTATATTATTATTTAGGGATTTTACTAAAGAAAAGTGTAACATGAAAACAGTGTAGACCCTGATGAGAGCGCTTCTCTAAGAGCCCTCTCATATGGGTCTACACTGTTTGCAAAGGACATTAGTGACTCGTTTCCTGCATTGAATTGGTCAATACACCTTTATATACAAAAAATAAAGTCATTTGACAAATACTCTTTTGCATACTTCAAATGTCTCCCTGGAATAGAGGGGGACTAGAAATGTGTCCATAGGACACGGATCCCCAGCAAACTAATGATAATGAGTGGAAAAACCTTTTTTCTAACTCACAGACACACTCACTCAAACAGATACGCTCACTGATGGATGGACAGGAGCGGCACTTTATGGCACACCATTGTTCCTTGAATGAATCCGGCAAAAATATATCAACCACTAGCTAATAACAAGATTGGTCTTAATTCTTTACTCCTTAACCCATTCCTCTATAAATACGCCTTTCTACGCCTCTGTAAAAGTCACTTTTTGGAAACCATTGTGATAAATGGAGCATTTGCTCCTCAGGAGCAAATGCTCTATTTATCATAATGGTTTCAGAATTACCAATCTAAAATGCTCCTTTTCTCTAGTTAATGCTCCTTTTGGGTAGTTTTATTCAAAGAGGTTGGGTCTAAAAATAGCCTATGGGGGAATGGGTTAATGCACCTTTTTATGCCTTGACCAGATCAAATGACTCCTGTAGGAGTCATCTGATCAGGTTCTGCTGTTTGCTTGTGACATAATATAGATTTGCTTTTAGTTTCTGTCATGATAAAAAAAATCCCTTCTTCATAATGCCATTACAAAAATTCAGTTCATTAATATTCATCATATCATTATTTCTTACATGAATATTTATGGATTTAACCAATTATTCTGTGTTTTCTAAGGGAACTCTGAAACATATTTTTTGAACATTTTTTTGTACAAACATGTTTATCACTCTATTTCCATAATGACAAATGAACACTAGAAAGTTTGGCCATCGCAGAAACTGCAGAAACAGTTCAATAGTACTATAAACAAACAGAGCTGACCTACAGGAGCCATCTTGTCTGCATCTACTCTGTTTAGAAAGGTGTAAAAAGGCGTATCCATGGAGTAAAGGATTTAAAAAAAATAAAATCCTTAAAACTTTCCCCACAAATTCAATAAAAAATTTATACATCTATAAACAACAAACAGGAACATATATTAACTCTGACATTCTGATATCAGAAATGAGCAAAATCAACAAGAAACAATAAAAAAAAAACCCACAGCAAAATCTGTCTCGTGGCCACACAAAATAAGCCTAATTCTAGGGTTTTAGGACAGCTGGTATTCCCATTTAGATTATTTTTAGACTCAACTGCTTTGAATAAATCTACCAAAAAGGATATTTTAGAATTGTGTAGTTTTGAGACCATTATGATAAATAGAGCATTTGCTCCATAGGAACAAATGCTCTATTTTATCACAATAGTTTCAAAAATGACTTTTACAGAGGTGTCTTAAGGCATCGGTAGGAGGGAATGGGTTAAGGCAGAATGAAGAGCTTTCTGTATTGCTTTAAGCATTAAGCAATCACCTGCTCTTACATACCCTTCATGTTTATACATTTAGTGGTCACTATTGACTGGGTCTACTGCATACAGGTCATGAAAAAATGAAAATTTGTTTGAGCTCCATTAATCACGATACAGTAAAATAAAACAAGAGCACCATATGCAAGTGCCAACACTTGTTTGTTCCATTGTAGCCCTTGAGATGGCGAATAAGACTGTGAAGTTTCATAAGATTTGTATGAAAAGTAAAGAAGTAATAGCCAACATTAAAATTCCGCATGTCTAAGACCACAACAACAATGCGGACGCCAGAATTAAGACAATAACTCATGTGTTTTTCTTAAAAAAAACCCAGAGGTGCTAAAAATACATGTAAGCTAAGACGAAAACTGTATTATATCCTAACAGGAAAGGTGTATCAAAAGCTGATAAACCAATGTAGACCAAAACCAAGCCACATCTCATAGGTGAAAAATTGCATACACTGGTTATACACATCAGCATATACATGCATATGGCAAAATTGATTATTTGTCTATAACTTAACCAACATGAATAATCCTTTACTTCATGAATATTCATGTAAGAAAGAATGACATCATGGATATCAATTAGACTGTTATATAAGGACATGGACACAGGAATGTTGGCCATAGTAGAAACTACAGAATCATATCTATCTTATAACATGAGCAAACAGACCAGACCCTGATCAAACAGCTCCTATAGAATTCTTCTGATATGGGTCTGCGTGTTTCCATAGGAGTAAGACATATTTATGGAGTAAAGGGATAAACTATCCATGGTATACCTGTCACACAATCATTGTTTAGCAATCCCATAACACCCAAAGCAAACAAAGTATGGCCAAACTGTCAAACTAGAGCTGTCTGATTTGGGTTTACTCTGTTTGCAAAGGCAATTACATGAAGGAAAAGGTTAAGAGACCAGTTTCAGCCTCTCCATATTGGTCTCTAAAGACAGATCTGAGTATAAGTTACAGTAATTATAAATTGAAATATACATATATAGAACAACTGCAAAGAAATATCTACATGTTCAATGTCTTATTTACAATTATAATACTTTAAAGATACAATTGAAATGATCATATTTACAATTGCAATGATCATATTTACAATTGTAATGATCATATTAAAACTGCTTTATTTTAACATTTACAGTTGTAATACACATACAATAGTACATATTGTTTTTACTACTGTAACATAGTAAAACCTCTCTAAACCGGATGTTCAATGTAGTACATGTATAAATATCGGTCTTGGAGACTGGTGGCAGCTTAATGCAGGGTGAAAGTCCTATAGGAGTTTTCTGCATGACCTCCATCCTGCATTAAGCAGCCACCTGCCTAGAAGTATTTTTTTCTCTATTTGAATTCTGGTTTAGAGGGGTTTTACTGTACATATATTTACAAAGGTAAGGCCAGTGAACCTGTCAAATGAACTGCACTGTCATAACTGGTGGTCATGGATACTACAACTGTTTGTATCTTTGAACAAATGCAGACAGAGTAAATCGAGGGCTTGGTGCAACACTATTCTAACTCCTTCACTTTGAGAAGGAGTTAGAATAGTTTTGCACCCAGCCCTCGAAATGCTTTATACCTGATGAATACTCATGGCAGGAATACAGTAAAACCCTTCTAAACTGGACGTTAAAATTAACATCAATGCTAGTCTGTAAGACAGATGGCAGCTTAATGCTGGATAAAAGTAATGCAGAATGCTCCCAAAGGAGCTTTCTGCATGAGTTTCATCCTGCATTAAGCAGCCACCTGTCTAAAAAGATCTAAATTCCTCTCTACTAAAATACCAGTTTAGAAGGGGTTTACTGTTACGGCTATAGGAATAACTATTCGCTGAATAGTATAGAAATCAAGCATTTTTAGGCCATGGCAAAAACTGTAAAATTACAATAGTGTAATTCCATAAGAATACAGAGCAGACCATGATCAGACAGTTCAAACAGGAGCTTGGTCTACTCTGTTGTCAATTGGCATCTCTATCAGGTAAAGAGTTAATTCTTAACCCATTACCTCATACGCTATCTTTAGATACAACTTCTTTGAATAAATCTATCGAAAAGGAGCATTAACTAGAGAAAAGGATTTTTTTTTAGAATTTTGTAGTTTGAAACCATTGATAAATAGAGCATTTGCTCCTATATGAGCAAATGCTCTATTCATCACAATGATTTCATGAAGTGACTTTTACAGAGTCGTCAATATGAGGGAATGTGTTAAGCATAACATAAATTTTCATTGGCAGAACAAAATCCAAAACTAATTCTTGTTGACCACTGGACAATCAAGACTTAAGACTCTTCATCTTGGACACAACTGCGTACAGTTTGGATCAAAGATGAGTACATGTAGGTAAAAATTACTCTGGATCAGAGTTGGAGCAGATTTAATTATTAACCCTTAAAAGGCCTTTCCCTGTTGAATATTCATGTAAAAACAAAGACATCATGAATATTTACTAGCTGTTTTTTCTAAAAGGCATATGCAGACAAGATTTTTTGGTACTGGTAGATGCTGTAGAATCATGTCTATTATAATCTAAAAGCAAACAGAGCAGACTCTGATCAGATGGCTCCTATTGGAGCTGTATGATCTGGGTCTACTCTGTTTGCAAAAGTGTTAAAAGGCTTTTATGCGAGGGGAAGGGTTAAATCATAACAAGAATATCCTAACATTGAGCAAATAATGTGATATGGAAAAAATAAACTTGACTGTGAGCACACAGAACACGGTAAAGCAAACCATTTTAACCCTTTCCTTGTTCAGTACTTAAGTAAGGAATAATGAGAACATGAATATTTATTAACTCCATTTTAATAATGTAAACTTTCAAGGAAAATTTTTGATTGGACAAAAACTATAGAAATAAATCTTTTTCATGTCAAAAGCAAACAGGGAAGACCCTGATTAGAAAGCTCCTACATGAGCCATCTGATCTGGGTCTACACTGTTTGCAAATGCATGAAAAGGTGTTCATATGAGGGAAAGGGTTAACCATTTGCTACTTGAGAAAATGTTTGTGTGTACACTTTCAAATCACATGGTGCATTTGATTTCTCTACAGACATGCAATAAAAGTATCAAACAGCTTGGATCCTGGTGAGACCCTAAGTTACTCAGCATCTCATCTGGATCCAAACTATTTGAAAAGTCTATAAATGTAAGAGATTTGCCCTATGCAGGCTAACATCAATGTATTTTTATGGGAACATATCCAGTAATAGATAAAGGGGTGTATTCAAGCACTCAATTTCCACCAGACTCAATGTTGTGACCTCATGTCCATTTTTAAGACAATTCTACAGAATGGTCATAATAAAGGCCATAATAAAGGGTTTGGTGGTGAAATAAGAGACATTCTTTGAAATGTTTTAACCCTTTCCTTCACGTAAACACCTTTTCACACATTTGCAAACAGAGTAGACCCACATCAGACGGCTCTGTTTGCTAGTGGAATTTGATAGATCTGTTTCTTTAGTTTTTCTAAAGGTGGCTACAATTTTCCACCTTCTATATTCCATTATAACTATTTTGTCCATGTGTATTGAAATTTGGAATAAATATAGAACAGGAAACGGATTAATTTATGCAGCTTAAAATTTTGTTCAAATTGGAAGTAATCAAAATTGCACAAGATCCAAATGTGAGCAGACATTACTTTTTTGTACAGCTGTGTAAGGGTTATAAAGGAATGTTCCCTTGATATGATATGACTGTATAATGAATACAGTTCAACTTTGATATCTCAAACTTGGATAAGTCGAACTTCCGGATAACTCGAAGTAAAAGTTTGTTCCTTCCAAAATTTACAATACAGAATTGTTCTAAAATGTATCAATGTAGAAACACATGTGACAGCTTAATGCAGGTTTAACGTCAGGCTGAAAACATCTACAGGAGAGAAATTGTTCAGATTAGAAATCGGATGACTTTAACCTGATATTTTGAAATAATTTGTACGGTCCTTTGAAGTATGAGATATCAAAGTTTAACTGTACTTATAACACAAACGCTGATATACAGTACAATTCATAATTTATCTACATCTAAAACTTATGCAGAGTTTATTTCAAATACCTTATGTTATTGAGACTTGTGACAAACCATACAGACCCTGATTTGATGTCAAATTGTTGTTCTAGCTCTACACAATTATACTAAAATACGATTTTCAAAAATAACAAGGGCCCACTGTCCCCAGACAAATCATTCGCCCAAAACCTCTTTAACACTTAATATGCTGAGTATATAGGACCTTTGAAAACAGTGCAGATCAAAGGGCTCACTCAACAGATCAAAGATCAAAGGGCTCCTGAGGAGCACTGTTCGTCCCAAAAATCAATTTCTTCAGTGATAAATTTTGATACAACCTATTAATACAGTAAAACCCCTCTAAACCAGAATTCTCGAGGAGAAGAATTTATATACTGATACTTTGAGGCAGGTGGCTGCTTAATGCTGGGTTAAAGTCATGCAGAAAGCTCCTAGAGGAGCTTTCTGCATCATTTTTATCCTGCATTAAGCTGCCACCTGTCTCCAAGATTTATATTTACACTTAATTGAATGTCTGGTTTAGAGAGGTTTTGCTGTATTAAAAAAAGGAGGAGGAGCCGATTTTAATCATTCAGCAGATTAAATGTTAAATGACACTCAAATAATTTCTAATTGTTGGTCTGTATAATAGGGAGTAGCTTAATGCAGTATAATAATTTATTCAGAAATCTGGCACAGGAGGTTATTGTATTACTTTTGTCCTGCATTAAGCAGCCACCTACTTTTTAAGACCCATGTGTACTGTGTAAGTGATCACTTAACCCTTTACTCCATAAATGCACCTTTCTATGTTTTCACAAACAGAGTAGACCCAGATCAGATGGCTCCTGTGAAGCCATCTGATCAGGGTCTGCACTGTTTGCTTATGAAATAATAGATATATCATTCTACAGTTTCTGTCCTGGCCAAAATTTCCAGTGTTTGTAAGCCATTTTAAAAAATAATCCTATCAATATTCATGATATCATTATTTCTTACATGAATATTCATGGAGTAAAAGTGTTAACCCTTTCCCTCATATAAACGTGTTTTCACGCATCTGCAAACAGAGTAGACCCAGATCAGACGGCTCCTAGAGGAGCCGTCTGATCTGGGTCTACTCTGTTTGCTAATAGAATTTCAAAGATCTGTGTCTTTATTTTCTAAAATGGCTACAATGCTCCACCTTCCATATTTCATTATAACCTTTTTGTCCATTAATATTCTGTAGGTATTGAAATTTGTAATAAACATAGAACAGGGAAAGTGTTAATCATATTTTACATGTTACATTATCACAGATCAGAATTCATCATGCAGGATTCTCTTTACATTGATCACTTTACTTTCAATGAAGAAGTCTCTGTGGTTGAGGATCTCATCCCATGCTATACATGAGTCCTTGTCATCATCTATCACCTCTAACATCGCCTGTACATCAGACTTGGCCTGGCTCGGATTTCTTGGGTCAATAAATTTCTGGAAATACAGTTAAACCTGTCTATAGCAACTACACAAATAAGTCTTAAACCTTTCCTCCATAAACTATTCATACCCAACCCAAGCATTTACCAGAGAAAAGTAAACTTTTAGAATTTTAGGAGCAAATGCTGTATTTATCACAATGGTTTCAAGAAGTGGTTATTACAGAGGTGTAGAAAGGTGTATTTATGGAGGAAAGGGTGAAGTCTGTTTTTTATTAAATCAGGTTGTATCTTATTGCAGGATGACAGTTCCTTTCTGCATTACTTTCATCCTGCATTAAGCAATCATCTGCTCTTATGAACACCCATGTTTGTTCATTATACGGTGGCTTGACAGTTTTTTTTTTAAAACCTGAATGACATTTGAAATGTATCTAAAGAATTATTTTAACTGAGGCAATAACACAAGTAAGAGTGTAAAATGTGTATGCAAGTAATTTCGTATACAATTAAACCTCTCTAAACCGGAATTCTAGTAGGGAAGAATTTAAATATTTTTAGGCAGAAGGATGCTTTATGCAGGGTGACAGTCATGCAGAAAGCTCCTTTAGGAGCTTTCTGCATGACTTTCACCGTGCATTAAGATGCCAACTCTCTCCAAAACCGATAGTTATACCAAATTTAACGTCCAGTTTAGAAAAGTTTAACTGTATAGCATATGTTTAACAATAAAGATAACTATGACATCAAATCTATGGCAAAACTTCCAACTATTTTCTTTTTTTTTTTATTATAGAAAACAGACAAGCACCTACTGGCACTTTGTAAACATATAATGTATAGCGTTTGAAAAATTAACACAAAAAATCTCTATCAAAATTGTAGAATCTCATCAGTCAAATAGCATTAACCCATTCCTGCATATAGACGCCTTTTGACGCTTCTGTAAAAGTCACTTTGTGAAACCTCCTTTTTTGTAGTAAATGCTCCTTTTCGGTAGATTTGTTCAAAGAGGTTGGGTCTAAAAATAGCCTATACGGGAATGGGTTAAATGCCAATTTGTGATACCTATGCAAACATTTTGGATCCAGATTATACCCCAATGAACTTGTTAGAAGTTAGTTTCAAATATACAGTAGAACCTGTCTTAAGTGGCCATTAAAAAGGTCTAAATTTGAGTCTATAAGGCAGATGGTAGTTTAGTGCAGGTCAAAAGTGATGCAGAGAGCTCCCAGACCATGCAGAAAGCTCCAATAGGATGCAGAAAGCTCCCATATGAACTTTCTGCATTTCTCTTGACCTTTTGAGTATAATGCTTACAGATAATTGGACACCGAGTTTAATACAGATTTTAATGTAAATAAGTCATGTTCACAATACTGTCATCTTTGACTTGTTAACCCATTCCCACATTTTGATGACTTTTGACGACTCTGTAAAAGTCACTTTGTGAAACCATTGTGATAAATAGAGCATTTGCTCCTATAGGAGCAAATGCTCTATTTATCACAATGGTTTCAAACAACAAAATTCCTTTTCTCTAGTTAATGCTCCTTTTCGGTTGGATCTAAAAATAGCCTATGAGGTAAAAGGTTAATCTGATGCAAGAGTGAAAGAATACATGCCACCTGCTGAATGATTGACAAACACGTGACAAAATGAATGACAGACAGACAAACAGATGATGTGATCTCTAAGTGTCAGGTGACAAAAATATCCTGATCAGACCAGGCATCGCTGACACCATACACACTGTCTAAGCCTTGGAAACATCTTTTCTCTAGTTGAAGATAAAGTCAGCACCCTACCAGTAACTCCTTTATGGTGACTTTGCCGTTTTGGTCATGGTCAATATGCTGTTCAAACTCTTCTTTGCGAGTTTGCTGCCACTCTTTGTCCATCTTTGCCTGCTCTTCATCCTCCACCTCACCTAGTGGCAATGCAACAAACTCCTCCAGAGTCAGTTCATCATCTCCATCCTTGTCTGAAAGAGAGCCCAATAAATAGTTTAGTATTCTAAACAACAAGTGTGTTTTGATAAAACTGTGGTCATCTTCCATTCTGAAAACCTTCTTCCAGAAACGTAACTAGAAAGCCAACAAGTGAATTTGCTGAATTAATACTGTTCTTTGGGAATAATTGGCCGTGGTTAATAATTGGCCTATTTCGCCACCAGGTACGAAAGGGTGAAAATTTAACACACCAAAATATATCAGTGACAAACAAATATCACATTATCGCCGATATGTAACTTATCCATTGTACACACACAATTAGTACCTACGTGAGACACTATCGTAAGTAATGCGTGGCAGATACACAAACAGTGATTACAGCGGTATTGCTTGAGACGTTTAATCACTTTTAATCACTGCTTTCTTCTGTAGAAAGTGTGCAATTCAATCATTTACACACAAGTCGGAAACAAACAAATGATTTACGCTTAAGCCTTGGCTGTAATAGCTGATATACTGTACACTCACCGTTTTATCCCTGGAATTAGACATGACTGGAAATAGCATTTCCTACTCCTAGTATTTCCGTTTTAACAATAACAACTTGAAGACTTGAAATTAACCAAAGGTAGAATAATCTTTTCCACTTTCAATTCATACATGTGTTTACTTTTGGACCCCTTTAATCCCAGAATGGCTAAAATTAAACTGATCAAAATAAAACACATGGATTTTGAAGCACAGTAGCGAAAATATCACGACACCAATTATTCCCAAAGTACGGTATCCCCTGCAAAAAAAGTGCTGGTCTCAGTATTTAACTGAATTATTGACCAGACAGAAAGAAAGGTTAAATGTTTCACAAAGAGCGATAACACTAGTATTCCAAGGCCAATATGTGTGATATGTGCATAACAACATTTCTTTATGGCACTTAATGTTTACACAAAGTTTCACTTCTGAAATATGCCTTAGACAAATAAAATGGTTAATTTTTTTCGCAAGCAAAGGACCACAACTCTGCTTATCAAAACATAAACCTTTGCAGTGTAAAGGTAAATTCAAATTAACCCATACAGTGTGAAAGGTCTGCACAGGTTATCTATCATGCAATTGTCTATTCCATTCCTTAACATAAACATCTTTTTACGCCTTTGCAAACAGTGTAGACCCCGATCTGACGGCCTCTACAGGAGCCATCTGATCCAGATCAACTCCATTTGCAAAGGCATGAAAAAGTGTTTATATCAGGGAAAGGGCTAATCCATATAACCAGCAAATCTAAATACTCTTCATTTTCATTCACATGGCAGTTGTCTTGTCTTTGTGTGGAAAATATGAGCAAACAGTGAAGAACATGATCAAAGAGTAGTAGGCCTCTAGCCTGGATCTGCCTGTATATCCATATTAACCCATTACCTCATAGGCTATTTTTAGATGCAACCTCTTTGAATAAATCTACCGAAAAGGAGCACTAACTAGAGAAAAGGAAAAAATAGAATGTTGTTGTTTGAAACCATTGTGATAAATAGAGCATTTGCTCCTATAGGAGCTAATGCTCTATTTATCACAATGGTTTCACAAAGTGACTTTTACGGAGTCGTCAAAAGTCGTCAATATGAGGGAATGGGTTAAAGTGAATAGTCTCTAGGCCTACTTTCAACATGTTTTAACTCATTGCCTCCTTCTGACGCATATTGACACCTCTGTAGAAGTCATGTTTTAAAACCATTGTGATAAATACAGCATTTGCTATTTGGGAGAAAAATGTTCTATTTATCAAATTGGTTTCAAAAGTATACAATTCTAAACTATTCCTTTTTACTAGTAAATTCTCCTTTTCAGTAGATTTATTCCCAGTGGCTGTGTCTAAAAATAGGATATGAGGGAATGGGTAAAAATATTGAGTACGCATTCCTTACCCATTGCATTCATGATTGTTCTAACCATCTTTTCCATGGCTTGTTCACTCTGCTCCGGATGTCTGAAGGCCAGAAACTCTTTCTTGGATAACTGATTGTCCATGGGGTCAGTGTCTGCCTCAGTCCACTTAAACTTGTACTTGATCAGAGACTCCCTCACTGTAACATTCACAAACAAAATAAACCCATTTTACCCATTCCCTGTTATTGACACCTTTTGATGCCTCAGTAAAAATCATTTTTGAAACCATTATGATAAATACAGCATACGCTCCAAAGAAGCAAATGCTGTACATGTTTGTAGTAAAGGCCCGCTAATGTGACAACCATAAAAAGGGCATACTTCACAGTGGCAAAGGCAGGTGGTAGCTTAATGCAGGACGAAAGTTATGCAGAAAGCTCCTATAGGAGCTTTCTGCATAACTTTCGTCCTGCATTAAGCAACCACCTGCTTATGAGGACGACCATGTTTGTTCATTAAGTGGTCACATTAGAGGAGTTTTACTGTATTTATCAAAATCGTTTTAAATCTATAAAATTTTCAATACTGAACTTTTCCTTGTTCTAGTACATAAATGCTCCTTTACGATATATTCGTTCATGGAGGTTGAGTCTACAAACAACATATCAGGGAATGGGTTTAAGTACAGTGTAAAAAGTATACATATCAAAAGAGAACAGATCCTGATCAGAGTTCCTCTGATCAGTGTCTGTTCTGTTTGGCTTGTTTGTTAAACATCTTACTCTGTATACATGGGCTGTTTAGTTCAAAAGGGATTTCTTATGCTATTAAGTAATTTTTGTCTTCAAAGTGTGTTGATGTACATGTATATAGGTACTGTCCATTTCTATTTATTTTGTCACTGAATTTTAGTCGATATTTTTTTCATTTCGAGTCAGACTGACCTTAAATATACTTCATTTGATCGCATCATTTTTCAGGAACTCCCATGCTAAATATCATGCAGTAACAAGGAATAAAATGCTGAAAATGCATTTTCTACATGCTAATTCGAGCAGCTGTTTCTTTGCAAATGGCCGCCGTATGTATGGATCGTGGAGCATGTCATTTTTCAACAGGGGTGAATTTCATACTGATATTAAATAAATGACGTAATTTTGTGTATGACGGCAACTTTTAAGAGCTATAATTATCCCTAGTTAAATTCGGACGTTCCACTCGACGTCGATCGTCCACCATTTGCAATTTGAAATGGACGTGTTTACAATGGGAAAACATTGTTTTAATGCATGAAATCTTTATTTAAAGATGGGTTCAAGGGAAACTCGGGCACAGAGTTCCTGAAAAACGATGACACAAGTGGTTTAAATTTAATCTCGATCCGGTAAGAAATGAAAAAAAATCTCGATTCAAATTCAGTGACAAAGTAAATTGAAATGGACAGTAGATCATGTACTAAATACTATGGAAAATGGCCCTTTCTAAGACAAATCAGTCAAGATAATAACAATCATTCACCAGGGTAAGTTTAACTGTTATCCTTTTCAGTATTCATGTTAGATATAATGACAACATGAATATTTATTAGCTCCAGTTTTATAATACTCTTATCATGGGAATTTTTTGCTTCGATAAAAACTGCAGTATCAGATCTATTTTATGTCAAAAGCAAACAGAGCAGACGCTGATCAGACGGCTCCTATAGGAGCTATCTGATCTAGGTCTACTCTATTTGCAAATACGTGAAAAGGCATTTATATGAGGGAAAGGGTTAACCATCTACTCAATAGATATGTCTTTTAACCCTTCTCTTGCTGAATTTTAAAATACAGTTCTCCTTCTTTACCCATGCCCTGTTGTATAATTACATATATATCTTCACTGTGTACAAGTATTTCGCTGTGCAATCACTGCTGTGGAGTGCACTGGTTGCACAATCAACTTGTAAATAGTGCAGACCCTGATGAGACAGCTCCTGCAGGAGCTGTCTCATCTGGGTCTTCACTATTTACAGGCAGGTATATTGAGGTGAATAGCAAGCGAAGGGTTAATGCCTTTGCAAACAGAAAACAGAGTAGGCCCAGATCAGATGGCCTCTGTAAGACCAGGCTGATTAGTGTTTGTTCTGTTAGTTTATGAAATAATATATGCATAGATCTGATTCTATAATTTCTGGCATCATACAAATTTCTGAGTTCAGCTAATCAATAAACATGATCAGATGTAATTATTTCTAACATGAATATTCACGAAGTAAAGGGTATAAAAAGCATTTCTCGCTTCCAAGACATGCTAGATAAGCTGAGTTACTAAAAATAGCAGTACTAGAAATCCTTATCTGGAACAATCCTTCTCTGGTGTATTCGTACGCGCAATTAGGTAAAATCAAAACAAGGGAAGGGACTCTTACAGAATTATACCAACATTTCTATAGTCAATGAGTTTATAAATTAAAATTTATATAAGTAATTAGAATATGAAATTCTATTTATCATATAAACATTTTATAGAATGCTAATTTAATTAACCGAACACATTGTTTTGTAGTCCCTCAGTCATTTATATTTTATGCCACAACGTAACGTAAATATAGGTCTCTGGTAATGTCATGCCGGTAACAAATGATGTCATTTAGTATCACGCTTTTATGCTGCAGTTTGTTGCTATTAGATACGGAAGTCGCTAAAGCTTGTTTCCGACTAGGAACAGACCAACCTTGGGTATAGAAACCCCCGGCTTTAACAAAACCCATGCTTGATTCTATTAATCTTTTCAGTGAAAACTTTCTTACCATCATAGTCCATTTGTATTTCATCATAATCTTCGACATGTTTGGAAGCTCTATCTAAAGGATAGCCCTTGGCGAGGAGGAAGTGAACATAGTACTCTTTCCACTTCACAAGACCTGAAACAAACATACAGCACAGTTTAGCATATAATACCTCAACTAATTTAAACCATTACCTCATAGGCTATTTTTAGATCCAACCTCTTTGTATAAATCTACTAAAAAGGATCATTTACTAGAAAAAAGGAAATTTTAGACTATGTAGTTTTGAAACCATTATGATAAATTCAGGATTTGCTCCATAGGAGCATATGCTCCATTTATCACAATAATTTCAAAGCTACAAAATTTTTAAAAAATCCCTTTCTCTAGTAAATGCGTTATACAAAAATGTTGGGTCTAAAAATAGCCTATGTGGGAATGGGTAAACCCTTTACTCCATAAATACTTCTTTCTAAGCCTTTGCAAACAGAGCAGACCCAGATCAGACAGCTCCAAGAGTAGCCGTCTGATCAGGGTCTGCTCTGTTTGCTTATGATATAATAAAGATATGATTCTACAGTTTCTGCCAAGGCCAAAAGTTTCTGTATCCATGTGCTATTATAACAAATTAATCTAATTGATATTCATGACATCATTATTTCTCACATAAATATTCATGGAGGAATGGCTTATCACATCATGGTAAACCCATGCCAGAACAGATCTTACATTCTAACACCACAGTTAGGCAACTTCTACAGGAGCTCTTTAACCCTTACAATGCTGAATTTTCAAATGGACTATTCCAACATTCAAACAGGCCAAGCTTATCGTGAATATTTAGGGATTTTTCTATAGAAAAGTTTACCATGACAAACAGTACAGACCCTGATGAGAGGGCTCCTCTAGGAGCTCTCTCATCTGGGTCTTCACTGTTTGCAAAGGACATTAGTGACTCGTGTCCCGCACTGTAAAGGGTTAACCCGAGATAACAATTCAAAATATAATAAAACTTTAATGCTTGTCTTTAACCCTTTCCCTATTATAAACACCTTTTTTCACATCTGCAAACAGAGTAGACCCAGTTCAGACAGTCCCTATAGGAGCTGTCTGATCAGGTTCTGCTCTGTTTGCTAACGGAATTTGATAACTCTGTTTCTTTACTTTCTAAAATGACTACAATGTTCCATCTTCCATGTTTCTTTACTTTCTAAAATGACTACAATGTTCCATCTTCCATATTTTATTATAACTATGAATATTCATTAGGTACTGAAATTTGGAATAAACATAGAACAGGGAAAGGGTTAACCATATCGATACTTCTAGTTTTATATTGATACATCAACTAGAGCATGATATCAGTGATACGTCAATATTGAAGGCAATGGTGATGGCCCTATCAATTGACAGGTTTAATGATATTCATCAAACTTTGACCCTCATAAATTTTAACAGGTATGTGAAGTTCAAAATATCTATCTTTTCTCTAAGTACATGTATCCTGAAGCTATGAAGCTATGATCACTGTTTAGTTAACCCTTTACTCCATAAACATTCAAGTAACAAAATAATGACATCATGAATATTAATTAGATTAATTGTTATAATAGCACATGGACACAGAAATGTTTGACAATGGCAGAAACTGTAGAATCGTATCAATATCATATTACATTTATAAGCAAACAGAGCAGACCCTGATCATATGGCCCCTATAGGAGTCGTCTGATCAAGGTCTACTCTGTAAGCACAGGCATAGAAAGGTGTATATATGAAGTAAAGGGTTAAATGTCATTTTGAAAAGTAACCCTGTCAGTATGCATCGTCTGATCAGGGTCTACTCTGTTCGCTAATGGCATTTGATATTTCTGTTTCTTTAGTTTCTAAAATGGATACAATGTTCCACTTTCCATCTTTCATTATATCTATTTTGTCAATGAATAGTCAGTAGGTATTGAAATTTGGTAGAACAGGGAAAGGGTTAACCTTTATCGGCGACTATATTATTAAAAATTTTGCTAAAAAAAAGTTTGGATCCAGATAAGAGGCCATTATTTCTTACACAAATATTGAACAGGGAAAGGGTTAACCCTTTCCTCCATAAATATGCCTTTCTACACCTCTATAAAAGTCACTTTTTGAAACCATTGTGATAAATAGAGCATCTGCTCCATAGGAGCAAATGCTCTATTTATTACAATGGTTTCAATACTACACAATTCTAACATTTTCCTTTTCTCTAGTAATGCTCCCTTTCAGTAGATTTATTCAAAGATTTTGTTTCTAAAAATAGCCCATGAGGAAATGGGTTAATTGATCGGTTGGAAGAAAAGGGAGGTGCTTAGTGGAATTGTCATTCACAATATAAGCTCTCCATTGGATATAAATGTTATTGAAAGCTAAAGATAATTATTGGATTATGCAACACAATGTACAGTCTCTATTGTTTTTGATGATTTCCACAAATGCAAATGTAAATGAGTCGGCTTTTTTAAACGTACATAAATTCTGTAATTTTTTGTCAGCATTTGACGCAGTTTTCTGCATGTCAAAAAGCATAGTCTCCATGAAGGATCCATGTCACAGTTTTTGGATATCTTGCTTTGATCATCTTACATCAAAAGAAACATGAATGTAGTGAGAATAGGAATTTCAAGGGTCTTAAAACTAAAATATGGCATAACTCCTAGATAGAGGGTTTTTATCAAAATTCTGTGACACTATTCCCTAGACATGCTAATGATTTACATATTGACCAATGTAAAAACTTTAGTCTGAAATATGATTTTGTTATCGCGGTTTAAAAAATTTCAAATTGGCACATTTAAATGAATTTTAAATGTCAGTTTTGATAGTATTGTTGTCAATGTTTTTGACAAATACATGTATTTGAATAAATCAATACAATCAACTTAAAAAAATGACTATCGGTAGTATTAAATTTCATTTCCAACTAGCTAGTGCAAATCATATCTCGTTAAACTCTACTGCATATGCATATATAAGATACTTACCATCTCCGTCTGGGTCCATGTGGTCGAAGATGTGGTCATTCTCCTGCAGACCCTCATCAAAATGTTCCTGCGTCTTGTCACGAATCCACTCCTCCAGCTCCGGTGCACACATCTTACCATCCTGATCAGCATCTACCCTGTAACAGGACCTCATCAGTTAACCCCTTCCCTCATATTAACACGTTTTCACATTTTTGCAAACAGAGTAGACCCAGATCAGATGGCTCCTATGGGAGCCATCTGATCAGGGTCTGCTCTGTTTGCTTATAAGTGGAATAATAAACATCTAACTCCACAGCTACTGCCATGGTCAAATTCTTCTTGTTCTTATGTTATTGTAAATATTATGCTAATTAATATTCATACATACATTATTCATCAATATTCATGAAGTAAAGGGTTAACAATTTATAACAAGAGATGTGTCCATAGGAGACAGAAGCTCCACTTATATTTGACTGTGTATGTATGGTATAGCCATATGATAATAGATGTAACTTGTGTTACTGATTAAATATTATAACTATACCTTACATGTATGTACATGTACAGTAAAAACTAATGAGACCACTTAATGAATAAACACAGGTGTCTTTATAAGCAGGTGGTTGCTTAATGCAGGACAAAAGTAATGCAGAAAGCTCCTCTAGGAGCTTTCTGCATTACTTTTGTCCTGCATTAGGCTACCACCTGCATCTAGCACCCAGAATTATACCTCTTTTAGGTGGTCGCATTAGCGGTGTTTTACTGTATATGCACAAGTTTGCATTATGATCAACCATCCTATAAAGTATCAAGCTAGGAAAAGTACTATTCGAGTAATGTTTGACAAAAACAAGATGGACATATAAGGGCAATGCATTATCTAAATGCCTCCACCCATCTCTTTTATGTAAAAAGGCGGAGCTTTAGAAAAGGTGCATTTAGAAAATCTAATTACCGGGTAACTCTTTACTTCATGAATATTCATGTAAGATATGCTGACAACATGAATATGGAGAAGATTACATCTAGTAAACCCAAGCTAGATGGCTCCTGTAGGAAACATTTAGTAAACCCAAGCCAGATGGCTCCTGTAGGAGCTGTCTGACCAGGGTTTTCTCTTGAAATAATATAGGTCTGTTTGTTACAGTTTCTGAAATGGCCACAAATTCCCATGTTCATCGGCTATTATAAAAAAAATTAGTTAATGAATATCCATAAAGGCATGCACTCTTTTAAAAATATTCATAAGGGAAAAGTTTAAAAAATCCAAGTCTGCTCAAATGTCCGCTCTGATCTGTTGCATTTTTACATAGATCTACTGGAACTTTCTATTTGTTAACCATTTATTACTCCATGAATATTCATGTATATCAATTAACATAACTTTTATAGTGATGTGTGAATGATCAATCAGGGAAAACTTGGCTTTGGTAAAAATTGCAAAATCTGATATATATTATATCATAAGCAAACAAAGCAGACCCTATAGGAGCCGTCTGATCTGGGTCTACTCTGTTAGCAAAGGCTACAAAGGTGTATTTATGGAGCTTGGATCCTGATAAGACCTCAAGTTAATTGGTGTCTCATCTGGATCTTAGTTGTTTGCAAATGTCAATATGGCTGTCACTAGCAGACACTGGTCTGATGGCTCCTACAAGAGGTCTACTCTGTTAGCAAAGGTGTCAAAGGGCATCTTTATCAGGATCAGGGTGAAATTGAAGCTTGGTTTAGTGTAGAACAAGAGTGGTTGAAGGAACACATGTGTCACCTGCTGGGAAAAGTGTTACAATAAAAACAAGAGGGCCATTGGCCCTATATCGCTCACCTGAGTTACAGTAATACATGTATATTGACATGTTAATTTTTCAGTGGAAAACAATCTAGCAGATGAAATAAGCTTAGTGCACTGCTTTCACCCTTTCACTGCTGAATAAACTTGAACTGGATTCAGAACTAATACCAAGTGACTGGTTGACCAAGATCTAAACTGTTTACAACTTGTGCCATTTTTGCCTTAGCTCAAAATGCCTAAAACTGGTCTTTGAGAAATTCAAATGACTTCAATAAAGCTATGCAATTAATGCAATTATACCTTGACCCAGGTATGTAGGCAAATAAAGTGCTAGGCAGTACATAATGCCAGTTTTTGTGTGAAATGACCAATAAGAATATCTTTAAAAATCGTTTAACCCTTTCCCTCATATAAAGCTGTTTTCGTGCATTAGCAAACAGAGTAGACTCAGATCAGACGACTCCTACGGAAGCTGTCTGATCTGGGTCTTCTCTGTTTCTTTTGACACAATATAGATCGGATTCTACAGTTTTTGTCAAAGCAAAAACTTCTCTTCAGAGAAATAATGTGTTTTACACATTAAAAATAAGAGTAGACTAGATCAGAAGGCTGCTATAGAAGCTGTCTGATCAGGGTCTGCTCTGTTTACATTTGACAAGATATAGATTTGATTTTACAGTTTTTTTCAAAGCTAAAACTTCTATTTATGGCAATAACACTTTTTTAAGCATTAGCAAACAAGAGTAGTCCCAGATCAATTTTTGTCAAAGCAAATAGGTTAAGGGTTAATAGGTGTTTAGAAATAATTCTAGATCTAGGTGTGAATATCTCATGATAATTCAATTAAATGGGTCATTAGTATTTTTAACAATTGAAATTGAGAAGAGTTACGTCTACTGTTATAATTAAGTTATATTTACTCAGTTATTTTATTAATATCATACAAAATTCAGACATTTTAGGACTTTTTAATGTGTTGTCATCAAATTTTATATAACAAGAGATGTCACAATCACGTGACAAATGCCCCCAAAAATTGTACCCTGTGGCCTTGACCTTTGACCCAAGGACCAGGGAGTTGACACATCGTCTTTGTGTGGTGAACATTTGTGCCAGGTTCCTTTGAAATCCATTCACAGATAAACAAGTAATTGTACCCTGTGACCTTGACCTTTGACATATGGACCAGGGAGCTGAATGCGACACATCGTCTTTGTCTGGTGAAATTCTGTGCCAAGTTATATTGAAATCCATTGATAGATAAAGATGTTACAGACCGGACACGAAATTTGTGACAAAGTAATTGTACCCTGTGACCTTGACCTTTGACCCATGGACCAGGGAGTTGAAAGCGACACATCATCTTTGTCTGGTGAACATTTGTGCCAAATCATATTGAAATCCATTGATATGTAAAGAAGTTGCAGACCGGACACGAAATTTGTGACAAAGTAATTGTACCCAGTGACCTTGACCTTTGACCTATAGACCTGGGAGTTGAAAGCGACACATCGTCTTTGTGTGGTGAACATTTGTGCCAAGTTATATTGAAATCTATTGATAGATAAAGAAGTTACAGGCCGGACACGAAATATGTTACAAAGTAATTGTACCCTGTGACCTTGACCCATGGACCTGAAGGTTGAACGCGACACATCGTCTTTGTGTGGTGAACATTTGTGCCAAGTTCTATTGAAATCCATTGATAGATAAAGAAGTTACAGACCGGACACGAAATTTTAGACAAAGTAATTGTACCCTGTGACCTTGACCTTTGACCCATGGACCTGGGAGTTGAACGCGACACATCGTCTTTGTGTGGTGAACATTTGTGGCAAGTTATATTGAAATCCATTGATAGATAAAGAAGTTACAGACCGGACACGAAATTTGTGACAAAGTAATTGTACCCTGTGACCTTGACCTTTGACCCATGGACCTGGGAGTTGAACGCGACACATCGTCTCTGTCTGGTGAACATTTGTGGCAAGTTATATTGAAATCCATTGATAGAAGAAGAAGTTACAGACCGGACACGAATTTGGGACGGAAGGACAGACGGACGGACGGACAGACGGACTGACGGACAGACGGACGGACGGACAGACGGAAGGACGGACAATTCGATTACTATATGCCCGCCTTTGGGGGCATAAAAATGTTATATTTAAGATGCTTTTTTGGGCAGCAGTAGTAATTTTAACACCTATCATTGTTAGGGGGGCAAATGCATTATCATGTTTTCTTAAGAATTACCATGACTTATATCAGTTGGGCCATTGCATAATCATGTTTTCACAGTTTTCTTAAACATTACCATGACTTACATCACTTGGGTTTGGACCCAGATCAAAAGTCTAGATGGTGATCATTTTCCTTGATTGGCTGAATTGTTACTTTCCAATATCTCTCACATCTAATTTGAGAGACATTGGAAGACACCATGTAACATCTAGCTATCACTAACACTACACACTGGGGTTAATGGGTCAAAATGCCTTTAATGTTTCGTCTGCAACAAAAAGTTATTGTCATCTGCTTCAATTCTTAAATTAAACTTACTTTCTTTTTATTGCAAAAATATGGTTAAGATGACAAACAGTTTGGATCCTGATGAGACGCTGCAGTATGCGGCCTCTCATCTGGATCCAAACTGTTTGCATAGGTAATCACAGTTTCACCACTAGCATGCAAAGAGTTAAGAGTCATGCATTGACCTGGAGAGATTTTACTGCCCAGTGCTGTAACCTTTGAACTGAAGGATCTGGAGTTGTTCATTTAACCCTTAATTTCCCTCATATAAACTTGTTTTCATGCATCTGCAAACAGAGTAGACCCAGATAAGGTGGCTCCTGTAGGATCAGTGTCTGCTATTTGCTAATGGAATTTGACAGATCAGTTTCTATGCCTTCTAAAACAGCTACACTGATTCACCTTCAACATTTTATCATAAATAGATATAAATAGAATGACACTAGAACTCCAATGCAGTTATCTCCCTTTGTCCCTTATGGCTATGCTGATGGGACAAGGGAAATAACTGTGAGGAAATTACCTTTTAAGTGTTACAGATTCAGATGTTAAGTAGCATAAAACCCCAGGGTGAGACCATTTTTGGCCCAGGGGTCATTATTTGAACACACCTGATAGTGGTATATTAGGTGATGCTTCATACCAAATATCTCAGCTCTAGATTATGTGGTTTCAGACAAAAAGATTTTTAAAGGTTTCCCTATATAAGTCTATGTAAAAACTACAAGCCCAAGGGCAGGGCCATTTTTGGCCCGGGGGTCATCATTTTAACAAACTTGGTAAAGGACCATTAGATGATGCTATATACCAAATATCAAAGCTCTAGAAATTGTGGTTTCAGAGAAGAAGATTTTTAAAGATTTAAAAAAACAACCTGTAAAAGTAGTGGGGCGGGGCCATTTTTTGCCCGGGGGTCATGATTTTAACAAAACTGATAGAGGACACCCTAAGGTACATTTCTGTGAAATTTGGTTGAAATCCTCCCAGTGGTTTAGGAGAAGAAGTCATTTGAAATAAAAGTGAACGGACAGACGGACGGACAGACGTACTAACAAATGGGTAGTTGTGTGACTTTTTCCTTTGATCTTTTCTTGTGTGACTAGTCCCACAAGAAAAACTATTTTTGGCTCTAACTTTGGAAAAGAATGATCTGGAAGCTAACCCTAACCCTAACCCTATGTCCCACAACTGGCCAGGTTAATGTCACAAGAAATGGCCAGGTTAATGTCACAAGAGATGGCCAGGTTAATGATTTTACTTGTGGGACTAGTTAGAAAAAGTCACACAACTACCCTTTGGTGAGTGCGGACAGACGGACAGACGGACAGACGGACAGACGGACGACGGACGACAGGCGGTCACAATAGCTCACCTTGAGCCTTTGGCTCAGGTGAGCTAAAAAGGAAGTGTGACGGACACACAGACAGACAGACAGATAGACAGACGACAGAAAAGTGATCCCTAAGTGACACACTGCCTCTCGGCAGGTGACACAAAAATGTGTGTGAATCCTCTTTATTGTCCTGTATTGTATCAATTTTATTTTTTGCATGCTAGTCACAAATTAATAACCTACATATATCTGCAAACAGTTTGGATCCAGATGAGATATCAATTTGCATGAAATCAGGATCTAAACCAAATGACATTCTGACTGTAGACTGTATTTCACACTTACTTGTTAAAAATGTCTTTCACTTTAGATTCAGCAATATCAGTTGCATCATCATCAATTTCTTCATGTTCACCCAGGAATATCTCCTTGTTGAAATCCTTGTTCAGCATTCCGTCTTGCTCCATTCTGACAGCATCCAGATGATCTGGGGGCAACAGCTCTTTCTCAGACAATACCTTCATTTCATTATCTTTTTCTTGAAGATTCTCATGTCCAATTTTCTTGCCTGGAAACACTTGCTGATCAACTTCCTCTTTGTCAGCCTTCATTTCTACTATGTTTTTAGGAGCTGTCAACACCTCTGTTAGCATGGCCACAAGTATCGCCACCACAAATGTGATGGCTACAAAGACCTTCATAATTCTTTCTTAGATCTACTGCACACCTGAAATAATACCAGTAAACACTGTTATACATATGAAATGAAATGAGACAAATTAGTGCACATCAGGAATAGAACAAATCAATTTAACCCTTTCCCTGCTCTATGTTTATTCCAAATTTCAATACCTACTGAATATTCATGGACAAAATAGTTATAATGAAATATGGAAGGTGGGACATTGTAGCCATTGTAGAAACTAAAGAAACAGATTTATCGAATTCCATTATCAAACAGAGCAGACCCTGATCAGACTGATTCTGTAGGAGCCATCTGATCTGGGTCTACTCTGTTTGCAAATGTGTGAGAACATGTTTATATGAAGGAAAGGGTAAACACTGGAACACATCTGAAATAAGAGCAGCTAACCCAGTTACATATCTGAGACTGATATACGCATGTACAAGCAGTTAACCCAGTTACATATCTGATATATGCATGTACAAGCAGCTAACCCACTTACAAGCAGCTAACCCAGTTACATATCTGATATACGCATGAACAAGCAGCTAACCCAGTTATGTATCTGATATATGCATGTACATGTACAAGCAGTTAACCCAATTACATATCTGATATATGCATGTACAAGCAGTTAACCCAGCTACATATCTGATACTGATATACACATGTACAAGCAGCTAACCCAGTTACATATCTTATATACACATGTACAAGCAGCTAACCCAGTTACATATCTGGTATACACATGTACAAGCAGCTAACCCAGTTACATATCTGATATACACATGTACAAGTAGCTAACCCAGTTACATATCTGATATACACATGTTCAAGCAGCTAACCCAGTTACATATCTGATATATGCATGTACAAGCAGCTAACCCAGTCACATATCTAATATATGCATGTACAAGCAGCTAACTCAGTTAAACATATCTGATATATGTATGTACAAGCAGCTAACCCAGTTACGTATCTGATGTATGCATGTACAAGCAGCTTACTCAGTTACGTTTCCGATATACGCATGTACAAGCAGCTAACCCAGTTACATATCTGATATACACATGTACAAGCAGCTAATCCAGTTACATGTACATAATTATCTGATATACGCATGTACAAGCAGCTAACCCAGTTACGTTTCCGATATACGCAAGTACAAGCAGCTAACCCAGTTACATATCTGAGACTGATATCCAATTTTTTTACAGCGTTGTTATTTAACAAAGGAATTACAGAAACTGTAGAATCAGGGTCCATGCTTATAAAGCTTTTCAGTTGAGTCTGAGTTTTTTCTCAAGCTTTTGATTGGTCAGATTTGAGTTCTCAAGCTTTTGATTGGTCAGGTTTGAGCCAAAGGCTCAAATCTAACCAATCAAAAACTTGAGAACGAACTCAGACTCAACTAAAAGTTTTATAAGCATGGACCCAGATCTATATAATTTCATAAGCAAACAACAGACTGTGATCACACGTCTCCTGCAGGAGTTATCTGATCTGGGTCTACTCTGTTTGCAAAGGTGTGAAAAGGTGTTTGTATGAAGGAAAGGCTTAACTGTGTAACATATCTGCAATACATGCAGTTTATCTGATAGAAACTCCTTTGGATGCCTTTGCATAGACCCAAATTACAGCTCTGAGGGTTGACATATATCATAATTACCCTAAGTATTTGGACATCTAATCTCCCCTCTCCTCCATAGACCCCAAAACAGCTCTAAGGGTTGATATAATTACCCTAAGTATTTGGACATCTAATCTCCCCTCTCCTCCATAGACCCCAAAACAGCTCTAAGGGTTGATATAATTACACTAAGTATTTGAACATCTAATTTCCCCTCTCCTCCATAGTCCCCAAAACAGCTCTAAGGGTTGATATAATTACCCCAAGTATTTGGACATCTAAGCTCCCCTCTCCACCACAGACCCCAACAGCAGCTCTGAGAGTTGACATAATTACCCTAAGTAATCGGACATCTAATCTCCCCCTTCCACCAGTTTGTAAAGCTGAATAAATCAATTTGCACCATTTTGATAACTTTAATTAGACTGACTAAGATACAAATAGTGTAGATACTGACCTTTAGAAGCAGATTGATCTGGGTCTGCACTATTTGCCTAAGTGTGCCTATCTGAATACTTAAAGCAATTAGGGTATGTAGAGTTTGGTAAGGCAATACCTCAACAATGTTAAACACAACAATGCTACTTCAATATATTCACCTTTTTGTTCATCGATTTTGCGCTAACTCAAAAACAGAATCAGAACTACAAGATTCATCACATTCATGCAGAAAGGAAGACAGAAAATGTGAGATAGACTTCATTGATATGTAAATGTCATGTGCGACAGCTGTTACATAACTTGACAGTTAATTAACCCTTTGCCTGCTAAGCATGGCCTAAATGACATTTGCGAACAGCTTGGCTCTAAATAAGACATCAAGTAACCAGGCGTCTCATCAGGAGTGAAGCTATTTAACCCTTTCACTCAAAGGCTATTTTTAGATCCAACCTCTTTGAAAAAAAAATACCAAAAAGGAGCATTTACTAGAGAAAAGGAACTTATAGAATTGTGTAATTTTGAAACCATTCTGATAAATAGAGCATTTGCTCTTATGGAGAAAATGCTTTACTTATCAGAATAGTTTCAAAAAGTGACTTATACTGAGGCGTCAAAAGGCGTCAATATGTGGGAATGGGTTAACCCTTTCCCTCATAAGCTATTTTTAGATCAAACCACTTTGAATAAATCTACCAAAAAGGAGCATTAACAAGAGAAAAGGAAAATTTTAGAATTTTGTAGTTTGAAACCATTGTTATAAATAGAGCATTTGCTCCTATAGGAGCAAATGCTCTATTTATGATACATTTTTAGATCAAACCACTTTGAATAAATCTACCAAAAAGGAGCATTAACTAGAGAAAAGGAATTTTTTTTAGAATTTTGTAGTTTGAAACTATTGTTATAAATAGAGCATTTGCTCCTATAGGAGCAAATGCTCTATTTATCACAATGGTTTCAAGAAGTGGTTATTACAGAGGGCTGAGGCGTATCTATTGAGGAAAGGAATAACCCTTTCTCTAATATACCGGTAAATGCTTTTCATGCCTTCGCAAACAGATGTAAATGTAACAGAACTGACTCTACAGTTTCTACCAGTACCAAAACATCCTGTGTACATATGCCGTTATAAAAATTCAATTGATAAATAATCATGATATCAGTATTTCTTACATGAATATTCAACAGGGAAAGGGTTAAGTTTTCAATTTTTATGTTTATGTTGTCCATTGAAATGGTCAGAGCTCTTGATAAGTGGAGCATTTGGGAAATCTGGGTATACTATTTTCTATAATTACTATGCCAACCCTACACAGTACATGTGTATAGCTCTTTACCTTTTCCCTAATATAAATGCTTTTTCACACCTTTGCAAACAGAGTAAACCCAGATCAGACAGCTCTTGTAGGAGCTGTCTGACCAGGGTCTGCACTGTTTGATTATGGCATTTGAATAGCTCTAACTCTACAAATACCAAATATATACAGTAAAACCTCTCTATAACAACCACTAAATTACATCAAGTATTTTGGTTAAAGGCAGGTGGATGCTTAAAGCAAGGTGAAAGTAAACCAGAACGCTCCTATAGGAGCATTCTGTTTTACTTTTACCTTGCTTTAAGCAACCACCTGCCCATAATACCAACTAATTAACAGAAATTTAGTGGTCGTTATAGAAAGGTTTTACTTTATACGCATACATAATTATGCCATTGTAAAAATCCTGCTAATAAACTATTCATGATGTCATTATTTGTTACATGAATATTCAACTCAACAAGGGTTAACCCATTCCCTCATATTGACGCCTTTTCACCCATTCCCTCATATTGATGCCTTTTGACGCCTCTGCAAAAGTCACCGGTTGAAACCATTGTGATAAATAGAGCATTTGCTCCTATAGGAGCAAATGCTCTATTTATCACAATGGTTTCAAACTACAAAATACCAAACTTTTCCTTTTCTCTAGTTAATGCTCCTTTTCGGTAGATTTATTCAAAGAGGTTGGATCTTAAAATAGCCTATGAGGGAATGGGTTAAAATGTTGAAAAAAATAATGACAACAATGGTACTCCAACATTTCCACTTCTTTTTTCCCCACTGATATAGATGAGCTATCATACTATAAAACTCATGATATTAACAAACAAATGAAGAAAGAATCTACTGAAATCTGATATTGACTTTTTTATATGTTATTGACATGTGGGACAGCTGTTGCATATTGGACGTTTTTTCATGCCTTTGCAAAAGCAGTGTCAGCCATTGTACCTCGCCTTAGTCGATCTAACTAAGGCATCTGACCTTGTATGTCTACGTAGATTGTTAAAAATCCTTGAGAAGATTGGTTGTCCTTCCAAGCTCCTCAACATCATTAAATCCTTTCACACCGACATGCAAGGCACAGTAAGCTTCAATGGCTACATGTGTAAGCCTTTCAAGATCCTCAGTGGTGACAAGGATGTGTATTGGCTCCCTCTCTTTTCTGCATCTTCTTCTATGTCCTCCTATCATATGCCTTCAACTTCTCCACTGATGGTGTCTACATTCACACCCGACATGACGGCAAATTGTACAATTTAGCCAGACTCCATGCCAAAACAAAGACCACTCGAGTCCTGATATGGAAGATGCTATTTGCAGATGATGTTGCCCTCAACAGTCATACTAATGATTGTCTCCAATGCCTATTAGACTGCTTTTCACAGGCATGCGAGGAGTTTGTGCTTGTCATCAGCATCAAGAAAACAGAGGTCATGGCACAGGATGCACCAATCCCACCATAAAAATCTATTAGTAGGTCCTAACTAGCTGTCATTGACAACTACAAATACCTTGGCTCAAATATCTCTGAGAAAATGTCACTGGACTTCGAGATTAATGCTTGTAATTTGGCAAAGCAGCGACAGCAATGTCAAAACTCAACAAGAAAGTTTGGGAGAACAAGAATTTCACACTGACCACCAAGCTCAAAGTCTATCAAGCATGATTGTGTCATTAGCACTCTCCTCTACGGAAGTGAGGCATGGACCACTAATACCAGGCAATAGTCAAAACTCAACGCTTTCCATATGAGAAGTCTACAGAGACTAGTCTATTGGACATTACATTGAAAGACCAAGTAACCCAGGGTTTTCCAAAAGAATTTATGAAGGCATGTTGCAACTGGTGCATCAATCTGGTTTCAATATAACAAATAATACTATTTATCCATAAATAGGCATTATTTTATCAAATTGAAATGTTTTGCATACACATCTGATAATAAACAGCACAGAATTTTATAGTAATTACGAATTTGGGCATTTAAAGTAACTCAAATGTAATATTTATAGTGAACAGTATAACTCTCTGGAACAGACTACATGCACATTTTGCCACAATTCCTGATACTGACCTCTTCGATTTATGGTTGTTTTGTCTACCTTCCCGTTCGCAGTACGTCAACCTTAATTTATAATTACATAGGGATTAGTTTCGTTGACCTTATAATTACATAGGGATTAAGTTTTCACATCTATGCCGCGGCTGCGTATTTGATGTTAGCTGTTTAAGTAGGCGCGTGTCGCCAATTATGGCACATTGCCCAATGATAATTTAGACCCAGATCAAGATTGCTTTATATTGTATAAAACGTGGTAGATTCAATGTGTTTTTAAATATTTATGGATAACTGTTTGGTCGATATAACATAAGCATTTGATGTATGTATCCAATAGATGCTGGAAATTAAGCAAACTGTCGATTTTATAGTTTAGACCCAGATCTAAATCACATCATATTGGTAAAAAGTGTTCTGTTTAAACTGTTAAAATTATGTTTATGATTTTTTAGGTTAGATAGACCCAGATCTAAATCACATTATAATTTATATTGATAAAAAATTTAAGTGGTATGTTTTTAAACTATTAAAAATGTGTATGTGGGGTTTTTTTTGTCATCTGTGTATAGCAGATTTGTTTAGCGGTAACGGGAAAAACATGTTCTGGTAATTATCGCAAACTTCCGATTTGATAATTTGTACACAGATCACTTTATATTTCATAAAATTTAAATGTTCAAATACTAAATTTAAATTTTGTATTCAACATTCAGGGTTCTTGCGAGGCCGCGTTTTTGCGATATTCTCGCTTAAAAATCACGAATGTCGCATTAAAAACGGTCTAGGTGCGACGCTAGTCGCACTCTAAAATCACCTGGGACGAATCGCCGTTGTGGCCCCGAAAGTGCGTAACTGAAGCTGCTGTTCATAGCAACGTCATCGGACTCGATATTGATTGGATAATTTAAACTGGCGCCGTTTTCTCAGCCAATGAAATTGCTTGGCGCTGATTTCTATATTCCACTTCCGATAATAACAATGGCCGACGTTCCAAGCAAAGCCGAAAAACGATTTTGAATTTCTTCAAGTCTACTTCGAAAACTGAAAGTTCAGAGCATAATGATAACAGTACTTCTAAGGTGGGGTCCGAAACGCAGATGGAAAATGTTAATATCGAGCCTTCAAATACCTGTTCCAAGGATCCAGATACCATTCGCGAAAGTGAAAGTAAGTCTCCGTCCAAATGTAAAAACACTGAAAAAGAAGTTTCGCCCTCTCCTAGTAAGATTGAGGGTGAGAATATGAAAACATTTGACTATGCTGCGGCTCTAGAACACTGGAGGGCTGCCAAAGAGAGAAAGCTTTTTAAAGTAGCACATTAAGTTCAGACAGTGACTGCTGTACCAGTTAATGTTAAAGTTTATGTTAAACAGTTCAGTTCAATGTTTTATTCTTAGCCACAGGCAGTGGAAATAATGTATATATATAGCAACCAGATATTTCATCATTTTCATCAAGTGTGACCAGATTATGAGATATGAATAAGAAGAAATAAAAAACAAACTTCCCCAGCTTCAAAATAAGGTATGTACTTTATTCAAAAGCATTTTTCATGTTCAAAATGGTACTGTCCCAAAAATATTGAAAATGTCCCAATGAATTTGTCACCACTGGGACATGTGTCCCCATCTTTACAGGTCCTTGCAAGAACCCTGAACATTACATGTTATTAGATAATTAAAGTGTGCTATTTATCTAAATATTTCTACCTAAATATCAGTGTTCCATTAGCAAGCAGAGAAGACCCTTCAGATCAGACTGCTCCTATAGGATCTGTCTAATCTGGGTATACTTTTTATGCAAATGCGTGAAAATAAGTTTATATGGAATGGAGGAAAGGGTTAACACCTGTACTTAAATAGATTAGAGCCAGATTTGCAAATGCACGAAAAGGCATTTATATCAGTGTTTCTGCCAGCTCTGATATTTTGGGGGTCATGTTTGACCCCATGTTTAAAAATCTGGGGGTCATTTGAAATTTTGGTGGGTCATACCCTTAAATTTAACATTGGCATGTATGATTTATGAAATGTTGTTTGAAGTGATTTTTAATATATTGCTTCTTAAAGTAGTGGCCTCCACAGCTGCCCTATGTTGATTTGAGGCTAAATCATAAATGTCAAACAAAGAGTAAGTGATTGGTGAAAGTTGGTGCAGCCAGTTGTTAATGGATTGGCTTTCCCCTCATTGGTGCATACCTTACAAGTCAATTTATTAGAGCCATAAGAAAGTCATGATTTTTCATTCAGCCATTCCTGGTGAATTTCCCGTTTAGACGAATTAGGGTTGCTTTTTCAGACATGGTGACGGACTTTTCACTCACAGACTTTTCACTCGGCGAACTCCGCAAATTATCAGTTGAAGTAGATTTGGTCGGGGAACTAGCTCCCATTTCAGCGGGTAAATCATCTCTTTTATCGCAATAATTGTCTATGTGACAAGATGATTCTTTCCGAAATAAGGCTGTCAAGGAGACATTGTGTGTATTTCTTTTCGCGGAATATGACTGTATCAACACACTCGCCTAGGCGCTTATATGTCTTTGATAATGAATAAGCGTCTACTGACCCGGAACGGGTTGGGCACGACTAAAACCCGGTACAATGGGACACGGAATTCGCGACTTTGAATAATTCGGCGACGAAAAAATTCCTGCGTCAGGGAAAACGCACAGTCTGAATTTCATTGCGTCAAGGCCAAAAAAAGTGCGTCAAAAACGCAGAAAACGCACACTCGCGGAAACACTGTTTATATCTATATGACTGAGTGAAAGGGTAAATCTAGGTCTGCTCTATCTTCCTAGTTTATCCTTAGGTTAGACACTATGCATATGTCACTTTCCGATAAAATTTAAATGCATGATGTGCATAATTGATTTTTATGAAAAATAACGTGATCTGTGTAAAAAGTTAGTGATAATTGCCAATAAATGTTTCCCTCGTCGCCAATAAACACATCTACTCTGTAAAAAACCCACAAACACAATTTTAACAGACATCTTTTTATCAATATAATGTGAGTTAGATCTGGGTCTAAACTATGATATCGGTAGTTTGCATTATTGCTAGCACGCATCTATCGGATAGGCTAACATCAAATGCTTATGTTATATCGATGAAACAATTATTCATAAATATTTAAACACCTCTTTGCAAACATGGTAGACACAGATCAGATAGCTCTTGTATGAGTAATCTGATCTGGTTCTGCTCTGTTTGCTTAAGAATCAATAAAGATCTATTTCTACAGTTTCTGCCCAGCCCTGAAATGGCCAGTAACAGCAGGAAGAAGGGTAGACACATTACTCATTAGATCAGTAGATCCAATCGTCATCTAAGTTGATCTAACCAGGCTATGTTTCCTTAAAAATATAATCTGATTCTGAAAGGTGTGTTATGATCAAACGCTCCGTCGTTCGCGAAGGGTTAGATGCCTCAGAGGATGTCAATTCATTTGACATTGCATTTTGAGCCTTTCCAAAGCCAAGTTTCAGTTTCAATATCCAAAACTTTCGAATGAAACATCTTACCTGTTACGCGATTTATAGCTGGTAATGTTTAATTCTTTACGTTAATATGTTTTTCAACGCCAATGCAATGCGAAAATAACTATTTGGCAGCAAGTGCGTAAAATAATTGTCAATAATTGTATTTGCTGACGTTTTGGTCAACCATTTCCAACAATTCTGACTGGGTTGGAAATATTGGTATATTTTGCAACGCGTTCTAATGCGAACCAGTCAACCTGTAAACGGTGCATTTTATTTAAAGTTATATATTTTTTACAACTGCGGTACATACTAAATCATCGACCCTGAAGTCGCGGCTAGATATTAGCCCCGCATGATTGACCGACAGGCATGGAAACCATTTATTTTTTAAAATAAAACAAAACTCAAGAACAAATGCATCAGTTGTACGAATATAGAACAATTGTAATGAGGGAGAGATAGATGAAGACGGAGACGTGGGGGGGGGGGGGAGAGAGAGAGACAGACACAGATACACAGAGAGAGACAGACAGAGAGACAGAGAGAGAGACAGAGAGACAGAGACAGAGAGACAGAGAGACAGAGAGACAGAGAGAGACAGAGAGAGACAGAGAGTTGAAATAGTTTTCCTGAATATATTGTGGATATAGTACGGACACAAACAAAAGCATCTATACGATCATTTTATTGCCTTTTTGTATTATTTATGAATATTTATATAAACTATCACAGTCTTAACAATAACAATAGTTCGTATTGTGTAACCATGCTGTTACCAAGGTCGCCACACAGTGTCGTTAATCACGTGACCAATAGCATTTTCCTTTCCAATCCCGATTGTTACCAGATCCGATCTCTGTTCGGTGTCACTGTTCGATACACTTGAAGTGTACTCCATACTGCTGTAACCGTTGGATTCCTCCAATGATCCAGTGCTTGAATATGACAACCCGCTTGAAAAACACGGACTAAAGCTTTCTTGGAAACCAGAAATATCTGGTGAAGTTTGAAGAATTGGTGAATATTCATTGAGATTGACCGGAGTGAAGTTTGCCGTTTCGACATAACTTTGAGACCTCAGTGGTGTTGAATAGTTTAGTTTTGGTCTCAGGGGATTTACTTGAACACTCTCTATTCGAGATTTAAGCATGTAAGTCGAGTGTAAATGACTGCTAAGATCGTTAATTGATGTCCCATCCACCACGTTATTTGCTGACAGGAAGGTAACCACCTCTCGCGCACAGTCCTTGTATCCGTTGCTGTACCCAGATGCGTCTGTAGTCATGGCAACTTTCCTTTGTGGATGTTGTTGCTGTTGTTTAAGTTGCGCTAAATGAACCACTGCAAGTTCCAATATGTCCGCTTTGTCAACACGTGTCATGGGAGCTACCTAAAATAATAAAAATAAAATATTATATCCATGTCATAAAACTTTTGAGAAATTGCCATAGTTTCAGTTGTATGATCTTTCGTAAGACTGGATCCTTTTTACATGTTTTAGCTATACATGTACATGTATGGTAATGACTAAATGCATATTGATTTGCTGTAGTTTAATTAATACTGGCATATGAACTTCAGTTTATTTTGTGGGTTTTTTCACTGGACAGAATCTTTATTATCATCTACATGTATATTATTTCGTAAACTAATACAACAGACCTAATTTCCAAGAATTCACCGTTATAGGCAGGGTTACTTCAAAACGTTAGACATAAGGTAACGTTGTCTTACGTTCTGTTTAATTGTATCTGTGATCAGCTCCTTCAGTTGGGTTATGCTCGAATTCATCCGTTCCCTGCGCTTCTTCTCAACCATAGGCTTACGTATCTGCAAAACAATTACGAGCTAGATTAGTTCACTCACTTAACGTATATAAACACTAAATAACTTGTGACGATTATTGTCTGCTGCTCCTATTCACAAATAGCACTTACAACCCGAACACGACTACAGTGTCAAACATTTCGGATTAAGTTTTTTAATCTGTTGGACTTAAATGATTTTTAGAACAATCCTATTTGAACCCATTCCCTCATACACTATTTTAGATCCCATCTCTTTGATTAAATATACCAAAAAGGAGCATTTACTAGAGAAAAGGAAACATTTAGGAGTGTGTAGTATTGCAACCATTTTGACAAATAAAGCATTTGCTCCTGTGGAGCAAATGCTCTATTTATCACAATGGTTTCAAAAAGTAATTCTTGCAGAGGCGCCAAAAGGCGTCAATATGAGGGAACGGGTTAATAGGAAGGGTTCGTGTAAATAATGCTGAAACCGGTGCATTTGAATTCTGAATTGCATATCAAACAGTATAGCATCTGCTGGTTCCTCTGAAAGTAATATGCTCTGTTTCTAATTTATGCAATCAACGTAGGTCAGAGTCAGCTACGTTGACCTCAGCACAACGTCTGTTCAAGAACTACACTGTCTGTAATTGTAATCCCTTACACCAGAAATACGTCATTTACCGCCTTTGCAAATAGAATCAGGGTCTGCTTTGTTTACTTTTGAAATATAATAGATCTGTTTCTACACTTTCAGCAGTGGCAAAACATTTCGTGTACATGTATTCATATACAGTAGAACCCCTTTAATTTCCTACAGGCGCCTTCTGAACTGGGTCTGCCCTGTTTTAAAATGTGTGAAAAAGCGCGTCTATCAAGTAAAAGGTAAATCATATTTACGAACGTGTCATCCTTATTGTCATGACAACGAATGAGATCAGTTCAAAGTTAACGTATGCACACGCTCGCATCAGATAAATCTACATGATGGATGGCGACATAACCCTTTCGATATTCTAAAGCAAATTTAGTCGGTAAACAGTGGTCCCTATTTCAATTATTCAACTCTCCTCTTCTTTCAATTGCTGTTTCTTAATTTTGATCAAAGTGTCAAACAGTTTGGATCCAAATGAGACGCCGAATATCTCAACATTTCATTCGGACTTAATTTATTTGCAAGGTTTATGGCAAGCTCATCGTCAGGCTGCAAATAGTTCATACATCCTGTCCGTAACAGCTTGAGATGGTGCCGAAGATTTGTTTTTATATTTTATTAATGATGTTAAAAAGGAAGTAAATAACTTTGAATCGTATTAATCACATGATTTAACCATTTTTATGCATTTGCGAACAGAGTAGGAGCCGTCTAAATAGGGTGTGCTGTGTTTGTGAAATTATATAGATCTGACTACAGTTTTTGTCATCGGCAAAATGATTCTTGTGTTCATTTTCCATCATAACAGAAAAAAAGAGCCAATAAATGTTCATGGTGTTTTTTATTTCTTACATTAATATTCATAAGAGTTAAACAATTAATATTCCATGGGCGAATTTGTAACCGTTAAAAAACTAATAACTCAGTGGTGTATGGGGTTAGTAATACAATGGTTATTATCAACTTTGTGGCTGCAAACTCTGTGCAAACAGTCTGGATCGAGATGAGACGCCGAGTAACTCGGCGCCTCATCATGGTCCAAACTGTTTCAATTTTGTTACCGTGGTGATGTTTTTGATAGAAAATGTGAGAAATTTAAACGACACCTGTAGCAAACGACAAATCTTGCAGACGACACTATTTGGCAGCGAAAGATTTTTTATGCCATAAAAACACGATGTATTCCATGACTTTCAAATTTTATATTACATCATGTATTATTAATCGGCTACACTGATAATATTTGTCAGTGTAGCCGATCAATAATACATGATGTATTAATACGCAATCGAGACAGATCTATATGGATGTATGGGTCTGGTATTTCCACAGGTACACACATCACAAATTCAGTTCGACACGGCAACCTGTGCTCGGCTACAAACAAATCATCTAATGTGACAGAATAAAGATTTCTGATTAAAATATCAAACAAAGTTGCGTCTGCTCAAACTTTGATCTGGAGAAAATATTTTGTTCTCTTTTCCGAGAAACTGCTGATCGAAAGTCAAACAGCGCGACTCCTGGTGACATGTCGAGTTATAATGGTAAACAGTGGATATTTGGCCATGACAGAAACTGTATAATCATATCTATATTATTTCATTTAGCAAACAGCATACCCTGACCAGACGGTTACTACAGGGGCCATCTGATCTGGGTATACTATGTTTCGAAAGATATGATAACTCGTGTCTGTGAGATAAAGAGTAACACATTTTAAAAACTTTGTTTGAAACACTTACCTTTCTCAGGTAGGAATGTGCGATATCTTCTACGTTAGGTTTAGTTCCAACCATCTTTACAGCTTTAGAAATGTGTTCAATGCTTCTTGCAATGTTGCCAGTATAGATTCCAACAATGTTGTGCCATCCGTTAGACAAACCGTTCATTTTATACCATTGAGTTGTTTTAAGAGTTGTACAGGGTGCTCGTGGAAGTAATTAATTAACTCAATTACTCGCTCAATTATAATGAGACATTTACTTTAAGTAATTGTCTCACTGCCATTGATGAGTAAAGGGAGGCACATGTCTAAGGGGGTGTTTAACGAGTTCAACCTAAGTGTTCACAGTTTTGCAGTAATCGTTCACCCACGACCGGTGATTATCAGGCTAATTAGCTAAAGTGTGCCGCGTTTGTGTGTCACGTGCACCACGTGCCATAGTTAGAGTAAAACAAGTTAATTAAAGACATCCGCTTGCGTCACGGGTCGGAGAATTTTTATAGTTTTCATTTAACCATTTACTCCACATTTACGTCTTTGCAAACGGGATAGATCCAGGAGCCGTCTGACCAAGGTCTTCTATGTTTGCTTATGGATAATATGATATGATTGTACAGTTTATGCAATGATCTAACGTTCAGATACCATTATCGAAAGTCATCTAAAATTCATGTGCAGAATATCAGTATTTCTGTCATGATTATTCATGGAGTAAATGGTTTAAAAGTTACTTTTCGGTGTCTCAAAACAGAAACAATGAACGATATTACAAACTCTTTTTTTAACAAGCCATGTATACATTATCGCTCAAACTCACAGTTTGGTTCATATTTTCAAATTTTCGTTTCCCATATTCTTGAATGCATGACAACACCATCATTTGACCCTTTCCTTCATATAAGCGCCATTTCCCGCATCTGCAAACCAACTGGAGCCTTCTGATCAGGGTCTGCTCTGTTTGCTAATGAAATTTGATAGATCTGTTTCTTTAGTTTCTAAAATGGCCACAATGTTCCACCTTCTATGTTTCATTATAACTATTTTGTCCATGCATATTTAGTAGGTACTGAAATTTCGAATAAATATAGAACAGGGAAAGTGTTTAAAAAAGCAACACATTTTTCGAGTCTATATAGTTAGGTTTGATTATAGATCGTCTAAAGATGATCTACAAGTACTACTGAGTGGTAATGATCCGTCAGTGTCTAACTACAGAGTCCATTCAGAACGACGGTCTTAAATTTTCTTGAGTGTATTGAATGACAAACAGTGTATACCCAGAAGCAGCCCTCTGATCTGGGTCAACACTGTTTGTAAATGCAAGTGTTTATACTTTATAGTTATGCCAACATATATGAACTAATGATATGATGAAACGGGCTATCGTAAATTCAACGGTTTGTTTTCCATGTCTAAAATATCATTCATAACATCTAAATTAAATTCATTTATTTTCTTTCGTTTTGTTTTGAAATAAGTCATATGTGGATATGCTTAAGATTAATTGTCTACCTTTTTCGGAGTACATGTACAAGTCGTTTGACGTTTTTATTACATATAATCTTCGGAACTGGTAATAACCCAGTTTATTCAGACATTATTTGAATGGCTTGACTCTTTCCCTGTTGCATATTCATGTAAGAAATATCGACATCACATATATTAATTACATGTACAGTAATTCATTTTTTATAATGGCAAATGAACACAGGACACTTTGAATCGGGCAAAAACTGTAAAATCAGATCTATATTATACCATAAGCAAACAGAGTATACCCTGATCTGCCAGTCTGGGTCTACTCTATTTGCAAAGGCTTGAAAAGGCGTTTATATGATGGAAATGGTTAAACACAGAGAATATTTAAAGCAGAATGACCCATTAGTATTTGACCAAAGAGTACATTCGGTGTGGCAACTTTGAATTCACTAAAGTACATGTAGTTTGATTGGCAATCCGTGTAGATCGAGATTAAAGGGATCATCTAGGAAACCTCTGATCTGAGTATGCAGTAGAACCTGTCCTAAGCGGTCATTCATTTAAAGAACACATTCATGAGTCTTAAAAACAGACCGTTGCTTATGCAGGACAAAATAATGCAGAAAGCTTACTGCATTATTTTTGACCTGCACATGCCTTACAAACCCATAATTAGATCTAATATCTCTCATAATATCTCTCATGGTTAGACCAATAAGTATGTCTCCCCCATTTATGGGGCACATATTATTGTTTTTGCCAGAGTTGTCTGTCTGTCCGTCCGTCCGTCTGTCTGTCTGTCCGTCACAAACTTGTGTCGCACGTATCTCTGAAATCAGTTGGGCTAGAGTCACCAAACTTCACAGGAATGTTCACCAGCATGAGTTGTTGTGCACCTGGGTTTTTTAATTGTCTCTCCCTGATATAACTTTGGAGTTATTGCCCCTGATTACTTAAAATTAGAAAAACTTTGTGTCACGCGTATCTCTGAAACCCCTTGTACTAGAGTCACCAAACTTCACAGGAATATTGACCAGCATGTGTTGTTGTGCTCATGTTTTTTTAATTGTCTCCCCCTGATAATTGTTGAGTTATTGCCCCTGATATGAACACTTAAATTTATACAAACTTTGTGTGGTGCGTATCTCTGAAACCAGTAGGGCTAGAGTCACCAAACTTCACAGGATTGTTCACTAGCATGAGTTGTTTTGCACTTGGGGTTTTTGAATCGTCTCCCCTATTAACTTAGGAGTTACTGCCCATGATGACTTAAAATTAGACAAACTTTACTTAGTGTCGTGCATATCTCTGAAACCACTAGGACTAGAGTTACCAAACTTCACAGGAATGTTGACCAGCATGAGTTGTTGTACACCTGGGATTTTTTAATTGTCTCCCCTGATAACTTTGGAGTTGACACTGATATGATTACTTAAAATTACAGAAACTTTTTGTCATGCATATCTTTAAAACCACTATGGCTAGAGTCACTAAACTTCACAGGAATGTTCACCAGCATGAGTTGTTGTGCATCTGGGTTTTTTAATTGTATCCCCCTGATAGCTTTGGAGTTACTGCTCCTTGTGACTTAAAACAAGAGAAACTTTACTTTGTGTGGCGTGTATCTCTGAAACCACTAGTACTAGAGTCACCAAACTTCACAGGAATGTTGACCAGCATATGTTGTTGTGTACCTAGGGCTTTTGAATTGTCTCCCCTGATAACGTTTGGAGTTATTGCCCCTGATGACTTAAAATTAGATCCTGATAAGTTTGGAGTTACAGACATTACACTTGTGTATTGGAAAGAGGACGGGAGGGGAGACATCAGTTTTTGTGACAAAAACAAACCTCTAGTTAGGCCTGTTTTTTATGGTTGCTTAAGACAGGTCCTACTATATAGGCATGGGGATTTTATGTATGTTATCTCTTGACAGTTTGAGATCATTTTTCCTATACCAGTCTTTACCCTTTACTCCATGAATATTTACATGTACAAATGTATGTAAGAAATAATGACAGACCCAAAAGTAGACCTCTATTTTGTTGTACATATACAGCATAGTTATCCCTTTACCCGATAGTGACGCCTTTGCAAACAGAATAGACCCTGATCAAACGGTCACTCCAGAGATTCACCTTTCCCCCTAAAAAGTCTATGTTATTAGAAATTGAAACAAAGAAGAAAAAACACCCAGCTTTGCAACTATTATTAAATTTGTATGGAAGTGTCACACACCGCTAAATTTTGAGTTACTGGCTCTCAGTTATTTTTTTTCGTGAACCGTCAAGACCATCTTTCGCATACAGCATTCACGTGTCTCGGTAAATTAAATCTAACTCTAAGTTTTATTGCATGAAAATAGATATGTTGACGCGAGGGACAAGATGCAACGCCATCTCTCTTATCATACGCTGCATGAATTACTCAATGTGTTAGTTTACATCTGCAATGGCATTCGTCGTGCATTGTTAACACTCTTGTTTGATTCATGAGGCGCTAGTACCAGGCATGTGTTGCTTTTAATGGTGGCTACATGCGTTATTGAACTGTTTTTAGAGGCGCACTGTGATTACCGTTAATAGTTAATACATTAACTCCCATTAAACACTATAAGAAATATCTTGACAATATGTTTTGGAATATTTTATTCAAACCAGAATTATTTCACCCATATACCACGTGTTTTCCTCGCTAGTGCACTTGCATTCAATAGTATAATAATAAAAAGTACATTTATTAATATTAATAGCTCACGACCTTTTGTTGAGTGGATTATATACGATGCACTTCACTTTTCCAGAACAGTAGAGTCGACCAACTGACCTCAATATAATATGAAATCCATTTTTTCTTCAAACTTACATATACAGGTATACTGAGCATGTAAACACGCATCAATCAAACGCGTATTAATTATTGTTGGGCTGGATAAAAGAGTCTTTATGTAACAAGATAATAACTGAGTAAAATTAATGGCACTTTAACACATTACCTGATGAATATTCATATAAGAAGTAATAACATCATCATTATTTGTTTGCTAAAATTTTACACTGGCATGTGACAGGTGTTTATGGCCATGGATAAAACAGTAGAATCACATCCATATTACATGTACATTGCATTACATACGAAAACCGAACAGATCAAGACCAAACGGCCCCTACAGGAGTCATCTGATCTGGGTCTTTGCAAAAGTGTGTAAAGACGTCTCTTTCAAGTCATACGTGTACGCTTAGCGGCTAAGATACAAGCCCCGCATGATTGAACGACAATCAAGGAAACGATTTATGTTTTAAAACAAAACAGAGACAGACAGACAGACAGAGACAGAGAGAAGGACACACACACACACACACACACACACACACACACAGAGATAGACAGATACAGAGAGACAGAGACAGACAGAGACACAGAGAGAGAGACAGACAGAGAGACAGACAGAGAGAGACAGAGAGATACAGATACAGAGAGACAAAGATAAACAGACAAGAGAGAGACACAGAGAGAGAGAGAGAGAGAGAGAGAGAGAGAGAGAGAGAGAGAGAGAGAGAGAGAGAGAAGGGGATAGGGGGAGTTGGAATATTATGTTTGAATATACACATGTATGGGAGATATATTAATCGACACAAACAAAACCATTTATACAATCATTTTATTGCCTTTTTGTATTATATATGAATATTTATATAAACTATCACAGTCTTAACAATAACAAGCCTTCGTATTGTGTAATGTCATATTATCCACGCTACTACCAAGGTCGCCACACAGTGTCGTTAATCACGTGACCAATAGCATTTTCCTTTCCGATCCCAATTGTTACCAGATCCGAACTCTGTTCGGTGTCACTGTTCGATACACTTGAAGTGTACTCCATACTGCTGTAACTGGTGGATTCCTCCAATGATCCAGTGCTTGAATATGACAACCCGCTTGAAAAACACGGGCTAAAGCTTTCTTGGCTCTCAGAAATATCTGGTGAAGTTTGAAGAATTGGGGAATATTCATTGAGACTGACCGGAGTGAATTTTGCCGTTTCGACATAACTTTGAGACCTCAGTGGTGTTGAATAGTTTATTTTTGGTCTCAGGGGATTTACTTGAACACTCCCTATTCGAGATTTAAACATGTAAGTCGAATGTAAATGGCTGCTAAGATCGTTAATTGATGTCCCATCCACCACATTGTTTGCTGACAGGAAGGTGACCACCTCTCGCGCGCAGTCCTTGTATCCGTTACTGTACCCAGATGCGTCTCTAGTCATGGCAACTTTCTTTTGTGGATGTTGTTGCTGTTGTTTTAGTTGCGCTAAATGAACCACTGCAAGTTCCAATATGTCCGCTTTGTCAACACGTGTCATGGGAGCTACCTAAAATAATAAAAATAAAATATTATATGCATGTCATAAAACTAACGAGAAATGGCGACCGTCATTTTACCATAGTTTCAGTTGTATGATTTTTCGTAAGACTGGATCCTTGTTACATGTTTTAGCTATACATGTACATGTATGGTAATGAATAAATGCATATTAATATGCTGTAGTTTAATATTGGCATATGAACTTCGCGGTTTAATTTATTTTCACTGGGCAGAAACTTTATTATTATCTACATGTATATTATTCCGTAAACTAATACAACAGACCTAATTTCCAAGAATTCACCGTTATAGGCAGAGTTACTTCAAAATGTTTAGACATAAGGTAACGTTGTCTTACGTTCTGTTTAATTGTATCTGTGATCAGCTGCTTCAGTTGGGTTATGCTCGAATTCATCCGTTCCCTGCGCTTCTTCTCAACCATAGGTTTACGTATCTGCAAAACAATTACGAGATTAGTGAAGCAATTTCATAATTCACTAAGTTTTGGTTAAATAAGTGTCCTTCACCCATGAGATACAGTTTGACATATTGCTTGGCACTTGTTTGACCTCGAATCTCCCAACAAACACTAAATAACTTGTGACGATTATTGTCTGCTGCTCCTATTCACAAATAGCACTAAAAACTCCAACACGACTACAGTGTCAAACATTTTGGATTAAGTTTTTTAATCTGCCTTAAATTATTTTTAGAACAATCCTATTTTAACCCATTCCCTCATACACTATTTTAGATCCCATCTCTTTGATTAAATATACCAAGGAGGAGCATTACTTTTACTAGAGAAAATGAAACATTTAGGAATGTGTAGTATTGCAACCATTTTGACAAATAAAGCATTTGCTACTGTGGAGCAAATGCTCTATTTATCACAACGGTTTAAAAAAGTAATTTTTGCAGAGGCACCAAAAGGCGTCAGTATGAGGGAACGGGTTAATAGGAAGGGTTCGTGTAAATCATGCTGAAACTCGGCGCATTTGAATTCTGAATTGTACATCAAACAGTATAGCCTCTGAAAGTAATATGCTCTGTTTCTAATTTATGCAATCAACGTAGGTCAAAGTCAGCCACGTTGACATCAACATAACGTCTGTTCAAGAGCTACACTGTCTGTAATTGTAATCCCTTACACCACAACTACGCCATTTACCGCCTTTGCAAATAGAATCAGGGTCTGCTTTGTTTACTTTTGAAATATAATAGATCTGATTCTACACTTTCAGACTTTGGCAAAACATTTCGTGTACATGTATTCATATACAGTAGAACCCCTTTAATTTCCTACAGGCGCCGTCTGATCTGAGCCTGTCCTGTTTTCAAATGTGTGAAAAAGCGCGTCTATCAAGTAAATCATATTTACGAACGTGTCATCCTTATTGCCATGACAACGAATGAGATCAGTTCAAGGTTAACGTATGCACACGCTCGCCTCAGATAAATCTACATGATGGATTGCGACATAACCCTTTCGATATTCTATAGCAAATTTAGTCGATAAACAGTGGCCCCTATTTCAATTATTAAACTCTCCTCTTCTTTCATTGCTGTTTCTTAATCTTTATCAAAGTGTCAAACAGTTTGGATCCAAATGAGACGCCGAATATCTCAACATTTCATTCGGACTTACATTATTTGCAAGGTTTATGGCAAGCTCATCGTCAGGCTGCAAATAGTTCATACATCCTGTCCGTAACAGCTTGAGATGGTGCCGAAGATTTGTTTTTATATTTTATTAATGATGTTAAAAAGGAAGTAAATAACTTTGAATCGTATTAATCACATGATTTAACCATTTTTATGCATTTGCGAACAGAGAAGGAGCCGTCTAAATAGGGTCTGCTGTGTTTGTGAAATTATATACATTGTAGATCTGACTACAGTTTTTGTCATCGGCAAAATACAGTAAAACCTCTCTATAATGGCCACTAAATTGTGTTATTTACTTGGTATATTAGGGCAGGTGGCTGCTTAAAGCAATGTGAAAGTAAAACAGAACGCTTCTACAGGAGCGTTCTGTTTTACTTTCACATTGCTTTTAGCAACCACCTGCTTTTAACACAAAATACTTGATGTAAATAAGTGGCCGTTATATAGAGGTTTTACTGTAATTCTTGTATTAATTTTCCATTATAAAAGAAAAATCAGCCAATAAATGTTCATGATGTTTTTTTGTTCTTACATTAATATGCATAAGAGATAAACACTTAATATTCCATGGGCGAATTTGTAACCGTTTAGTAATTACTAAAACTGATAACTCAGTGGTGTATGGGGTTAGTAATACAATGGTTGTTATCAACTTTGTGGCTGCAAACTCTATGCAAACAGTCTGGATCGAGATGAGACGCCGAGTAACTTGGCCCCTCATCATGGTCCAAACTGTTTGTTACCGTGGTGATGTTTTTGACAGAAAATGTGAGAAAATTAAACGACACCTGTAGCAAACGACAAATCTTGCAGACGACATTATTTGGCACTGAAAGATTTTTATGCCATAAAAACACGATGTATTCCATGACTTTTAAATTTTATATTACATCATGTATTATTGATCAGCTACACTGATAATATTTGTCAATAATACATGATATATTAATACACAATCGAGACAGATCTATGAGGATGTATGGACCTGGTATTTCAACAGGTAAACAAATCACAAATTCAGTTCGACACGGCAACCTGTGCTCGGCTACACACAAAGCATCTAATGTGACAGAATAACGATTTCTGATTAAAATATCAACAAAGTTATATCTGCTCAAACTTTGATCTGGAGAAATTTTTTTTTCTCTTTTTCCGAGAAACTGCTGATCGAATGTCAAACAGCATGACTCCTGGTGACAGGTCGAGTTATAATGGCATGTAAACAGTGGATATTTGGCCATGACAGTATCTGTATACATGTAATAATATCTATATTATTTCATTTAGCAAACAGAGCATACCCTGACCAGAAGGTTACTACAGGGGCCATCTGATCTGGGTATACTATGTTTCGAAATATATGATAACTCGTGTCTGTGAGATAAAGAGTAACACATTTTAAAAACTTTGTTTGAAACACTTACCTTTCTCAGGTAGGAATGTGCGACATCTTCTACGTTAGGTTTAGTTCCAACCATCTTTGCAGCTTTAGAAATGTGTTCAATGCTTCTTGCAATGTTGCCAGTATAGATTCCAACAATGTTGTGTCATCCATTAGACAAACCGTCCATTTTATACCATTGGGTTGTTTTAAGAGTTGTACAGTGTGCTCGTGGAAGTAATTAATTAACTCAATTACTCGCTCAATTATAATTAGACATTTACTTTAAGTAATTGTCTCACTGCCATTGATGAGTAAAGGGAGGCACATGTCTAAGGGGGTGTTTAACGAGTTCAACCTAAGTGTTCACAGTTTTGCAGTAATCGTTCACCCACGACCGGTGATTATCAGGCTAATTAGCTAAAGTGTGCCGTGTTTGAGTGTCACGTGCACCACGTGCCATAGTTAGAGTAAAACAAGTTAATTAAAGACATCCGCTTGCGTCACGGGTCGGAGAATTTTATAGTTTTCATTTAACCATTTACTCCACTTTTACGTCTTTGCAAACGGGATAGATCCAGGAGCCGTCTGATCAAGGTCTACTATGTTTGCTTATGGAATAATATGATATGATTGTACAGTTTATGCAATGATCTAACGTTCAGATACTATTATCAAAAGTCATCTAAAATTCATATGCATAATGCCATTATTTCTATCATGATTATTCATGGAGTAATTGGTTTAAAAGTTACTTTTCGGTGTCTCAAAACAGAGAAAATGAACGATATTACAAACTCTTTGGGGTTTTTAACAAGCCATGTATACATTATCACGCAAACTCACATTTTGGTAAATATTTTCATATAATAATACATGTATTCCCTTTTCAAACTTCGTTTCTCATATTCTTGAATGCATGGCAAAATCATCATAATTTAACTCTTTCCTTCATATAAGCGCCATTTCTCGCATCTACAAACCTACAGGAGCCGTCTGATCAGGGTCTGCTCTGTTTGCTAATGAAATTTGATAGATCTATTTCTTTAGTTTCTAAAATGGCCACAATGTTCAACGTTCTATGTTTCATTATAACTATTTTGTCCATGAATATTTAGTAGGTACTGAAATTTCGAATAAATATAGAACAGGGAAAGTGTTAAAAAAGCAACACATTCTTTGAGTCTATATAGTTAGGTTTGATTATAGATCGTCTAAAGATGATCTACAAGTACTACTGAGTGGTAATGATCTGTTAGTGTCTTAACTACAGAGTCCATTCAGAACGACGATCTTAAATTTTATTGAGTGTATTGAATGACAAACAGTGTAGACCCAGAAGCAGCCCTCTGATCTGGGTCAACACTGTTTGTAAATGCAAGTGTTTATACTTTATAGTTATGCCTACATCACTAATGATATGATGAAATAGATTATCGTAAATTCAACGGGTTGTTTTCCATGTGTAAAATATAATTCATTCATAAAAAATAAATTCATATAAATTTGTTTATTTTCTTTCGTTTTGTTTTGAAATAAGTCATATGTGGATATGCTTAAGATTAATTGTGTACCCTTTTCGAAGTACATGTACAAGTCTTTTGAAGTTTTTATTACATATAATCTTCGGAACTGGTAATAACCCAGTTTATTCAGACATTATTTGAACGATTTGACTGTTTCCCTGTTGCATATTCATGTAAGAAATAACGACATCACATATATTAATTACATGTAATTCATTTTTATAATGGCATTATATGAACACAGGACATTTTGACTCGGACATAAACTGTAGAATCAGATCTATATTATACAATAAGCAAACAGAGCAGACCCTGATCTGGGTCTACTCTGTTTGCAAAGGCTTGAAAAGGCGTTTATATGAAGGAAATACATGTAGTTAAACACAGAATATGTAAAGCAGAATGGCCCATTAGTATTTTACCAAAGAGTACATTCAGTGTGGCAACTGAATTCATTGAAGTAGTTTGATTGACAATCCGTGTAGATCGAGATTAAAGGGCTCCTCTAGGAAACCTCTGATCTGAGTATGCAGTAGAACCTGTCCTAAGCGGCCATTCATTTAATGAACAAATGAGTCTTAAAAACAGATGGTTGCTTAATACAGGGCGAAATAATGCAGAAATCGCCTAAAGAAGCTTACTGCATTATTTGACCTGCATTAAGCTAGCACGTGCCTTACAAACCCATAATTAGATCTAATATATCTCATAATATCTCTCATGATTAGACCAATAATTAGGCCTGTTTTATGGCTGCTTAAACCTTTCGCTGCCAAACCCTGTCGTCTGCTAACTTTGTCGTCTGCTATAAATTTTCATTTTTTTTATTTTCTTCATTTTTGTTCAAAAACATAGTAACAGTAACAAACAGTTTGGATCCTGATGAGACGCCGAGTTACTCGGCGTCTTATCTGGATCCAAACTGTTTGCATAGGTAATCACAGATCCGGCATTGGCAGCGAAAGGGTTAAGACAGGTCCTACTATGTAGGTATGCTTTTTTTGTAAATGTTATTTATTGACACTTTCAGAGCAATTTTTCCTATACCAGTATTTAGCCTTTACTCCATGAACATTTACATGTACAGTAAAATCTCGATTATTCGAACACTAAAATACGCATTATCGATTTTTAAGACATGTGCCAGCTTAATGCATGGTGAAAGTCAAGCAGAAAGCTCCTCTAGGAGCTTTCTGCGTGACTTTCACCATGCATTAAGCATTAAGTAGTCACCTGCCTAAAAGGGTCTTAATCCTTCTATACAGAAAATTCGAATATTCGAGGTTTTACTGTGTGTTAAAAATGATGACAGGCCCCAAAGTATACCTCTATTTACTGGCCGCTTAAAACAGGTTCTGTTGTACATATACAGCCTAGGTATCCCTTTACCTGATAGTGACGCCTTTGCAAACAGAATAGACCCTGATCAGGCGGTCACTCGCAGAGATTCACCTTTTCCTCTCAAAAAATTATTTTTGAATTTTTTTTATTAAAGGGTTCTTCTAGGAAACCTAGAAGAAAAAGACAAAGAAGAAAAAAGCCAGCTTTGCAACTATTATTAAATTTGTACGGAAGTGTCACACACCACTAAGCTACTGACTCTCAGTAAAGTTTTTCATGAACTGTCAGGACCATCTTTTTCGTACAGCATGCAAGTGTCTCAGTAAATTAAATCTAACTCTTAAGTTTTATTGAATGCAAATAGATATGGTTTGATTTTTGTCAATACATCCTGTTTTTTATTCAACAAAATTTAAACACACACGGGAAGCACACATATTATATCAGATGAAACCTTATAAACTAGCAGAAAAATTATTAAATGCTAGCAGAAAAAAAGAAACTGTGTATATATCACGAAGGTATAAATATTTCGAACAGTAACAAATATTTACACAAGTAAACTATGTATATCCCTATATAATATGTACTAGTTAGAGTATGACTTGCGTGGGTATTTTGTCTTTATATGTCGTTAGGGTGATGCCAATTTCTTGACCCATCGAAATGTCGATATGCAGTCATGACCTGTAGTTACCAACTGATCACGCAAGGTACGAGACGCAACGTCAATTACGCTATCTCTCTTATTATATACAGTAAAATCTCTCTATAACGACCGCTAAATTACATAAAGTATTTTGTGTTAAAGGCAGGTGGATGCTTAAAACAATGTGAAAGTTGCTTTAAGCAACCACCTGCCCAAAAATACATACTAGTTAACACAATTTAGTGGCCGTTATAGAGAGGGTTTACTGTATACGCTGCATGAGTTACTCCGTGCGTTAGATTTCATCTGCAATGACATTCGTCGTGCGTTGTTAACACTCTTCTTTGATCCACGGGGCGCTAGAACCAAGCATGCGCTGTTTTAATGGCGACTGCATGCGTTACTGAACTCTTTTTAGAGGCACACTGTGATCATTGTTAATAAATTAGCCCCCATTAAAAATTGTAAGACATATCTTGACAATACATTTTGGAATATTTTATTCATACCATATTTTACCCATATACTATATTTTCCTCGCTAGTACACGTGTACTCAACAATATAATTATAAACAGTAGATTTATTAATATTAGTTGCTCCCGACCATTTGTTGAATGGATTATATACGATGTGCTTCACTTTCCCCGAACAGCAGAGTCGACCAATGGACATCAGTATAATATGAAATCCATTATTTTCTTCAAACTTACATATACAGGTATACTAAGCATGTAAACATGCATCAATCAAACGCGTATTGTTGTTGGGCTGGATAAAATATAATAACAGAATAAAAATAATGGCACTTTAACACATTACCTGATGAATATTCATATAAGAAGTAATAACATCATCGTTATTTGTTTGCAGAATTTTTATAATGGCACGTGACAGGCGTTTATGGCCATGGATAAAACTGTAGAATCACATCCATATTACATGTACATTGTATTACATACGAAAACCGAACAGATCCAGACCAAACGGCCCCTACAGGAGTCATCTGATCTGGGTCTTTGCAAAAGTGTGTAAAGGCGTCTCTTTCAAGTCATACGTGTACGCTTAGCGGCTAAGATACAGGCCCCGCATGATTGACCGACAATCATGGAAACGATTTATGTTTTAAAACAAAACAGACACAGACAGACAGACAGAGACAGAAACAGAGAGAAGGACACACACACAGAGATAGACAGATACAGAGACAGACAGAGAGCCAGACAGAGAGCCAGACAGAGAGAGACAGAGATACAGATACAGAGAGACAAAGATAAACAGACAGAGAGAGACAGAGAGAGACAGAGAGAGAGAGAGAGAGAGAGAGAGAGAGAGAGAGACAGCAAGACAGACAGACAGACAGGGATAGGGGATAGGGGGAGTTGGAATATTATGTTTGAATATATGGGAGATATAGTAATGTACACAAACAAAACCATTTATACAATCATTTTATTGCCTTTTTTGTATTATATATGAATATTTATATCAACTATCACAGTCTTAACAATAACAAGCGTTCGTATTGTGTAATGTCATATTATCCATGCTGCTACCAAGGTCGCCACATAGTGTCGTTAATCACGTGACCAATAGCATTTTCCTTTCCGATCCCAATTGTTACCAGATCCGAACTCTGTTCGGTGTCACTGTTCGATACACTTGAAGTGTACTCCATACTGCTGTAAGTGGTGGATTCCTCCAATGATCCAGTGCTTGAGTGTGACAACCCGCTTGAAAAACACGGGCTAAAGCTTTCTTGGCAATCAGAAATATCTGGTGAAGTTTGAAGAATTGGGGAATATTCATTGAGACTGACCGGAGTGAATTTTGCCGTTTCGACATAACTTTGATACCTTAATGGTGTTGAATAGTTTATTTTTGGTCTCAGAGGATTTACTTGAACACTCTCCATTCGAGATTTAAACATGTAAGTCGAATGTAAATGACTGCTAAGATCGTTAATTGATGTCCCATCCACCACGTTATTTGCTGACAGGAAGGTAACCACCTCTCGCGCGCAGTCCTTGTATCCGTTGCTGTACCCAGATGCGTCTGTAGTCATGGCAACTTTCTTTTGTGGATGTTGTTGCTGTTGTTTTAGTTGCGCTAAATGAACTACTGCAAGTTCCAATATGTCCGCTTTGTCAACACGTGTCATAGGAGCTACCTAAAATAATAAAAATAAAATATTATATGCATGTCATAAAACTAACGAGAAATGGCGACCGTCATTTTACCATAGTTTCAGTTGTATGATTTTTCGTAAGACTGGATCCTTGTTACATGTTTTAGCTATACATGTACATGTATGGTAATGAATAAATGCATATTAATATGCTGTAGTTTAATATTGGCATATGAACTTCGCGGTTTAATTTATTTTCACTGGACAGAAACTTTATTATTATCTACATGTATATTATTCCGTAAACTAATACAACAGACCTAATTTCCAAGAATTCACCGTTATAGGTAGAGTTACTCCAAAACGTTTAGACATAAGGTAACTTATGCTTACGTTCTGTTTAATTGTATCTGTGATCAGCTGCTTCAGTTGGGTTATGCTCGAATTCATCCGTTCCCTGCGCTTCTTCTCAACCATAGGTTTACGTATCTGCAAAACAATTACGAGATTAGAGAAGCAATTTCATAATTCACTAAGTTTTGGTTAAATAAGTGTCCTTCACCCATGAGATACAGTTTGACATATTGCTTGGCACTTGTTTGACCTCGAATCTCCCAATAAACACTAAATAACTTGTGACGATTATTGTCTGCTGCTCCTATTCACAAATAGCACTAAAAACTCCAACACGACTACAGTGTCAAACATTTTGGATTAAGTTTTTTAATCTGCCTTAAATTATTTTTAGAACAATCCTATTTGAACCCATTCCCTCATACACTATTTTAGATCCCATCTCTTTGATTAAATATACCAAGGAGGAGCATTAATTTTACTAGAGAAAATGAAACATTTAGGAATGTGTAGTATTGCAACCATTTTGACAAATAAAGCATTTGCTGCTGTGGAGCAAATGCTCTTTTTATCACAACGGTTTAAAAAAGTATTTTTTGCAGAGGCGCCAAAAGGCGTCAGTATGAGGGAACGGGTTAATAGGAAGGGTTCGTGTAAATCATGCTGAAACTCGGCGCATTTGAATTCTGAATTGTACATCAAACAGTATAGCCTCTGAAAGTAATATGCTCTGTTTCTAATTTATGCAATCAACGTAGGTCAAAGTCAGCCACGTTGATATCAACACAACGTCTGTTCAATAGCTACACTGTCTGTAATTGTAATCCATTACACCACAACTACGCCATTTACCGCCTTTGCAAATAGAATCAGGGTCTGCTTTGTTTACTTTTGAAATATAATAGATCTGATTCTACACTTTCAGCAGTGGCAAAACATTTCGTGTATATGTATTCATATACAGTAGAACCCCTTTAATTTCCTACAGGCGCCGTCTGATCTGAGCCTGTCCTGTTTTCAAATGTGTGAAAAAGCGCGTCTATCAAGTAAAAGGTAAATCATATTTACGAACGTGTCATCCTTATTGCCATGACAGCGAATGAGATCAGTTCAAGGTTAACGTATGCACACGCTCGCATCAGATAAATCTACATGATGGATTGCGACATAACCCTTTCGATATTCTATAGCAAATTTAGTCGATAAACAGTGGCCCCTATTTCAATTATTAAACTCTCCTCTTCTTTCATTGCTGTTTCTTAATCTTGATCAAAGTGTCAAACAGTTTGGATCCAAATGAGACGCCGAATATCTCAACATTTCATTCGGACTTACATTATTTGCAAGGTTTATGGCAAGCTCATCGTCAGGCTGCAAATAGTTCATACATCCTGTCCGTAACAGCTTGAGATGGTGCCGAAGATTTGTTTTTATATTTTATTAATGATGTTAAAAAGGAAGTAAATAACTTTGAATCGTATTAATCACATGATTTAACCATTTTTATGCATTTGCGAACAGAGAAGGAGCCGTCTAAATAGGGTCTGCTGTGTTTGTGAAATTATATACATTGTAGATCTGACTACAGTTTTTGTCATCGGCAAAATACAGTAAAACCTCTCTATAATGGCCACTAAATTGTGTTATTTACTTGGTATATTAGGGCAGGTGGCTGCTTAAAGCAATGTGAAAGTAAAACAGAACGCTTCTACAGGAGCGTTCTGTTTTACTTTCACATTGCTTTTAGCAACCACCTGCTTTTAACACAAAATACTTGATGTAAATTAGTGGCCGTTATAGAGAGGTTTTACTGTAATTCTTGTATTAATTTCCATTATAAAAGAAAAATCAGCCAATAAATGTTCATGATGTTTTTTTGTTCTTACATTAATATGCATAAGAGATAAACACTTAATATTCCATGGGCGAATTTGTAACCGTTTAGTAATTACTAAAACTGATAACTCAGTGGTGTATGGGGTTAGTAATACAATGGTTATTATCAACTTTGTGGCTGCAAACTCTATGCAAACAGTCTGGATCGAGATGAGACGCCGAGTAACTTGGCCCCTCATTATGATCCAAACTGTTTGTTACCGTGGTGATGTTTTTGATAGAAAATGGGAGAAAATTAAACGACACCTGTAGCAAACGACAAATCTTGCAGACGACACTATTTGGCAGCGAAAGATTTTTTATGCCATAAAAACACGATGTATTCCATGACTTTAAATTTTTATATTACATCATGTATTATTGATTGACTACACTGATAAATTGATAATATTTGTCAGTGTAGCCGATCAATATTACATGATGTACAATGTACTAATACACAATCGAGACAGAACTATATGGATGTATGGACCTGTTATATCCACAGGTACACAAACCACAAATTAAGTTCGACACGGCTTCCCATGCTCGGCTCCAAACAAAAATCTAATGTGACAGAATAACGATTTCTGATTGAAATATCAACCAAATTGATGTCTACTCAAACTTTGATCTGGAGAAAATGATTTTTCTCTTTTCCGATTCTTTCAAGCTTTAGAGAAACTGCGGAGTGAATGTCAAACAGCGTGACTCCTGGTGACAGGTTGAATTATAATGGCATATAAGCACTGGATATTTGGCCATGACAGAAACTGTATAATCATATCTACATGTATATTATTTCATAAGCAAACAAAGCATACGTTCGTCTGATCTGGGTATACTCTGTTTTTAAAGATATAATAACTAGTTTCTGTGAGATAAAGAGTAACAAATTAGAAAACATTGTTTGAAACACTTACCTTTCTCAGGTAGGAATGGGCGACATCTTCTACGTTAGGTTTAGTTCCAACCATCTTTACAGCTTTAGAAATGTGTTCAATGCTTCTTGTAATGTTGCCAGTATAGATTCCAACAATGTTGTGCCATCCATTAGACAAACCGTCCATTTTTATACCATTGAGTTGTTTTAAGAGTTGTACAGTGTGCTCGTGGAAATAATTAATTAACTCAATTACTCGCTCAATTATAATTAGACATTTACTTTAAGCAATTGTCTCACTGCCATTGATGAGTAAAGGAAGGCACATGTCTAAGGGGGTGTTTAACGAGTTCAACCTAAGTGTTCACAGTTTTGCAGTAATCGTTCACCCACGACCGGTGATAATCAGGCTAATTAGCTAAAGTGTGCCGTGTTTGTATGTCACGTGCACCACGTGCCATAGTTAGAGTAAAACAAGTTAATTAAAGACATCCGCTTGCGTTACGGGTCGGAGAATTTTATAGTTTTCATTTAACCATTTACTCCACTTTTGCGCCTTTGCAAACAGGATGGATCCAGGAGCCGTCTGATCAAGGTCTACTATGTTTGCTTATGGAATAATATGATATGATTGAACAGTTTATGCAATAGTCAAACGTTCAGATACTATTATCAAAAGTCATCTAATATTCACATGCAGAATGTCATTATTTCTGTCATGATTGTTCATGGAGTAAATGGTTTAAAATTTACGTTTCGGTGTCTCAAAACAGAAACAATGAACGTTATTACAAACTCTTTGTTTTTTAACAAGCCCTGTATACATTATCGCTCAAACTCACAGTTTTGTTCATATTTTCAAACTTTCGTATCCCATATTCATGAATGCATGACAAAATCATCACAATTTAACCCTTTCCTTCATATAAGCGCCATTTCTCGCATCTACAAACCTACAGGAGCCGTCTGATCAGGGTCTGCTCTGTTTGCTAATGAAATTTGATCTATTTCTTTAGTTTCTAAATTGGCCATAATGTTCCACCTTCTATGTTTCATTATAACTATTTTGTTCATGAATATTTAGTAGGTACTGAAAGTTTGAATAAATATTAGAACACGGAAAGTGCTAAAAAAGCAACACATTCTTCGAGTCTATAGCTAGGTTTTATTATGGATCGTCAAAAGATGATCTACAAGTACAATAAAACCCCTCTAACGCGACCACCAAAAATGGGTCTTCTTGAGTGTATTGAATAACAAACAGTGTAGTCCCAGAAGCAGCCCTCTGATCTGGTCAACACTATTTGTAAATGCAAGTGTTTATACTTTATAGTTATGCCAACATATATGTATGAACTAATGATATGATGAAACGGGTTATCGTAAATTCAACGTTTTGTTTTCCATGTCTAAAATATCATTCATAACATCTAAAATAAATTCATTTTCTTTCGTTTTGTTTTGAAATAAGTCATATGTGGATGTGCTTAAGATTAATTGTGTACCTTTTTTCGAAGTACATGTACAAGTCGTTTGACGTTTTTATTACATATAATCTTCGTAACTGGTAATAACCCAGTTTATTCAGATATTATTTTAACGGTTTGACTCTTTCACTGTTGCATATTCAAGTAAGAAATAAGGACGTCACATATATTAATTACATATAGTTCATTTTTTATAATGGCAAATGAACACAGGACATTTTGACTCGGACATAAACTGTAGAATCATATCTATATTATACAATAAGCAAACAGAGCAGACCCTGATCTGGGTCTACTCTGTTTGCAAAGGCTTGAAAAGGCGATTATATGAAGGAAATAGTTAAACACGGAATATTTAAAGCAGAATGACCCATTAGTATTTCACCATAGAGTACATTCAGTGTGGCAACTGAATTCATTGAAGTAGTTTGATTGACAATCAGTGTAGATCGAGATTAAAGGGCTCCTCTGGGAATGAACAAATGAGTCTTAAAAACAGATGGTTGCTTAATACAGGGCAAACTAATGCAGACATAATCCAAAGAAGCTTACTGCATTATGTTTGACCTGCATTAAACTAGCACATGCCTTACAGACCCATAATTAGATCTAATACGTCACATAATATCTCTCATGATTAGACCAATAATTAGGCCTGTTTTATGGCTGCTTAACCCTTTCGCTGCCAAACCCTGTCGTCTGCTAACTTTGTCGTCTGCTATAAATTTTCATTTTTTTTATTTTCTTCATTTTTGTTCAAAAACATAGTAACAATAACAAACAGTTTGGATCCTGAAGAGACGCCGAGTTACTCGGCGTCTTATCTGGATCCAAACTGTTTGCATAGATAATCACAGATCCGGCATTGGCAGCAAAAGGGTTAAGACAGGTCCTACTACTTAGGTATGGTTTTTTTGTATATGTTATTTCTTGACAGTTTCCGATCAATTTTTCCTATACTAGTCTTTATCCTTTACTCCATGAACATTTACATGTACAGTAAATTCGATTATCCGAACACTAAAATACGCATTATCGATTTTAAGACATGTGTCAGCTTAATGTATGGTGAAAGTCAAGCAGAAAGCTCCTCTAGGAGCTTTCTGCGTGACTTTCACCATGCATTAAGCATTAAGTAGTCACCTGCCTAAAAGGGTCTTAATCCTTCTATACAGAAAATTCGAATATTCGAGGTTTTACTGTGTGTTAAAAATGATGACAGGCCCCAAAGTATACCTCTATTTACTGGTCGCTTAAAACAGGTTCTGTTGTACATATACAGCCTAGGTATCCCTTTACCTGATAGTGACGCCTTTGCAAACAGAATAGACCCTGATCAGACGGTCACTCGCAGAGATTCACCTTTTCCTCTCAAAAAAATATTTTTGAATTTTTTTTATTAAAGGGTTCTTCTAGGAAACCTAGAAGAAAAAGACAAAGAAGAAAAAAAGCCAGCTTTGCAACTATTATTAAATTTGTACGGAAGTGTCACACACCACTAAGCTACTGACTCTCAGTAAAGTTTTTCATGAACTGTCAGGACCATCTTTCTCGTACAGCATGCAAGTGTCTCAGTAAATTAAATCTAACTCTTAAGTTTTATTGAATGCAAATATATATGGTTTGATTTTTGTCAATACATCCTGTTTTTTATTCAACAAAATTTAAACACACACGGGAAGCACACATATTATATCAGATGAAACCTTATAAACTAGCAGAAAAATTATTAAATGCTAGCAGAAAAAAAGAAACTGTGTATATATCACGAAGGTATAAATATTTCGAACAGTAACAAATATTTACACAAGTAAACTATGTATATCCCTATATAATATGTACTAGTTAGAGTATGACTTGCGTGGGTATTTTGTCTTTATATGTCGTTAGGGTGATGCCAATTTCTTGACCCATCGAAATGTCGATATGCAGTCATGACCTGTAGTTACCAACTGATCACGCAAGGTACGAGACGCAACGTCAATTACGCTATCTCTCTTATTATATACAGTAAAATCTCTCTATAACGACCGCTAAATTACATAAAGTATTTTGTGTTAAAGGCAGGTGGATGCTTAAAACAATGTGAAAGTTGCTTTAAGCAACCACCTGCCCAAAAATACATACTAGTTAACACAATTTAGTGGCCGTTATAGAGAGGGTTTACTGTATACGCTGCATGAGTTACTCCGTGCGTTAGATTTCATCTGCAATGACATTCGTCGTGCGTTGTTAACACTCTTCTTTGATCCACGGGGCGCTAGAACCAAGCATGCGCTGTTTTAATGGCGACTGCATGCGTTACTGAACTCTTTTTAGAGGCACACTGTGATCATTGTTAATAAATTAGCCCCCATTAAAAATTGTAAGACATATCTTGACAATACATTTTGGAATATTTTATTCATACCATATTTTACCCATATACTATATTTTCCTCGCTAGTACACGTGTACTCAACAATATAATTATAAACAGTAGATTTATTAATATTAGTTGCTCCCGACCATTTGTTGAATGGATTATATACGATGTGCTTCACTTTCCCCGAACAGCAGAGTCGACCAATGGACATCAGTATAATATGAAATCCATTATTTTCTTCAAACTTACATATACAGGTATACTAAGCATGTAAACATGCATCAATCAAACGCGTATTGTTGTTGGGCTGGATAAAATATAATAACAGAATAAAAATAATGGCACTTTAACACATTACCTGATGAATATTCATATAAGAAGTAATAACATCATCGTTATTTGTTTGCAGAATTTTTGTAATGGCACGTGACAGGCGTTTATGGCCATGGATAAAACTGTAGAATCACATCCATATTACATGTACATTGTATTACATACGAAAACCGTACAGATCCAGACCAAACGGCCCCTACAGGAGTCATCTAATCTGGATCTTTGCAAAAGCGTGTAAAGACGTCTCTATCAGGTACAGGGTTATCTTCCTTCCTGCATGTACGCTAGCGCATTTGGAATATTTCTATAACGTTCTGCATGTGCCTGGAGCGAGTTCCGACCTGCAGGCTCGACACCAGCAACCTGTCCTCTAGTGTTGTCAGGGCAACTGTTTGTGGATTTACGATCCCTGACAGCAGCACTTGCATCATCTGTCCCGTGGAGGAAATCTGTATCACATTGTGTGACGCGAATCCGCAAGCAAAAATGTTTCCATTGTGATCGACACAAAGTCCGGTTGGATTTCTAAGCTCGTTGTTGCTGAAGACAAACTTAGGATCAGGATCTATTTTCACCCCTGTTAGACTCAGTGCAGTGATTGTATGGAGAATGTAATCACTGACATATATCTCGTCCTGATCTTTGTTAGTGGTCACATACTGTGGATCTCGGAAGAGCAGCTCTCCGTAGCTGTTATGACGGATGGAAGCGACCTCTTCGCCAGCCTTCGTTAAGATTTTGACATAACCGCCTTTGACTGTTACCACCAGGAAGCCATCAATAGTAGAAACGCCATGGCAGATGTTGCTAGTCTTGATAATCTTCTCAGCGCATAGATTTGAGTTACGAATTTTGACAACAACTATCTTGTCACTGTCTGGGACTGTTATGGCCAAGGTCGATTGGTCTACCAGCGCCATGTCCCAAATCTGACTGGTCAAGACGTATTGTGTAATCACAACACCGTTTAGCTGAACAAGAAGCATTTTAGAGTTGTTCCGGTCCAGCGTCACGAAGCGTCGCGAGTCCAGCGTGCAGATTGCCGTTATCATGGTCTCATCCTGATCGTCCGGCCGTTGAAGCTGAATCTCTTGTAACTTTGGTGGTTCCCCAGGGTTGGTTTTGAAGGTGTTTCTCAATCTTGACGCATTTGATACGTCACTTCCGCGTCGAGAGAGATTACTCGTTGACTTCCTAAGAGTGTCATCTACAATGTCTTCATTGTTGTGGCTGACTTCAATCTTTCCTAGAAAAGTTCAACAAATACTTAATATTTATCTCGTCTTGTTCCTTTATCTTTTTCTCTATGAATATCCATGGCAGGCTCCGCTCATTATGAATAGTTGTTAAGTAATTATTTTATATTGTTATACAAAACAGGTAAATGTATAGCTATGCCAAACAGTATCAATCAGATCTAAGATATTCTATAAGCAGATCAGGCTATAATGAGACAGCTCCGATATAAGTCTACACTGTTTGCAAATGTATGTATGGAGTAAATGATTAAACTTATATCTGCAACATTACCAACTATTTATCCAGAATTAATGCCGCAATTCCAATGGATGATATAGCTTGTGGAAACAAGATTAATAGCTTGAGGGAAAAGACAACAATACAGTAAAACCTCTCTATAACGGCCACTAAATCACATCAATTATTGTGTGTTAAAGACAGGTGGTTGCTTAAAGCAAGATGAAAGTAAAACAGAACGCTCCTACAGTATGATATGAGTTGCAATGTAATAATTTTACAGTATGACATGCGTTGTAATGTAATAATTTTACAGACTGAGTATGATATGAGTTGCAATGTAATAATTTTACAGTATGACATGCGTTGTAATGTAATAATTTTACAGACTGAGTATGATATGAGTTGCAATGTAATAATTTTACAGTATTATATGAGTTGGAATATAATAATTTTACAGTATGATATGAGTTGTAATGTTGTTTAACCTTCTCCCTGTTCAACATTCATGAACATTTATTTGAATGAAACTTTTCAAAGGAATTCTTTGCTTTGACAAAACTGTAGAATCATATCCATATCATGCCAAAAGCAAACAGAGCAGAACCTGATTAGACGGCTCTTATAAGAGCCGCCTGATCTTGGTCTACTCTGCAAATGCGTGAAAACGCGTTTGTGTGAAGGAAAGGGTTATAGAGACATATGGTAGTTTAATGCAGGACAAAAGTAATAGCTCCATTAGAAGCCCTGCATTAACTCTTTCCCTCATATAAACGTGTTTTCAGGCAGCAAACAGAGTAGACCCAGATCAGACGACTCCTAGAGGAGCCGTCTGATCAAGATCTGCTCTATTTGCTAATGGAATTTGATAGATCTGTTTCTTTACTTTCTAAAATGGCTACAATGTTCCACCTTCCATATTTCATTATAACTATTTTGTCCATTAATACTCAGTAGGCATTGAAATTTGGAATGAATATAGAACAGGTAAAGGGCTAAGCAACCATATGTTTTAAAGCCTCCTATATTTAATAATTATACTACCTATTACGGCGGGTGTCGTATTCAGGGCATCGGCTACGTTTCTGTCTATGGCAAGATTGTACTGCACAGGCTGCATCTTACTGTGAACCCGCTGAAGGGCGAACTTGTATTCGTTGCATTTCTGCCGGGCCGCGTTGACCTACAATGCAAACCCACAGGGACTGGTAACGAAGTTTGAGGCAATGAAACGCAGAAAGATAGATAATGGCAAGGTCCAGATTTGTCCTGCTTCTCTTTGAATGTCGAAATATGATCGTTATATAGAACATAATTATGATACATACTTATGAATTTTGCAAACAGTGCAGACCCTTCTCAGAGGTCTCATTTAATGGCCTTATGATCGATCTGGACTGTTTGCATTGACCAAATATGTCTTACAATGATCTAATGTTCATGATGTATTTATGGTTCTACTATGTCAATCCTTTTAATTTTTGACCAAGCTTTTGATTGGTCAGATTTGAGTTCTCAAGCTTTTGATTGGTCAGATTTGAGCCAAAGGCTCAAATCTGACCAATCAAAAACTTGAGAACGAACTCAGACTCAACTAAAAGTTTTATAAGCATGGACCCAGATCAATTATATGAGAGATTTGCTCAGTCAAATTGCAATTTCTACTACTACGCGGAATCCCTAAGTATTGGTATTATTCTTTATGATGGGTGTATTTGTTTGCAAAATTCATAAGTATTTGATCGAATCGGAAGTAGTCAAAATTGCATCAGATCCAATTTGAGCAGACATTGTCACCACGTGATAACCCTTTGCTACAAAAATATGCCTTTCTACTCCTTTACAGACAGAGTAGACCCAGGTCAGTCGGCTCCTGTAAGGAGCCGTTTGATCAGGATCTGCCCTGTTTGGTTATGATATACTATAGATATGATTCGACAGTTTCGGCCATGACCAAAAATGTCTTTGTCCATGTGTTATTATAAATTTATAACTATTAATCTAATTAATATTCACGATGGCAATATTTCTTGCACGAATATTCATGGAGCTGAGGGTTAATAAAAGTACGAAATCATGTCTAACCTTGTGAATTGTCTGAGATGTGATGTATTCAGTTTTCATCGCATGTGTCATATCTTTTGACATTTCAAGGCCGTTTAAAATGTTCTCACACTCATCGATTCTTGATTCAATTTGTACGTTTTCCGCATGCTGCAGATAGTCTAATTCCACGGAAATGTGTTTCTCAAACAAGTCCGCTAATTCTTTCAGGCGCGCCTTGAATATCACAACTTTACGCATGGCGTCATTCTTATGGGATTCGTTAGTCATTTTCATGTCAAAGTTTTGTTGTTTTAAGGTCAAGGCCGTGTCGCTTAGACTATCCATCATAACCAGAATGTTATCCACTTCCCGTAATTGTGTCTTTTCGTTAAAGGTCATAGTGGTCAAATCTTCCCATCTGCTACGGTTGCCATGGTCACGGAGCTTATCGACGGAAGTGACATCAGTGATATTCTGTACCTTATGGGACCGAGTCAGTTTCATCGTCTGATGAAACTGGCAACAGACTTTACAAAATGCCTCAGAGCAATATGGGCACCAGTAAGAGGCGGACAGTTGCCTTGATCTTGACCTACATGGGTCACACAATACGGAATCCATGGTACCAATTGAAACAGGTTCCACTAACTTAAATTTATCGCCGCTTGGTTAGAACATTATATACAATTCCTCGCATACCCAGTTTTGAAAGTTGATTTATTGTAAGAATAAAATATTCCGTGCAATTTGTGTAAACAATATACTGACATTAAATCCAAATTCCCCGTGATAGAAAGGTCTATTTTACTCCCCTGTCATTCGTTCTAAATATGGTTTATAAAGTTTAACTAACTTTGTTTGTTTTTGATAATGCAATCACACAATTTATAATTCAACATTTAACAGTCATTATTCCTAGCGCATAAAATGAAACTAAGCGTTTTTATAAGTTTTCACTTGAGATGTTTTATCTTACTGGTTTAGTATTTGTTACGAACAAACACATGTCCCGGGTCACTACAGACGACTGGCGCATTCATTACGCGTGTAATATATTTGGCAACGTCACCTGTGGTACGGTAGACAAATCTTATCTGCACAAAATTACCAGACCTATATCACCCTTTACTTAACATTAATGGATATTCGTGTAAACACTTAATGACTTTATGCGTATTAACCCTTCTCTTGCTGAATTTTAAAAATACATTTCTTCTTCTTTACCCATTCCCTGTTGTACAATTACATATATCGTCACTGTGTACAAGTATTTCGCTGTGCAATCACTGCTGTGGAGTGCACTTGTTGCACAATCAATGTGTAAATAGTGCAGACCCTGATGAGACAGCTCCTGCAGGAGCTGTCTCATCTGGGTCTTCACTATTTACAGGTAGGTATATTGACGTGAATATCAAGCGAAGGGTTAACTATTTATTACATATATACGCCTTTCTACGCTTTTGCAAATAGAGTAGACACAGACCAGACGGCTCCTATAGGAATCGTCTGATCAGGGTCTGCTCTGTTTGCTTATGGCATAATATAAATATGATTCTACAGTTTCTGCTATGGCCAAAATTTCCTGTGTCCATCTGCTATCATAACAAATTAATCCTAGTAATATTCATGCCATGATTATTTATTACATGAATATTCGCGGAGGAAATGGTTAATTAGCTAATTTTAATAATGACATATGGGAGTCACTCGCTCGGCGTCTCATCAGTAGTTTCTCAAACATTTTAACGAATCGAACTTAAGTAAAAAATGTAGCAGAGGAGATTTTCAGCAGATATTTTTACAGCAGGTCAAGGACTAAAAGGTCACTATAGAAAGGTTGTACTGTACCAGAAAGTAATAAAACATAACCACTCAGTTCTGTGATGGCGATGTCTCGCGACATTGTTCGTACTTGAAATTAACACATACCTCATAAAATACATGTACAGTAGTGCCTGTCTTTAGCCGCCATTAAAAATGAAGTCGATCTCTGGATTTCTATAATTGATGGTAGCTTAATGCAGGACAAAAGTGATACAGAAAGCGCAATAGGAGCTTTCTGTATCTCTTTTACCCTGCATTAAGCTACCATCTGCATTTTAAGACTCCTGTGTTCAATAAAGAAATGAACGTTTAAGACAGGTTCTACTGTATTCATGTAAGAAATAATGACATCATGAATATTTATTGAACATATATTTGTAATAGCAAATGAGTCAAGGAATATTTGGCTACGGTATAATATATATTATTCCATAATCAAACAGAGCAGATCCTGATATTTCAGCTCTCACAGGAGCCATCTGAATAGGGTGTACTCTGTTTGCAAAGGCGTGCCAATGCGTCCATGTAAGGTCAGGGGTCAAGGGTGTTGATCTATTTTTCTGCATATTTAAAGGTAAGCCACCGATTTTCATGTATGTCAACCGTAACGAGTTAAATACAATAAAGAAACAAAGACAGGCTATCGTATAACATGTATGGTGAAAAGTAAGTGGACTGAAAAACACCATTATACAGTAAAACCTATATAAACTGGAATTCTAATGGAGAAGAATTAAAATAATTTTAGACAGATGTCTGCTTAATGCAGTGTGAAAGACTCAAAGTCATGCAGAAAGCACGTCTAAGAGCTTTCTGCATGACTTTCACCCTGCATTTAGCTGCCATCTGTCTACAAGACCAATATATATACTAAAGTGTACGTCCGGATTAGAGAGGTTTTCCTGTATTACCTTTAGCGTGTTACCGACACATTCGTGGTTACACTTGCAAACAGTTTGTATCAAGATCAGACTCGGAATATACCAGTCTGTCATTAGGATCCAACGCGTTTGCCACTCTAGTTTGTGTTTTTGTACAGAAGCAGACGAAACAATCTCTGTTATAGCTGATTTCCGAAGACGTCAGTTTCTTGGCGTACTATAAGTAAACAGCACTTCATTATGACTCTTTCCTTTGGATGACAATTTAAACATTTGCTCCATAAATACGCCTTTCTACGCCTTTGCAAACAGAGTAGACCCAGATCAGACGACTCCTGTAGGAGCCGTCTGATCAGGGTGCACTCTGTTTTCCTATGGTATAGTATAGGTATGATTCTACAGTTTCTGCCATTGTCAAAAATGCCCATTTGCTATTAAAACATTATTTATTTAATGGAGTAAAGGGTTAACCCTCCGGCTGCTATGGGCGAATATGTAACCAGCATTACTCGGTGCCACGTCAGTATCAATATGTCTTATGCTGTAATTATTTCATTTCAATAAAATGGAAAAAATCTAAAAACCAAAAATGGAAATAGAAGCAGACGACAATCTTTTTGTAGACGGCAAAACAATTGTAAGTATGTGCCGCGACGTCTGATCAGGGTCTGCACTCATTGTCTAGTAGGATAATAGAAATACAGAGAATGTTGAATGTGTAGATCATACTCGGACAGTGCATGCGTGATAGGACGTCCTTCATGGACCAGCAGTGAACGCGGTTTGCAAAGTACCGAAGGTACAATATACTTATTTCTCGTTAAGCAGCTACACTGTGTTGCTGATAACAGTAAAACCTGTCTTAAGCGGTCATTCATTTATGGAACATAGGAATCTTAAGATGCAGATGGTTGCTTAATGCACGGCAAAAGTAATGCAGAAAAGGATTTTACTGTAATTCTTAAGCAAACAGAACACACATGTACTCTAATCAAACGGCTTTCACAGGAACAAGACGTCTCAATGAGACTTACATTTGTAAATTGTTACGATACAGAAAACTGCCAACAAAGATGCGAATGTATTCTTTAATATTACTTGTTTATTAGTATACAATCCATTTTAATGTCTTTGATTGAAAGCCAGTTTTCTAGTAAGTATACTTCATTGGATATTTATAATTTATCAAATGTTGTCCCTTTGAAGACTTTCCGTAGATAGAAGGACGATATCTTCTGTAGCCATGGTTGCGATATCCATAGTTTCCGTAACCATAGTTTCCGTATCCATAGTTCCTGTGTCTATAGTTGCGGTAACCAGTGTTCCGGTAACCGTGGTGGTTTCCTATGTAGCCGTAGTTGCTATAGCCATTGATATTCGGGCCATACCCACTCCTGCCAAAGCAGAGTGGGTGGCAGTCGTAATGAGGGTACTGCCAGCAGAGAGAACATGCCCAGTCCAGAAGTTTCTGTCGACCATACCCTAAGAAATAAAAACAATAAAAACATATATACATGTATAGTAAAACCTGTCTTAAAGGTCTAATCATGGGTCTGTAGGGCAGACTGTAGCTTAATGCAGGACAAACTTAATGCAGAAAGCTCCTATAGAAAACATTATTTTTGCCATGCATTAAGCAACCATCTGCTTTTTTTAAGATTCATGTGTTCAGTAAATGAATGATCGCATAACCCTTTCCTTGAAATAAATATTAATAAGATTATTTTTATAATGGCTTATGAACACATGCCATTTTGGCTCAGGAAGAAGCTGTATAATTAGATCTATATTACACCATAAGCAAAGAGAGTAGACCCTGATCAGACGGCTCCTATAGGAGCCGTCTGATCTGGGTCTGCTCTCTTTGCAGATGCGTCAAAACGCGTTTACATAAGGGAATGCGTTAAGACAGGTTATATTGTACAGTAAAACCTCTATAAACCGGACTTTCAAATTAGTATCAATTCCGATGTTTAAGACAGGTGGCAGCTTAATGCAGGGTGAAAACTTGCAGAAAGCTTTCTGTATGACTTTCATCCTGCATTAAACAGTCGCCTGCTCAAAGAAAAAAAATCTGAATTCGTCTTTACTCAAAGTCCGGTTAAGAGGGGGGTTAACTGTAATTACAATTTCACTCATAAAACTGCAGTCAATTAGTTTTGTACTTCTCCTTAGATAATTATGTAAAAAGTAATACCATATTTTGAACATTTCGGGTCTTATTTAATTAACCTTACAGTCTGTCACGGGTCCATGCAGTTTGCATAGTTCGATGTTCGTGGCACTCAGCATGAGAAGTATAATTGTAAGACTATGCATGACATATTTTCGATTTATCATAATTGACAACATTTCAGTCACAAGAGTGTTGAACTTTCTGTCATGTGTAAAGTACAAGAACAGGTCGAAAGTGCACACTACAAATAAAATTTGAATAATATTGTAACATGCTTCAAATCTTTACCATTTACGTGATACAGCAAAACCCCTCTAAACCGAACGTTCAATTTAGTATAAATATCGGTCTTGGAGACAGGTGGCAGCTTAATGCAGAGTGAAAGTCATGCAGAAAGCCACCCGCCTAAACGTATCTAAATTCTTCTCTATTAGAATAGTCCGGTTTAGAGGGGTTACTGTGTGTATTAATTTAAGAAGCTATGACATCATGGCTATTTATTAGCTGAATAATGATGTAAGGACATGCGATTTTTTTTCAATGGCAGAAACTGTAGAATTAGATCCAATAATTCCTAAAGGAGTCGTCCGATCTGGATCTACTCTGTTTGCAAAAGGGTCAAATGCGTCTCTACCTGCTAAAGAGTTAACTCTTTCCTTCGTAGGCCTTTTCACGCATTTGCAAACAGAGTAGATCCAGATCAGACGGCTCCTATAGGAACATGATATAGACATGATTCTACAGTTTTTTGTGAAGGTAAAAAATCCCTCGAAAAGTTCATATTATAAAAATAAAATGCAAATAAATATTCATGACGTCATTATTTTTTACATGAATGTAGAACAGTGAACGTGTTAAGGCAAAAATAGTTGAAATTAAACGTATCTTCAGCACAAGTATCTTCAGTACAAATCCATATAAATAATATGCTAGAAGCCGATACTCATTGTCGCTTTCACGTTATTCTCGTCAAATGTACGAGACACTATTTGTTATACTCACAGAATGAGTTGCTTGGTTGAACGTTCTGTAGTTCATTTCTGCGCTGGACTCTGACTAGAAAACAAAGTGCAAAATTATTATATGGGGTGAATTCGAGGAGGATAACTGTTGTTATTGTGGTTGGTGGTGCTGCTGCAGATAAAAGTAAAACAGTAAAGTATCTAGTTATAGTCTACTTTCAGTCCGAATGACCGCCCAGCCGACTGTACATGATGGTGGTGTGGATATTTGCGATTGTGATGGTGGCGGTGGTGTTGATGATGGTGATGACCATGGTGGGGATGTTGATAGTGGTGTTGGTTGTGGTGGTGTAGGTGGACCATGGTGGTGGTGGTGTTGTGATGATCATGGTGGTGGTGGTGTGGGTGTTGATGGTGGTGGTGATGATGGTGGTGTGCCCTTCAGAGTGGTGGTGATGATGGTGTGATGATCATGGTGGTGGTGGTGTCGATGATGATGGTGGTGGTGATTATGGTGTGCTGATCATGGTGGTGGTGGTGTCGGTGTTGATAATGGTGTGATGATCATGGTGGTGGTGGTGTCGGTAATGATGGTGGTGTCGGTGATGATGGTGTGATGATAATGGTGGTGTTGGTGTCGGCGATGATGGTGGTGGTGATGATGGTAGGATGCTCATGATGGTGGTGGTGTCGGTGATGATGGTGTGATGATCATGGTGGTGATGGTGTCGGTGTTGATGTTGGTGGTGGTACATGTATTAGAAAATGCTCTTGAATTTTCAATCTTAACGTGCGTTTAAATTGAACCCTGTTTGATACTTGACCTGACAAATATGTGTGCAATACTCCTCTCATTATTGATATCAACAAAATTATTTTTTTCTTGTATTAAAACCAAGCCATTGCTATAGCAAACTGTATATATATATGTTCATAATGTATAAATAAACAGGGGAGACCACGATTAGACAGCTCTAACATGAACTGTCCTGTCTCTGTCTCTATGTTGCAAGTAAAGGTATGTAAAGCAAAGGCTTGACTCTTTAACTGTTCAATATTCAGGTAAGAAATAATGATATTATACATATTTATTAGCTGGATATTTAATTCAAAATTTTGGAAAGCTTTACTTTGACAAAAACTGCAGTCATGCAGATTTAAATTTCATAAGCAAACAGAGCAGACCCTGACCAGACGGCTCCCACAGAAGCCGTCTGATCTGGGTCTACTCTATGTGCAAGGGCGTGGAAAGACGTTTATATGAAGATTATATCTTACCTTGGTAGTAGTTGTGATTACAAATTACCGACACCACCATCCCGATAATTAAAAGTAAACTTATCCGAAACAATCCCATTGTGTGTTGAATTTTTCGTTCGCGTTAGATATTGAAAACACGAATGAAAGCACATTCGTCTTTAAACAATTTTACAAATATGTTTTAAATTTCGAAAGTTCGTGATTAACTTTAATTCTTCTCATGTTACATGCTTCTTGACTGATATTTGCAAACAATCTGACTCCAGATAAAACGCCGAGTAACTCGGCATCTCATCAGAAACCAGGCTGTTTGACACTAGTCAATAGTTTCTCAAAGAATTGAAGGGAACCGGAAGTCGATGAAACTTTCAGCAAATCATATATTGAACAGACGCTGTATTTTCAACATGAGAAGGGTAAACGATACATCATAACACAAGTTCCAACCTTTAAAGTGGATTTCTGAAATAAGGACTATAGGTGTTATCGCCACAAAAATAATCTAAAAAGGCTGGCTTCTGATGGGATGATTTGTTACCATTAACTCATTAAGATACGAACAGTTTGTATGTGCCAGCAAGAATTCACATTCAGCAGTTATACGGCTAACACTTTGCGACAGTTTATGCAAACTAAGCCTTTGATGAATTACATACCGGTAACAAAAAATGTTTATTGGTGTAACAAGTAGAGTATGCTGCATAACTGGTTATAATATACATGTAGATGATTAATATCATTGCATCATGGACATCGTGAAAGGGCATAATTGAAGTCTGACTTCCAATAATAAAACTGATAATAGTTTTACTGTCACAGGCCAATCTGAGACAGTACAACCTGTCTTGAACGGTCTTTCATTTATTTAACATACGAATCTACAAAAGCAGGTGGCTGCTTAATGCAGGGCAAAAGTAGTGAAGAAAGCTCTTATACGAGATTTCTGCATTACGTTTGAGCTGCACTAAGCTACCTCCTGCCTTACAGACCCATAATTAGATCTCTTTTTGATGGCCTCTTAGCAATAAACGTTTATGTGTGTAACAAGTAGAGTATGCTACATTACGTGCTGTCACCCTCCATAGTACATGTATGTGATATTTATTTTATTATGCCGAACATCACACTCAATTTCATCAGCTCAACGATTTATTCAACGACAACAATAAACAGTTTGAAACAAAAATTATAATCGGTGTTTGAAAACACACTTCTATTCATTAAACGAATTAATTTCTCTTTTAACTGTTCCACTGCGAAATACTTTGTCGTCTGCTACATTTTCTGTTAGTTTAATTTTCTTTCAAACACATTTACACAGTTACTCGGCGTCTCATTTGGATCCAAACTGTTTGCATAAGCAATCACAGATGCCACATAGTGCAGCGAAAGAGTTATTAAAGTTACTTGAATTGACCAGTTCGGAATCGTGCCAGCTAAATGAACAGGGGCTAAATGCAGTGGGTTTAAGTAGGAACCAGACTGGGATGACCTCCCCTCTTGAGTGAGAACACGGTTTCATATACAGTAAACCCCTCTAAACCGGACGTTACATTTAGTATAAATATCGATATTGGAAACAGGTGGCAGCTTAATGCAGGGTGAAATTCATGCAAAAAGCTCCTCTAGGAGCTTTCAGCATGACTTTCACCCCGCATTAAGCAGTCACTTGCCTGAAAAGTATCTAAATTCTTCTCTGCTAGAATTCCGGTGTAGAGGGATTTTACTGTAACTTAACCATATGCCCACGGGCACCATATCGAGCCCTAGAGCGGATGAACTCCGAATAAGAAAATTAGAAAATGTAGATAATTAAAAGAATAGTACTAGAGTTATGGTTCTTGCTCATAACAAACCTTCTATTCAGAAAAAATTAATACGATGTGTAAAATAAATCTGAAATCCACTCCTGTATATGAAAGATCACGAGTGTGTATGTGAAAGTTTATACTCTACAATCTACACTTTGGCCTTAAAGTTTGATATTGACTTTGACATGACACCACTCAAAAGTTGCAGCTTCATGAGATGCATATACATACCAATCATAAATAGTTCAAGGGTAAGACCAGGTTAAAAGTTTTAGATGGACAAACACACAAACAAACAGATAAGCCAAAAACTATATAGCTTTCCGTATTTTAGCCGTAGTCATACGTAGTAGTACTTGTATATCCGTTACAATTTTCAAACATGTTCAAAATTTGACCACGGATCAAACAACCATATAGTACATCTTTACTAAACCGTATTAGAACGTACGGATCCGTTTCAGTCCGTACTTAAACCGTATTAATCCGTACTTATTACAACATGCACAGGTCCTGACAGGTGTCGTTCCGTATTAAACCGTGTCATTTCCGTATTAAACCGTGTCATTTCCGTATTAAACCGTGTCGTACCGGAACAATCCGTATCCATCGTAGCCTATTCATACATTATCTTACCTTGGTTACGTCAAAACCCGTAGTCACACCGTTGTGTGCATCCGTATCGGACTACGGAAATTGGCATTTCCGGTTTCACCCGTGAGATTTAATCTGTAGTGGAACCGGCGAGGTGATCCGTGAATGTGCGACCTAGGCATTAATACGGAAATGACACGGTTTAATGCGGAACGACATGTGTCAGGGCGTGTGCACTGCGGATGAACAACGGTTTGCATGGTATAAGTCAGAGTTAGTACGAATAAGAACGGTCTAATAAGGAATAGCACGGATGTACTACGGCTGTTAGATCCGTGGTCAAATTTTGAACATGTTCAAAAATTGTCACGGATATACATGTACTACTACGTATGACTACGGCTAAAATACAGAAAGCTACGGATATATACGTACTACTACGTATGACTACGGCTAAAATACAGAAAGCTACGGACCAATACAGATTGCCACGAATGATACCGGTTCGTATTCGTAGCTAATCCGGCGTCAAATCCGTGAATATGTGACCTAGGCATTACACAGAACTGATGTTGTCATCGTTCGCACAATCCTTTATCTATTGAATATTCATGACAGATATAATTTATAATAACATATGTATCAGCCATGGCAATATCAAGCTGTAGAAACATATCTATATAATTCCACAAGCAAACAGAGCAGACCTTAATCAAACGGCCCACAGGAGCGAGCAAGACGTCTCAATGAGGTAAAGCCTTAAATTGTTACGATATAGGAATCTGCCAACAAAGATACCAATGCATGTATATTGAGATTTTTCTTTAATATTACTTGTTTATTAGTATACAATCCATCTCAGGGACTTGGACTGAAAGCCAGTTTTCTAGTAAATATATTTCATTGGATATTTATAATTTATCGAATGTTTTCCCTTCGACGTCCTTCCGTAGATAGAAGGACGATATCTTCCATGGTTGCGATATCCATAGTTTCCGTATCCATAGTTCCTATGTCTATAGTTGCGGTAACCACTGTTCCGGTAACCATGATGGTTTCCTATGTAGCCGTAGTCGTAGTTGCTATAGACATTGACATTCGGACCATACCCACTTCTGCCACTATAACCATAGCAGACTTGGTGGCATTCCAAATGAGGATTCTGCCAGCAAAGAGAACAAGCCCAGTCCACAAGTGTCTGTCGACCATACGCTAGGAAATGAAAAATTAAAATGATGTATGTTTACAGTATAACCTGGCTTAAGCGGCCTTCAAAAGAGGTCTAATTATGGGTATGCCAGGCAGGTGGTAACTTAACGCGCGTCAAAGGAAATACATTACTTTTGCCCTGCATTAAGCAACCACCTGTTTTTTAAGACTCCTATGTTCAATAAATGGATGACCGACAGGTTATACTCTACATGTAGTATATTTCAAGAGCTCAAAAGCACGGTGTTATAAGACATTGTCATCAGCACCAGTTTAAAACATTTTTTTCACATTCTGTCAAAGCACAACACCAGGCCAAAATGTTTAAATCCTGACGCGACACTTTATCTTTATGTACACGCATTACTTACAAATTACAGTAAAACATGTCATAAATGGCCATCAAAACGAGGCATAATTATGGGACAAGTGGTAGCTTAATGCAGGACAAAAATAGTGCAAAAGGCTCCTATATGGATTATGGATATAGATTATGCGCCAAAAGTGTGAAGGCTGCATTCATTTCGCTCTGATGCTTTGCATAGTTTAAAGAGGGAAATACTTCGAAAAACTTTCTGAAACGTGACACTATTGTGCAAGAAGGAAGTGTTAATAGATTGGTGTACTTTTTAAGTGATTCTGTTGTGTGATTTGACGGAAAAAGTGAAATTAATAAATCTTTTTTGTGCATTACTGGATCTTTAAATTCAAATGTGTGTGCCTCAGGCATTAGGATATACAGGTGAAGAGCGGATTAGTACAACATGGCCACAGTTACAGTTACAGTATACCAGGTGCGATCTTTCCATTATAGGGCAATTATCGCCTATTTTGAAACCCAACAAGCTAGTATTGTCCAGGTTGAAAGAGTTAGGGCTGTTAAACTTTGGTCAATTTGGCTTAGCTAAATTCAGAGGCTCCAAAGGGGGCAACTCAAAACCAAAGCGTATTTGGGATGAAAATAAAGGTGTTCATTTAAACAGATTAAGGGAAATACCTCAGTCAATTCCAATTGTTTCTGGAAACCGTCCGACAGAATGTAAGGTTTCACCTGATGGCGTAAATCTCAGTCATTTGAAACAGTTTCCCCAGGTAATCCCCATTGTTTCGAAACCTAACCTGTACGCGAGTAAATTCTCAACAGTGTCCCTTTCTGAGAAAACGAAAACTGTAGTTCATGTAAAACGCGAACCTCCAATGCCTGTGAGAATTCGGACCTTTGTAAAAGTATGCAGTATAAACCCTAGATCAGTCAAAAACAAGGCTCTTTCTATTTGCGACTATATCGTTTCAAATGACTTTGATGTGGTAGCCATTACGGAAACCTGGCTCGGTAGTTCTGTTGACAATTCTTGCTTAAGTGAACTGGTTCCTACTCATTACAGAATCCAACATGTCCCTCGCTGCAATGGCAACCGTGGCGGCGGGGTTGCAATCATACATAAGGCTTCAATAGGACTTCGCCTCCATAAATCGACAAGAGATAATGATTTCTCAAACTTTGAGTACATGGACTGCACTATCAGTGTCCGAGATTTCAATATGCGCCTAGTAGTTGCTTATAGACCACCACCATCTCGTGGTAATGGTCTAAAAACTGGAGATTTCCTCGAGAGTGAGTGGCCATTTTTCTTATCTAAACTTGTGACCACCGATAAACCGGTCGTCATTGTAGGGGATTTAAATATCCACCTTGACATTCCAAATGACAGAAACACTGCTAACTTTGTTAGTACACTCGACTCATTTGGACTGCGACAGCATGTAAATGAAGCCACTCATGTAGGGGGACATACTCTTGATGTTGTTATTACACGGGATGGTGATGACTGTGTGTCAAACATTGAAGTCACGGACCCTGGACTGTCCGACAGTAGTGGTAAAATTTCGCGAGATCATTTTTCTGTAACTTTCGAGGCAAAGGCCGCAAAACCTCCAACAGTGAAGAAAACTGTTTCATTTCGGAAACTTAGGGCAATTAATATCGAATCATTCAAAAGGGACCTCCTCGACTCAGTACCCGTCGAGACAAGTATGCAAACGGCAGATGTTGATGAGCTGGTTAAATCATATACACAGATACTGGCAGCACTTGTCAATAAACATGCACCACTGTGTACTAAAACAATAACACTCAGACCATCATGTCCTTGGTATACCCAGGAACTGCACGATGCAAAACATGTAAAGCGCAAATTGGAACGGAACTGGAAAAAGTCCAGGCTCACAATAGACCATCAGCTATACAGAGAACAGTGTGCCAAAGTCAACAAGCTGCTGATAAAGTCGAGAATTGATTTCTACTCAGAGAAAATTGAAACATGCCAGGCAGACTCAAAAAGTATTTTCAAAGTCACTAAGCATCTGCTAGGTTCAACTAATGATATCGCATTGCCTAAGAATTCATCCTCGAAACAACTTGCACAAGACTTCAGTGACTTTTTCGTTGAAAAGGTGGACAAAATACGGGCAGATATTTCATCAGGCACTGTATCCAGTGTGCCGAATACCACTGAGATGCAGCACTCAACAAACCTTTTAGAAAAGTTTGATGCGGCTACAGTGGAAGAAGTAGAACAGATCATTAAGGCATCCCCCTGTAAGTCTTGCGAACTGGATCCAATACCTACATGGCTGCTAAAGGCATGCCTTGATGAACTCCTACCGATTTTGACAAACATTATTAACTCCTCTTTAGACACTGCCTGCGTTCCAAAAAGTTTCAAGACGTCACATGTCAGACCCCTTTTAAAGAAACCTGATCTCGATTCAAATGAACTTAAAAATTATAGGCCTGTATCAAATCTGCCATTTGTCTCCAAAGTATTAGAAAAAGTTGTTGACAAACGCATTGAGTCCCATCTGACCTCAAACAATCTACACGAGCAGCATCAGTCAGCATACCGAAAGCATCATTCAACAGAGACTGCTCTTCTGAAAGTTCAAAACGATATCCTTCAATCTCTAGATAGAAACGAAATTACAATTCTGGTGATGCTTGACTTATCGGCTGCATTTGCTACTATCGATCACGAAACGTTGCTGAAACGCCTGGAAAGAGACTTCGGAATTATTGGGAAACCTCTTGAGTGGATGACCTCCTATCTAAATGACCGCTATCAAAAAGTGTCAATAGATGGGGAATTGTCCACTCCAGTTAACATGAGATATAGCGTGCCACAGGGATCGGTCCTAGGACCGAAGCACTACATCATGTACACAAAACCTGTCGGCTCAATATGCAGAACCCATGGGCTCAACCACCATTTTTATGCCGATGACTCACAATTATACCTATCATTTAAGCCCAAGGACATTTCCTGTCAACAGGAAGCTTTATCACGAGTTGAGAACTGTCTCAAGGAGCTAGTGTCTTGGATGCACCAGAACATGCTGAAGCTCAATACTGACAAAACCGAGGTCATACTGTTTCATACTAAAAACACAGAAGTACCTGAAGAGATTCATGTGCAAGTAGGACCCTCTAAAATCAAGCCATCTCTGTGTATAAAGAATCTCGGCGCATGGCTCGATTCACAAATGGATATGACATCACACATCAATTCCGTGTGTAGGTCTAGTTATGCACAGCTCCGACGAATAGGTCATATAAGAAAGTATCTCTCGCCTGCTGCTACCAAGACTTTGGTGAACTCTCTGGTTACATCAAAGATAGACTACTGCAACTCATTGCTGCATGGAATTCCAAACAAAACACTGCGGAAGCTTCAAAGAGTGCAAAACACAGCAGCCCGCATCATAACAAGGACTTCTCGATATAATCATATCACGCCGGTTTTGAAGGAACTTCACTGGCTTCCGGTTCAGCATCGGATTGAATTCAAAATTCTGACACTTACGTATAAGGCCATGCACAATGAATCCGCCAAGTACATTGTCGACATGCTTGACGTGTACAGGCCCCGCAGAGAATTAAGATCAGCAAGTAGTTCTTTGTCGTTGGTTGTACCAAAAAGTCGTAAGGTAAAGTACGGTGAGAGAAGTTTCATGCATGCAGCTCCCAAACTCTGGAATGCTCTTCCATCAGGCATTAGAGATGCAAGCTCACTGGCATGTTTCAAAAAATCTCTGAAAACGCATTTCTTCAACATATATTATTAGGGCAGTTTAGAAAACGTACCTGCTAATCGTCGGTTGTCATAACTGCTGCATTGGCCACAGAGTGTTGATCCTGCCACTTCCTTATGACTGTGGACTTTTAAACCCCTTTTTTCAAATATAATGCTCCACAAATGCAGAAAATAGATAAATGAATAACAAAAACCTCATCCATATTTTTATGGACTTCTAGGGAATCCCCTTGCTGTTGAACGTGCGGGTGTTGTGTCAGCGGGATTCCGCTGTCCAGATGTTGCGGTGGCCGAGGGAGTGCTGTTGTCAAACGGGGCATCCCTATATGCTTGGTACCTCTGGTAACTCCAGTTCCAATGCCGGAGGGAGCACCGTAGTGGAACAGGGCATCCCTCTACGGTATAATTCCGCGCTGGTACATTGGGAGTCTTGCTGGCATGACTTGCTACCCTGCCCTTAACCAGTGCCAGGGATTCCTGTTAAGCTGACCCAGTTTCCGTATTTTTGCTTACCAGTGAACTGGGTCGTGTAATATATGGGCAGCGGGCAAATTAAGCCTGTACGGTCTAATGCAGCATCGCGTCTCGATTTGTCCGATGTGATTCCTTTGCCATTGCAGCCGGTGGGATATGTTGCAGGAACAGTATACGGGATACCTTCTTTAGCTCTACTTTGGCTGGGCTTTTTGGGTTCCCATAATAAGACATTTTATTCTGTAATTAAACTTTGGATATACCCAATTACAACTCTATTAAAATATGATACGCTGTGTACTCCCTCATTGCCATAGCGGGTCGAATAGTGTTTGACTGGAGGGGTTGCATACTGCGCGTATATAACAGTTGTGTATTTGTATTGCTTAGTTTATATGCATGAACTTCAAATTGATCTGTTCTGTTACCCAATTTTCCGGCAATATTTTATGTGCAGTGTTGTATGTTAAACGAATGTACCCAAGTCTGTTGAGTCTGGGTAAAAATTATGGGACGTACTGGCACTGCGCATAGAATGTTGCATTCAAGTTTTGTTTTTTTATAATCTGAGTGCGTTGACACACTATAATAGAACATAATACGACACAGACAGATAAACTTACGGAAAAGATGTAGCTTATTTACCAATGTCCTAAATAAATTCTATTTTATTATTATTCTTATCTATATATAAGTATTAAATATATTTTATTTTAAATGTTCTGTAATTTACGCATTATTGTACAGAAAATGTATCTTTGTGAAGCGCTTTTGAACGCACATATCCTGTATGAAAAGAGCGCTATATAAATGTGGTATAATAATAATAATAATAATATGAGCTTTCTGCTTTACTTTTGCCCTGCATTTAGCAACAACCTGCTTTTTAAGACTTCTGTTTTCAATAAATAAATGACCGCTTAAGACAGGTTCTAATGTACAGTAAAACCTCTCTGTACCAGACGTTCAAATTAGTATCAACGCCGGTCTGTTTGACAGGTGGTATCTTAATGCAAGGTGAAAGTCATGCAGAAAGCTCCCAAAAGAAGCTTTCTTTACTGTTTTAATCCTGCATTTAGCAGTCACCTGCTAAAAAGGATACAAATTATTCTTTTCTGTAACTCAAAGTCCGGTTAGCAGGGGATTTACTGTAATTGCAGGGGATTTACTGTAATTGCCATTTTACTCATAAAATTACCGTCAAGTAGTTTTTGCACTTCTTCCTAGATATGTAAAATGAAAATTTCGCATCGGAAGCCGCCTTTTCGAAGGATTAGGGACTGAAAATACGTTAAAAATTAGAGTATCTTCAGTACAAGTACAGTTGAACTTCGATATCTCGAACTCGGATAACTCGAACTGCGGGATAACTCGAAGTAAAAGTTCGGTCCTTCCAAAACTTACATTACAGAATTGCTCTAAAATGTATCGCTACAGATATCTAGAAACATATGTGACAGCTTAATACAGGTCAAAAGTAATGCTGAAAGCTCCTACAGGAGCTTTCAGCATTACTATAGACCTCTATTAAGCTCCTACAGGAACGTTCAGCATTACTTTTGACCTGTATTAAGTTTTGAGCTCGAGAAACTGTTCATATTAGAAATCGGATAACTCGAACTTCTGTTATCTCGAACAAATTTGTATAGTCCCTTGAAGTTCAAGATATCGAAGACCTCTAAATAAAGAGCAAACATAAGCCAGAGTCCGATTCATTGTCGCTTTAACCCGTACAGTGCGGGACACGAGTCACTCATGTCCATTGCAAACAATGTAGACCCAGATGAGAGGGTTCCTAGAGGTTACACTTTTCTTTGGACAAATCCCTTAATATTCACCATAAGCTTGACCTGTTTCAATTTTGGAATAGTCCATTTGAAAACTCAGCATTGTAAGGGTTAAACGCTGTTCTAGTCAAACGTACGACAAACATATTGGTATACTCACAGAATGTGGTGGTGCCTGGTTGATATTTCTGTAGCTCATTTCTACGCTTGACTTTGACTAGAAAACAAAGTGCGATAGGTATATTGACGTGAATAGCAAGCGAAGGGTTAAAAAAGAACAGAAGTAACACAGGGGTGCCACACGAAAGTCCATAGTAGCCCCAGAAGCACAAATGAAGTGCGCGCGCACGTTTTCATACACACACAATCTTCACAAAACAGTTACTGTCCACTGTCTGCTCACTACCGAATGCATACCTCCGCTATAAGACCAAGATGAGTTGCAGTACCCTTAAACCAAACCTCAAACATAATGATCGAACACAAAAAGACAATATGTGACGCCTAAAACACACATTGGCTGGCCCCAGTTCCACGAACATTCTTAAGTTATTACTTAGCTAAGACTGTTATTTAAAAATTACACAATAGCATAACTTTCCATAAATTAGTGTTTATTGTGACACAAAGGGGTAGGAGGTTTCCTCCGTTATCATTTTAAAAAATAATATTGTATTTGATACTAACCGAAGGTGATCTAAATCAAAATCAATATTTAAGAATTTGTAACAGACTTTAAAATTTTACCAAAATCATTTTGGATTTAATTAAATGTTTCATGCAAAAACCGCCATTTTCTATTTAAAAATATAACAGAAAGTCTCTAAGGATTGTGTTTAGGTAAAATCAAGTGGCTAACAACATTTAACCCTATTAAAACAGAATTATTGTTCGTTTCAAATACTACTAGTGGTGACAACCTATCGTTTATCTTTAATGGAACATTATTACACCCTGTAAATGCACACAGACACCTAGGAGTCCTCTTATCGGATGGCGCAAAATGGACCAATCACATCGATGCCATTTATGAATCATGTATGAAAAAGGACACGTACTAAGGAAGATTAAATACACACTAAACAAAACCGCACTTTTGAGAATCTACAAATGTTTCATTCTGCCAGTACTTGAATATGCATGTGAATTGTGGCACGGCTGTACCGAAAGAGATAAACATAGATTAGAAAGTGTTCAATTAGAAGCTGCAAGAATTTCATGTGGTCTGCCAATTTATGCCAGTTTAGAATCTATTTATTTTGAATCAGAGCTTGAACCACTGGAACTTCGACGCGAAAGAAGAAAACTAACTCTTTTTTACAAGATTCACCACAATTTAGTCCCTTCATACTTAAAACATTTATTGCCGCCACTAGTCTCCAGTATTTCCAGTTATTCCCTCCGTAATCAAAATGACTATGTCTTACCGAAAGTTCGGTTATTGCTCAGCGAAAGATCATTCATACCTTCTTCAGTTAGATTATGGAATGATCTCGAAAACGAAATTCGAAATATTGATTCACTGACTCGATTCAAAAGTGCTATCACACCCAGGCAGACTCGATCACCATGTTATTACTTCGTTGGAAACAGGAAAGTTAACATCATACACACTAGATTACGTCATAATTGCGGTGTCTTAAAATATGATTTATACAGGTGTAATTTGTTAGAGGATGCGATTGTGGAAATGCATGTGAAAATACATATCACTATTTTTTCGAATGTCCCTTATACAACCGGGCACGAGCAAATCTTTTTCGTGAATTACTATTTCTTGCAGAAATTAATTTGCACTTGTTACTCTACGGAAATCCTGGCTTGCCTCCTGACATCAACAATACAATCTTTCATGCAGTACACCGGTACATCCGACTCTCCGACAGATTTTTGAGTTAAGTAATTGTTTCAAATCACTCTCTTCTTAATTAAGTCTCTTCGAAATGTCTCTTGCATAGATTATATTACAATTGCAGTTGGTGTTTACAATGTATGTTTTGATACATTATTGTTATTGTTAGTATGAAGATATACTTCTATGCGCTTATATGTAAACCTCTGCTCATGTTTCATTGTTAGTTTAAAGACAAATACTTCTATGTACTTCTATGTAAACCTCTACTCATGACTCATTGCACATACTCATAATCCATAACCGTTTGTTTATTGCCATGACACTATATTTGTATTACCTTGAGAGAGGGCATTATACAATGTTGTAAAAACTTGTAGCCCAATCTCATGCATGACATTATATGCAATAAATATGTTTAAACTATAAAATCATTTCACTTATCTTCTCTTTATGTTAATGTAATACCCTTAATAAGTTAATCCTGGTATTAAGTAATTACTTAAGAATGTTCGTGAAACGGGGACCTGGTATACTGCAGAACCTGTCTTAAGTAGCCATTAAAAAGATGTCTAATTATTGGTCTGTAGCTTAAAGCAGGTCAAAAGTAATGCAGGAAAATCCTATAGGAGCTTTCTGTATTACTTTTACCCTGCATTAAGCAACCACATGCTTTTTAACACGCCTATGTCCAATAAATGAATGTCTGCTTAAGACAGGTTCTACTGTATAACTCGATTATTCGAACACTAAAATATAGTAATTTTAGTGTTCGAATAATCGAGCTTTTACTGTACATGTATTTCTATACCTAATAGTATTCCTCGGTCTAAATGCATAGTGAAAGTCATACAGAAAGCTCCTCTAGGATTTCCATCATGCATTAGCAGTCACCTGCATAAAAAGGTCTAAATTCTTCTATACAAACAGTTTGAATAATCGAGATTTTACTGTACATGTATATTTTCTCTGCTCTTAGTTTCAAACTTTGCATCAAGAAAATATATAACAGAATATTCTTGAATTTTCAGTCTTTAACCCTTCCCTGTTCTGTATTTAGTCCGAATTTCAATACTTAATGACTATTCATGAACAAAATAGTAATAATACAATATGGAAGGTGGAACATTATAGCCATTTTAGAAACTAAAGAAACAGTTCTATCAAATTCCATTAGCAAACAGAGCAGACCCTATATGAGCCGTCTGATCTCGGTCTACTCTACTCTGTTTGCAAATGCGTGAAAACGCGTGTATATGAGATGCCTGGTCTCGATCTCTATGTTTGTAAAGGCCGGTAAAGCAATGTCTTAATCATTTACATGTTCAATATTCATGTAAGAAATAATGGCTTCATGAATATTTATTAGCTGGATATTTTAATCCAAACTTTTGGAATTCTTTACTTCGACAAAAACTACATTCAGATCCATTAACATTTCATAAGCAAACAGAGCAGATCCTGACCAGACCGCTCCCACAGGAGCCGTCTGATATGGGTCTGCTCTATTTGCAAAGGCGTTTATATGAAGATTATATCTTACCTTGGTAGTAGTTGTGATTACACATTCCCGGCACCACCATCCCGATAATTAAAATTAGACATATCCGAAACAATCCCATTGTGGGTTGAATGTTTCGCTTTAGTTAGAAATCTAAAACACGAATGAACGCACAGTTTTACAAATATGTTTTTGATTTAGAAAGTTTATGATTAACATCTCCCCATACTATGCGCGTCCGGGCTGATATTTTCAAACATTTTGACTCCAGATAAGAAGTCGAGTAACTCGGCATCTCATAAAAAACCAGGCTGTTTGACACTAAAGTCAATAGTTTCTCAAAGAATTGAAGGGAATCGGAAGTCGATGAAACTTTCAACAAATCATATATTGAGCAGACAATATATTTTCAACATAAGAAAGGTTAAACGATACATCATAACACAAGTTCCAACCTTTAGCACGCGAAATAAAGTGGATTTCTGAAATAAGGACTATTATACGTGTTATCGCCACAAAAAATAATCCAAGCAGGCTGGCTTCTGATGGGATGCTTTGTTACCATTTATCTCATTAAGATACGAACAGTTTGTGTGTGCCAGCGAGAATTCAAATTCAGCAGTTATACGGCTAACACTTTGCGACAGTTTATGCAAACTAAGTATTTGATGAATTACATACCGGTAACAATAACTGTTTATTGGTGTAACAAGTAGAGTATGCTACATAAGTATTTATGATATACATGATTAATAGCATTACATCATGGACATCGTGATAATGCACAATTGAAGGCTGACTTCCAGTAATAAAGCTGATCATAGTTTTACCGTCACAGGCCAGTCTGAGAAAGTCCAACCTGTCTTGAGCGGTCATTCATTTATTTAACATATGAATCTTCAAAAGCAGGTGGCTGCTTAATGCAGGGCAAAAGTAATGAAGAAAACTCCTATAGGAGCTTTCTGCATTAAGTTACCACCTGCCTTACAGTCCCATAAGTATACCTCTTTTTGATGGCCTCTTAGCAATAAACGTTTATTTGTGTAACAAGTAGAGTATGCTGCATTATATAAATATCACATCCTATGGAGGGCGACAGCACGTATTGTCAACCCGAGGTATGGTAATGTCATAATGCGTTAGCCTCGGTGGACATTACCATACCTCAGATTGGCAATGCGTGCTGTCGTCCTCCATAGGGTGTGATATTTATTTTATTATACCGAACATCACAATCAATTTCATCAGCTCAACGATTTATTCAATGACAACAAAATAAAGTTTGAAACAAAAATTATAATCGGTGCTTGAAAATCACGGAACAGCTTCACACTTCTATTCATTACACGTTTGGCACTGGCGGAGTCCTTTCCACTGTCCAATCTTGACAGATCCTCCTCCGAAATAGTCGCAAAATGCCACATTTCTCAATTTTTCTTTTAAAAACCTGTCAAAATAACGCTTAGTGATCAAATTGCAAGCGTCGGATGACATCAGTCGGATGACGTCACGCACACAATTTAATAAGCGCTCACTGATCTAGACGCAATGTTGCCCGCACGAGATAATGTTGCATGGAACAGTACACATTGTTTCTTTGCAGGTATATGGAACATTTGTATATGAAAGTCATGTGAGGTATAATACTATATAAATATCACGTCCTATGGAGGGCGATAGCACGTATTGTCAACCCAGGATTGGTTATGTCCACTGAGGCGAATTACATGTATTAAACAAAAACAAACGGAAAATAACCTGTCGAAATGACTGATTATCAAATTGCAAGCGTCGGATGCCGTCAGTCGGATGACGTCACGCACACAATTTAATAAGCGCTCACTGATTTAGACGCAATGTTGCCCGCACGAGATAATGTTGCATGAAACGGTACAAATTGTTTATAGCAGATATATGGAAAAATTGTATAGGAACGTCACGTGAGGTATAATAAAAGTGTTCATGATATACATGATTAATATCATTACATCATGGACATCGTGATAATAGTTTCACCGTCATAGGTCAAGTTGAGGCTCCAGTACAACCTGTCTTGAGCGGCCATTCATTTATTGAACATAGGAGTCTTTAAAGGCAGGTGGTTGCTTAATGTAGGGCGAAATTAATTACTTTGGTGAGCTTTTTTCTGTGCATTACTTTTGACCTACATTAAGCTACAACTTACCTTACGGACCCATAGTTAGACATCTTTTTGGTGGCCCCTTAACAATAAACGTTTATTGGTGTTCCAAGTAGAGTATGCTACATAATTGTTTATGACTAATATTATTAACCCTTCTCTTACTGAATTTTAAAATACGTTTCTCCTTCTTTACCCATGTCCTGTTGTATAATTACATATGTTACACTGTGTACACTATTTCGCTGTGCAATCACTGCTGTGAAGTGCACTGGTTGCACAATGAATTTGTAAATAGTGCAGATCCTGATGAGACAGCTCCTGCAGGAACTGTCTCATCTGGGTCTTCACTATTTACAGGTAGGTATATTGACGTGAATAGCAAGCGAAGGATTAAATCATGAACATCATGATATAGAGAATAATAGGTTAGTGCCGTTGATGGGACGCTTTATTCGACGAGGGGAGAAAACGTTGAGGCGAGGCTTGCCGAGCCTCAAATGTTTTCTCTCCGAGTCGGATAAAGGCGTCCCATCTACGGCACTAACCTATTATTCTATTTATCCAGTCAATTTAGTTCATAGACTCATAAAACATACGAATATTGAAATAATTTGCACTGAAAATGCGGTTTTTCGATCAACGGACCTCCCTTTTCATTTCCATTCTAGAGACGTAAATAAAGAGCAACCGCAGAGGAAAATAGTTTCGACACTTACATAACAAGAGGGGAAAACGTGGTTGAATTTGAAAAATAAGATCATTTGAATCGAGAGTCGATATGTTTATTCAAACAGACATGATACTATTCTCCCGGAGGCTGTCTGGTCAAATTGGAGTTCCGTCGTCTCGGTTTCTATTTTTAGATAGGGATAACGTCACTCATAAATCGATGGAACTGAACAGGCTATATTTAGGTCTATGACAATCACCGCCCCTGTAAGAGCTGACTTGATTTTTATCAAAAACGCGTTTCGCCAGCGGTGAATTAAATTAATAAAACTGATAAATCAACGTCTCTCTGTATGTGGCCTCAGTGGCGTAATCGGTAAGCACGACGTCTCTAGAGAGATTAAATTTGGCTTTTGTAGAATCAGGCGCGGGTTCGAATCCAGCTGTAGCCATTTTTTTATTTTTATTTTTCCTTCTTCTTCTTTATAATTATATTGGTGAATTTTCTGTTAGATCTATCCCGACAACATGTTCAAGCATATTTACAGACAATTAAAATAGTTCCATGGTTATAGAATCATTACACCTATCTACTAACCTAATAAACCTTCTACTACCGGAAGTAACCTAATAAACCTAAGTTTATTTGCACCCCTTTATCATGTCACTAGAGAAGCCTGGTGACTGGATAAAATAGTTCTACCGTCATAGGCCAATCCGAGACTTTTACATATTACTGAGTAACTCGGCACCTGGATCCAAGCTGTTTGACAAATTGATATGTCATCCAAATATCGAGATGTTTCATTAAAGTAGAACCCCAGATAAGATGCGTAAATTAAAACATTTCCAAGAATAACTTCTTTAATTCTCTACCAAACCCTATGTTGTGACCACTCTTTAGAATCGTCTCGGATAGACGATTCCAAAGAGTGGTCACAACATAGGGTTTGGTAGAGAAATTACGATTTTAGTATTTGTGTACGCACAGTTATCTGTTGCTCTGATTAAAGGCAATGGTGACCTATGCCTGTTTATCAGTGTTCATACTGGATAATCTATATCGGATTATCAAATGATAACAATAAATTGTTAAAAGTTTATTTTATTTCCTGGTTGCAGAAACTCTGCGCAATTGATTAAATCTAGCTCATGGAATGCGTAAGTAATTGGAATACAGAAAATTATCAGATCAGTGGATCTAGATATAATTATCCTGTTTGCTCAATGACAATTAATGTATTTTAATCAGGTAAATTTAAGGTAATACTTTTAAGCATATATCATTTTATAAAAATAAGCAAAATTTTATTACCCCAAGAGGAGGGTATTCCTTATATCTGTTTCGCAACAGAGCCGCAGACCAATATCGCATATATTCTAAAACAAAGCTATCTGTTCGGGATCTACCCTGTTTGCTCAATGACATTCATTGAGTATTTATTATGTAAAGTTCCTTCTATTCGCCCTTAATTTCATTAAACAATTAATAATACGTTTATAATATTAAGCAACCTGAAATTAATTCACCGTTTTCAAATCGAGGGCTTGGTGCAAAAACTAGTTTTGCACCAAGCCCTCGAAATGTGGTTAAAAGTTAAGTAAAATGGGCAGTAACAATTGACATCTTTTTTATCAAACTTTCATTCTGAATTGTTTAACAGTATCCTTCCCTCTAATAATATCTGCTGCCTTTTCAGCTACCATGGTCACTGGCGCATTGGTGTTGCCGGAAGTGACTTTAGGAAGGATGGAAGCATCCACGACCCTGAGTCCTTTAATTCCTTTCACTCTGAGTTGTGGGTCAACCACAGCGGTTGCGTCATTCGTGTTACCCATTTTACATGTTCCAGAGAGATGCCAAAACGGATGTCCAAGATAACGAGATATGCATTTCCAATAGTCATCGGATCGAAACTGATGTTCAGAGCAAAATGACATCCGCATATCACCAATGTCAACCCCGAGGTTTCCCATGGTCTTTGTCTGCATTAACTTCTCCCAGATTCTTATACCTGCAAGCATAGTTTCAACATCGGCATTTTCTTTTAAATATTGCGGGTCAATGTCTGGAAAATCAAAAGGATCCTGACTTTTAAGTCTAATACTGTCCTTGCTTTTCGGGTGTGCAAGTGATACAATGGTGAAAAATCCATGGTCTGACGGTGAATACGTCGAGAGGTATTCTTCCTCGATTGGTTTTTCAAATTCATGTTCCTGATGAAATACACTGGCAAAGTACTGGCAAAACAGAATTGAATACTTGGGTAAGTGGTTCCCGACTTTGATTTGTCGGTATGGACAAAAGCTTGAACCTCATTGCCAGTGAATGAGAATAGTCCACTCCTAAAGAGCT